>OX377618.1:82358440-82958440 GCA_947397865.1 Polietes domitor | reverse complement strand
TAAAAAGGCACAAATCATAGAAAAAGTAACTACAACCTCTCCATCGAGAAAAGCGAGGATTCTGAATATTGTTCCTACGCCAAAAAAGGAAAAGAAATTCACACCAGAAGATATACTTGCATTATTTCTCGAATTAAGGCTAACCAAACCCCAATATTCTCAACTAAGACTACGTGCAATGAACAAAACTTGTTTCCGCCAAAAACGACTGTTATCCATCCATCCATCAAATGATGGAATTACGGCATGTGGTAACACAACTATTACAGAACGGTAATACTGTAGCAGATTATTTAAATGAAATATTTTTCTAGAAATATATATATATATATATATATTTCTATTTTATAATTAACTAATATTTTGTACCCGGCGTTGAGTGCAAAATATCTTAAAATATGTGAGAAACAGGTCGGTGAAGTCTAAAAAAGAGACCTGTTTGCAGTTTTCATGCAGTAATTCGATTTGTTTGCTAAATCGGGTATTATTTTGTTTTTTTTTGGGCATATTTCCGGCAAATGAACTCCGATTGTTATAAAATTTAGCATGAGGATAAAGGAAATTTACTCATCTTTTTATCTGCGTACCTACTTTTCAGATGTTAATGGAATATAAATTAGGAAATTGCGATTTGGAACTAAAAAATCTGTCTTTTTGCACGTGCAACCTTCCTTCTTCAACATTTCCAAATATGTATATATTTCGTTAAAGGCTTTTGAAGGAAAAAGTTGTGTTGGTCCAAAGTCAGACATTTGTTCAAAAAGGATATTTTTTACAATATTCATTACAACCAAACTATTTTTGGCAGAAACATGGTTTCGGCGTCATAATAAAGCTAAGAAACCACAATTTCTAATAAAAAATTAAAAGTGTGAGAAAGTCAAAAAAAGAAATTACGTTTTTTCAATTTTCAAAATCTGAAAAACGTAAAAATCTGAAATACAAAAAAAAATAAAAAATTTTCTTCGCATTATGAATAAATACGTAAAATATGTTAAAAACATAAACACTAAAAAGATAATTTTCATTAAAATCGAAAACTAGGAAAAGTAGGTAACGTTGGGCCGATTCTTAAAATATATATGTATCCCGATTTTTAATAATTTTGTCTAATTTTGATTTTTTACAGAACAAAAGTTATTGAATTTTGGCCGATAGATTTTGATTCTGTGTGTCTCCACTGTGTGTCTCCAAATCCAGTTATTACCGCACCAGAGTGTATGTCATTGAATGCATCTTTTATTTCCTTTTTTAATCAAAACCTCCACTAGAGTATTAAGTATTTGTGCAATTGTTTGTGACTGTTGAAATTCTTATTAGTTCGATTCACTTGAGAAAATTTGGAAATGATTTCATATCGAAAAGCCTTTCTTAATAATATTTTTTGTTAATGAAAATAGTTTGTGAAGAAATCTTGCTCTGAATAAAACGAACTTTTATTTTTTTGCTTTTATAACTTCTTAAAATACTGGCAGTGTTTGTATTTGCTACTTACAAGAGGTTATGGCAATTCCGGGTAAAAATACACCTGGATTCGCAGAACTTATTGGATGTTCTAACCGGCATTCTCCATAGTGATGTAGCTGCTTTATCTGAATTTAAGAAGAGGACAAGAAAGAGGAACAGCCTGCATGCTGCTTTTGTCAAAAAGAGTTTGCTAAATCAATTGCTATTGAGGAAGAAATTGGCAAAATTACGGATGAACAAAGGGGACTCTATTGTAGTTCAACGTGCTACAAGTGTAACGAATTTGAATTGTTTGCAAGCCGATGCGTGTTCGATGAAAACCAAAGGTTGACAAATCGGATAATGCTGATAAAATTGTATTTAAACTTGGTTCGGGAGCTTGCGATCACTTAGTAAGAACAAATCGTACTTCGTATCCATGAAAGTGCTGAATACACCTGTAGAAATAAATGCGCTAAGAATAATGAATCTAATAATGCTAATTATATCGGAGAAATAGAAGGTTTCAGTAATAGAGATATTGAATTCTATATGAAAGTTGTTGTGTATACTCCTGATCTAAGAGGTAATTTATTATCTGTCCGTAAAGTAACAAAATCTGGACTTGCGGTAAATTTTGTGAAACATATGGCGATAATACAAAATTTTTGTATTTTTATTGATGATTTCTCTCATTTCGCATTGATATTTTGTATAAAGAAAAAATCTGAAGTTTTTGAGAAGCTTAAGAAATACGAGACTGTGGTGACAGTTATGTTTCCTCAATTCAGGATATAAAGGGAAAGAATATCTGGCGAACGAACAAATTGAAACAACTGTAGCATACACACCACAAGCGTTGAGCGTTTTCGTCGTAAGGTCGTAAAGGGATATCTTCAGAAATACGGTGTAGGTTATTGCAATACGTATGTCCCTGTAGCGAAACTTACGACGCTAAGAATTGTATAGCTGTTGGTATTTATCGCCGATATTTTTTTCATCAATTAGACGTAAAAACGGCTTTCTTGTATGGAAACTTGAAAGAAGATGAATATATGGCAATCCCTGGCTTTTCCACCGCCGACTCAACTCTCACTTTTGCAGCATCAACGGAAGCGGTAAAGCCACACACACTTAATAAATCCCGAATACAAATCGGATACTTTGCCTTTTATTTTCTATTTGTTTCTTTGTTTTAGGCAATCACACTTTACAATTTGTGAGATCCTCAAAATAATAAAGTTCATTTATTGCGAATCCCTCACAAGATTGTACATGGTCCTTCGAAATCAAGCTTGATTCAGGATTGCTAGTGACAATTTGTTGTGCGAAACAAAAAGTGTTGAAATTTCAACCCAAAAACATATAAAAATATCACTACGTGGCATTGTTCTCCGAGCCAATTAAATTATCCGCCATTACACCATTGTTTGCACCACGTGCAACAAGGCTTTACGAGTCAGAGGCGGTTGAATAAGCAAATATACGTTGCTTATTACAACACGACTCAACATTCAGTTTCATAGAAATAAATAGCCCAAGTCGCCATTGGAGGACGCAGTCACGGCAGCATCTAATACAGCAACATCTACATGGAACATAGAAATAACAACAAATAAATCTCCAACCAAAAAACTCATCAACCACTACAACGAAAGCGTCATCATCATTTCGCACTAGTGCAAGAGGCCGGCATGTTGACGATCGACATCACCTGATGTACGATTGTCAAAGTTGCTTTTGTGTACTTCGTATGAAGCAGCAATACGTGCTAAAATAAAATATTAAAAAAACATAGTTTGTGTTATGTTTTTATAAATTTTCTCCTCTAGACTCCGTCTAGGGGAGACCAACAGTTCCAACAACTGGTGGAATTTGGAAACGATAATCGGTTACACTTATGCCGATTGGGCCACAGGGGTAACTCACAGAAAGTCAGTCAGCGGCTATACGTTTAAAGTATATGGTTGCACAGTATCAAAAAGCAGCAAACTGTGGCGACTTCAGCCTCAGAAGCGGAATATATTGCACTTAGTAGTTTTAAATGTGATTATGCAATAAAGATTTTTGTGGATAACCGAAAAAACATCATTTCATAAGAGATAATATTGCCAATGGAGTAATTAGAGTTGAACCTATAAGTAGTGAAAGACAGATGGCAGATTTATTTACGAAATCAACCCATGCAAGTACATTTATCAAGAAGCGTGAAGAGCTTGGGTTTACGATTGAGAGGTGTTGTTGAAATACTTGTTCATTCTCTTGAATGAAAATGAGTTTATATCGAAAAGCCTTTCTTAATAATTTTACTCGATTTGCTTCAAATTTGGAACACTAATAATTAACACTCATAATTTAACTAGAAACGTCTATGGTAATAGGGGGTGATTTGACTTTTCCGCTGTAAAGACCACATATATAGCACTAATACAAGAAATCGTTCCCGGATTCACTTTTCCCCGAATTCAATTGTAATGGCGTAGAAAGTGAAGGGTATCTATAATCGGACACGTCCGACTTAAGCCTTTCCTTACTTGTTTTAAAATATTTAATTTTATATATATTAAACATCGTAACTGAAATTAAGTAGAAATTTGTTTTTTCACAAAGTGACGTATACAATTATATTCATTTTTATACCAGAATTTTTCCCCGAATACGTCTAATAGGTGTAGATCGGTTGGGATTTAAAATGGTCGAAATGGGTCTAGACGGAAATTTTTTTCCTAACAAGGACAGGAAATACCCGTAAAATTTCGAATATTTTAGAAAGTTTTTTGAATATGTCTGCTCATATTTACATGATATTTGGTGATATTGATATATATGTCAAGGACTATCAACCAATAAAAACGTATTTGTAGACAGGATCTATAAGTGCCTATCGCTATTAGTCAAAAAAGATCATAATTTGCTTAAGATTTCACTGCACTTATACGTGAAGTCGACAGCCTCCAATCAGCCAGTAGATTTGGCTACTATTTTCTCCACACGACTCTGTGATATTACGCAAAAAATAGTAGTAATACCTTATAACGAGTAGCGATTGCATTAAAAGCCGTCTTTCTACATATCATTATACCCTACACCACTTCGTGGTCTAGGGTATTATAAGTTAGTTTCGCGCCAAATGTTTGTAACACCAAGAAATAATCGAGCTACACCCACCTTTAAGTATACCGATCGGCTTAGAATCACCAGCTGAGTCGATTTAACGATGTCTGTCTGTCCGTCCGTCCGTCTGCTGTCCATCTAAGCTTGTTCGCACTCTACAGGTCGCAATTGATGTCCGATTGTCATGAAACTTGGCAGAAGTTATTTTTTCTGCCCAAGGACCATCGGTATTGAATTTGGAGGAAATCGGTTCAGATTTAGATATAGCCCCCATACAAATGTCGCTCCCGATTTGACATTTTCCGCTCTAGAAACGACATATTGTACCCGATTTTCTTTAAATTTTGCAGAACATCTTATAATCGAAGTAGAAACACGTATGCAAAAATTGGGTAAGATCGGTTCCGATTTAGATATAGCCCCCATACAAATGTCGCTCCCGATTTGATATTTTCCGCACTAGAAACGACATATTGTACCCGATTTTCTTTAAATTTTGCAGGACATTTTATAATCTAACTAGAAACACCTATGCAAAAATTGGGTAAGATCGGTTCAGATTTAGATATAGCCCCCATACAAATGTCGCTCCCGATTTGACATTTTCCGCTCTAGAAACGACATATTGTACCCGATTTTCTTAAAATTTTGCAGAACATCTTATAATCCAACTAGAAACACGTATGCAAAAATTGGGTAAGATCGGTTCAGATTTAGATATAGCCCCCATACAAATGTGGCTCCCGATTTGACATTTTCCGCTCTAGAAACGACATATTGTACCCGATTTTCTTTAAATTTTGCAGAACATCTTATAATCCAACTAGAAACACCTATGCAAAAATTGGGTAAGTTCGGTTCCGATTTAGATATAGCCCCCATACAAATGTCGCTGCCGATTTCACTTTTTCCGCTGTAGAAACCACATATTGTACCCGATTTTCTTTAAAATTGACACAACATTTTATAATCGAACTAGAAACACCTTTCTAAAATCCACATATTGTACCCGTTTTTCTTTAAAATTGGCACAACATCTTATAATCCAACTAAAAAACCTATGGTGAAAGTGGGTAAGATCGGTTCAGATTTAGATATAGCCCCCATACAAATGTCGCTCCCGATTCGACATTTTCCGCTCTAGAAACCACATATTGTACCCGATTTTCTTTACATTTTGCAGAACATCTTATAATCCAACTAGAAACACCTATGCTAAAATTGGGTAAGATCGGTTCCGATTTAGATATAGCCCCCATACAAATGTGGCTCCCGATTTGACATTTTCCGCTCTAGAAACGACATATTGTACCCGATTTTCTTTAAATTTTGCAGAATATCTTATAATCCAACTAGAAACACCTATGCAAAAATTGGGTAAGATCGGTTCAGATTTAGATATAGCCCCCATACAAATGTCGCTCCCGATTTGACATTTTCCGCTCTAGAAACCACATATTGTACCCGATTTTCTTTAAAATTGACACAACATTTTATAGTCGAACTAGAAACACCTATGCTGAAAGTGGGTAAGATCGGTTCAGATTTAGATATAGCCACCATACAAATGTCGCTCCCGAATGTTTAACCGATTTTGGCCAAACTTTACATATTATATTTCACCAATAAACATACATTGTGAAAGCGGGTCACATCATTAGTCACAATAAACTAACTTGAATTTTATTTGAAAATAATAAATTTTCGCTTTTTTATTTACTTTTATATTTGCTCCAAAAACATTGGCCCTTCGAACGATACTTGCTTCCAGCAATTTATTGCTTCTCTTTTTTTTTCAAAAGGCAAACCAGACTCCGTTGGTATTTCTGTAAGACATTTAGCATTTTTTTACTTTTTTGGGTTTTATTTAATTCTGGCTTGGTTCAATATGTCTCACTCCACTCGACTTCTTTATCAAATCAACTGATGCTTTAGTGACATTTGATGCGAATTTCTGTACCTTACGGAATGAAGAATTCGACATATATTTCCTTGAAATACAGGGTTAAGAAGCTTGAACATTATGGAGTAATGTTAAGGACAGGTTCGATAAGTGTCTTAGTCATCTTCAAACTGCTCAGGATGCGGAGATGGAGGACATCGATTCTACTGACCGCAAATATGATGCAGTGTCCTCGAGTCCTCGCTGTTAAGGCTACAGATTTGGTAGATCATTTGCATTCTCCTCTCGAAATCCATTAGGGAGAAGCAGGAGCAATGTGAGGGCAGCAACAGTATGGTTGACGACCTTGCCGCCATGCGATGTGACATTTTCCATGGTGATTTCCTCCCATGGCCAACATTTGGGGATATTTTTTCAGCTCTGTACTTTAATAACTCCAGCTTAAGTGACACTGAACGGAATGTCATTTGATTAGGAAATCGAGCGCTGAAACTCGCGAAATTGTATCAAAATTTCCACTCACCCATTGATGTTTTAGTCTAGCCTTGAAGGATGTGTATGATAACATA
Organism: Polietes domitor; assembly: GCA_947397865.1. NCBI lineage: Eukaryota > Metazoa > Arthropoda > Insecta > Diptera > Muscidae > Polietes > Polietes domitor. Next base: position 82,951,408 of record OX377618.1, on the reverse strand, counting down.
CACCAGCTCAAGATGCTTTTGGATCTTCCGATCCTTGATAGCGAAATTAGCCTGGGTTTGAAAAATTTGCTCCGTGGAATAAATGGATGTCTTTCGTCAATATCCATTTTTGACGTAGCCGCGGCTAGTTGGCATCCTATATTATTTTTTGGTGCTTTCAGCGATTGCCCAAAAGTAGTGTAGCTCTATGGGAACATAATGTAAAGAATAAGTCGGCTTTGTCTTCGTGGAAATATTTGGATCTTTTTCTTAGGGAAAGGATACAAACTCTGACCAGAATTTTTCCCCGAATACGTCTAATAGGTGTAGATCGGTTGGGATTTAAAATGGTCGAAATGGGTCTAGACGGAAATTTTTTTCCTAACAAGGACAGGAAATACCCGTAAAATTTCGAATATTTTAGAAAGTTTTTTGAATATGTCTGCTCATATTTACATGATATTTGGTGATATTGATATATATGTCAAGGACTATCAACCAATAAAAACGTATTTGTAGACAGGATCTATAAGTGCCTATCGCTATTAGTCAAAAAAGATCATAATTTGCTTAAGATTTCACTGCACTTATACGTGAAGTCGACAGCCTCCAATCAGCCAGTAGATTTGGCTACTATTTTCTCCACACGACTCTGTGATATTACGCAAAAAATAGTAGTAATACCTTATAACGAGTAGCGATTGCATTAAAAGCCGTCTTTCTACATATCATTATACCCTACACCACTTCGTGGTCTAGGGTATTATAAGTTAGTTTCGCGCCAAATGTTTGTAACACCAAGAAATAATCGAGCTACACCCACCTTTAAGTATACCGATCGGCTTAGAATCACCAGCTGAGTCGATTTAACGATGTCTGTCTGTCCGTCCGTCCGTCTGCTGTCCATCTAAGCTTGTTCGCACTCTACAGGTCGCAATTGATGTCCGATTGTCATGAAACTTGGCAGAAGTTATTTTTTCTGCCCAAGGACCATCGGTATTGAATTTGGAGGAAATCGGTTCAGATTTAGATATAGCCCCCATACAAATGTCGCTCCCGATTTGACATTTTCCGCTCTAGAAACGACATATTGTACCCGATTTTCTTTAAATTTTGCAGAACATCTTATAATCGAAGTAGAAACACGTATGCAAAAATTGGGTAAGATCGGTTCCGATTTAGATATAGCCCCCATACAAATGTCGCTCCCGATTTGATATTTTCCGCACTAGAAACGACATATTGTACCCGATTTTCTTTAAATTTTGCAGGACATTTTATAATCTAACTAGAAACACCTATGCAAAAATTGGGTAAGATCGGTTCAGATTTAGATATAGCCCCCATACAAATGTCGCTCCCGATTTGACATTTTCCGCTCTAGAAACGACATATTGTACCCGATTTTCTTAAAATTTTGCAGAACATCTTATAATCCAACTAGAAACACGTATGCAAAAATTGGGTAAGATCGGTTCAGATTTAGATATAGCCCCCATACAAATGTGGCTCCCGATTTGACATTTTCCGCTCTAGAAACGACATATTGTACCCGATTTTCTTTAAATTTTGCAGAACATCTTATAATCCAACTAGAAACACCTATGCAAAAATTGGGTAAGTTCGGTTCCGATTTAGATATAGCCCCCATACAAATGTCGCTGCCGATTTCACTTTTTCCGCTGTAGAAACCACATATTGTACCCGATTTTCTTTAAAATTGACACAACATTTTATAATCGAACTAGAAACACCTTTCTAAAATCCACATATTGTACCCGTTTTTCTTTAAAATTGGCACAACATCTTATAATCCAACTAAAAAACCTATGGTGAAAGTGGGTAAGATCGGTTCAGATTTAGATATAGCCCCCATACAAATGTCGCTCCCGAATGTTTAACCGATTTTGGCCAAACTTTACATATTATATTTCACCAATAAACATACATTGTGAAAGCGGGTCACATCATTAGTCACAATAAACTAACTTGAATTTTATTTGAAAATAATAAATTTTCGCTTTTTTATTTACTTTTATATTTGCTCCAAAAACATTGGCCCTTCGAACGATACTTGCTTCCAGCAATTTATTGCTTCTCTTTTTTTTCAAAAGGCAAACCAGACTCCGTTGGTATTTCTGTAAGACATTTAGCATTTTTTTACTTTTTTGGGTTTTATTTAATTCTGGCTTGGTTCAATATGTCTCACTCCACTCGACTTCTTTATCAAATCAACTGATGCTTTAGTGACATTTGATGCGAATTTCTGTACCTTACGGAATGAAGAATTCGACATATATTTCCTTGAAATACAGGGTTAAGAAGCTTGAACATTATGGAGTAATGTTAAGGACAGGTTCGATAAGTGTCTTAGTCATCTTCAAACTGCTCAGGATGCGGAGATGGAGGACATCGATTCTACTGACCGCAAATATGATGCAGTGTCCTCGAGTCCTCGCTGTTAAGGCTACAGATTTGGTAGATCATTTGCATTCTCCTCTCGAAATCCATTAGGGAGAAGCAGGAGCAATGTGAGGGCAGCAACAGTATGGTTGACGACCTTGCCGCCATGCGATGTGACATTTTCCATGGTGATTTCCTCCCATGGCCAACATTTGGGGATATTTTTTCAGCTCTGTACTTTAATAACTCCAGCTTAAGTGACACTGAACGGAATGTCATTTGATTAGGAAATCGAGCGCTGAAACTCGCGAAATTGTATCAAAATTTCCACTCACCCATTGATGTTTTAGTCTAGCCTTGAAGGATGTGTATGATAACATACACCAGCTCAAGATGCTTTTGGATCTTCCGATCCTTGATAGCGAAATTAGCCTGGGTTTGAAAAATTTGCTCCGTGGAATAAATGGATGTCTTTCGTCAATATCCATTTTTGACGTAGCCGCGGCTAGTTGGCATCCTATATTATTTTTTGGTGCTTTCAGCGATTGCCCAAAAGTAGTGTAGCTCTATGGGAACATAATGTAAAGAATAAGTCGGCTTTGTCTTCGTGGAAATATTTGGATCTTTTTCTTAGGGAAAGGATACAAACTCTGACCTTCTCTGGACCTCTGGACCTTCTCGTGCTCATCAGAACAAACTATGTATTCTCAGTCCCAGACAATCTCATCAACTTCGTAATTGTCCATTGTTCAGAATCAAAATCCATCGGCCAAAATTCAGTAAATTTTGATCTACTAGACATTTTTGAGTTCTGTAAAATAAATTTAAATTAGACAAGGACCCAAAGATAATTTTGAGACAATAACATTAAAAATCGGTCGATCGGATATATGTAAGAACCTAAGATGACTACTTTCGTATTTTTCGATTTTAAAGAAAATTAAAATTTTTGTTTTTATGTTTTTTTTTAACATGTTTTTACGTATTTGTTCATAATGCGAAAAAAATAATAGGCTAGAATGTCGGTTCTAAATCACTCATTCTAGCCTACTTCTCGCAAAATATGTTATATGTAAAGAGTGATTTTTTTGAGGTTAGGATTTTCATGCATTAGTATTTGACAGATCACGTGGGATTTCAGACATGGTGTCAAAGAGAAAGATGCTCAGTATGCTTTGACATTTCATCATGAATAGACTTACTAACGAGCAACGCTTGCAAATCATTGAATTTTATTATCAAAATGCGTGCTCTGTTAAGAAAGTTCAGAAAGAAAGAAATTGTGTTCAGCGACGAAGCTCATTTTTGGCTCAATGGGTACGTAAATAGGCAGAATTGTCGATTTTGGAGTGAATATCAGCCAGAAGCATTGCAAGAGCTACCAATGCATCCAGAAAAAGTCACAGTTTGGTGCGGTTTATGGGCTGGTGGCATCATTGGACCGTACTTCTTCAAAGATGATGCGAATCGTAACGTAACTGTGAATGGTGAGCGCTACCGTGAGATGATATCCAACTTTTTTTTGCCCAAAATGGAAGAACTGAACTTGGTTGACATGTGGTTTCAACAAGATGGCGCTACATGCCACACAGCTCGCGATTCTATGGCCATTTTGAGGGAAAACTTCGGAGAACAATTCATCTCAAGAAATGGACCGGTAAGTTGGCCACCAAGATCATGCGATTTGACGCCTTTAGACTATTTTTTGTGGGGCTACGTCAAGTCTAAAGTCTACAGAAATAAGCCAGCAACTATTCCAGCTTTGGAAGACAACATTTCCGAAGAAATTCGGGCTATTCCGGCCGAAATGCTCGAAAAAGTTGCCCAAAATTGGACTTTCCGAATGGACCACCTAAGACGCAGCCGCGGTCAACATTTAAATGAAATTATCTTCAAAAAGTAAATGTCATGGACCAATCTAACGTTTCAAATAAAGAACCGATGAGATTTTGCAAATTTTATGCGTTTTTTTTAAAAAAAAGTTATCAAGCTCTTAAAAAATCACCCTGTTTTGGATACGGCGTTGGACCTTTTACTGGGAGCAGATCTTTATCCAAGATTTCTCTTGGAGGGAACTCTCCAAAACGTATTTGGCATATTGCGCATAACACGGTCTTTGGTTTGATCATTACTGGCCCGTTTCCCGTTTAATGAGAGCAGATCTTTATCCAAGATTTCTCTTGGATGGAACTCTCCAAAACGTATTAGGTTTATTGCGCAAACCATGGTCTTTGGCTGGATCATTACTGGCCCGTTCCCTATTCATACATTCAAATGAATGGAATTAGATTTTGTGAAGACAACTACAAACTGACGACTCGTGGAGATTCGGAGATATATTGTGACACTTACCATTAAATCTGAACATGCGTACAGTTTCTGTGTAACGAGGCTTCTCTCCTGGGAAAGACACATATAAAGACTGCATGAAGGGGGTGGTAAGGGAATATTTGAATTTGTACTATAGTACATTATGTTACTTGTCTCATCATCCGGTAATAAACCCGGATATTCAGACCACCAAACTCCGTGCAGTTTTCAACGCCTCAAAAATTACATCGAATGAAAAGAGTCTTAATCATATTCTCCATATAGATCTGACCTTGCAATTAGATTTAGTTCTCCTCATTCTGAGGTGGAGACTATTTAGATTCGTTTTCAACTGCGATATTACTCATATTAGAGTCGATTCGGCCCATACTCCTCTGCAGAGAATACTCTGTTCAAGATTATGAGCTGCAGACGGTAATTTTTGGAGTTAACAGGAATCCATATCTAGCCAGACGGACGTTATTACAACTGGCCCAGAGTTACAAGCCGACACATAAAAATCGGCGGCGGCGGCTTTCGGCTGATTTATCGGCTCGTTTTTCCATTTGATCACCCCCATTAAGAAATTTATTTGCCAATTTTGGAAAAGGAAAGGGATAATTTGCATTGACTTTTAATACATTTTCTTTTATTTTTTGATCAGTAGATTAATATTCGTTAATATTAACCGATATTAGCCAACGTTCCCATAATTTCGTATTATTATCCCTTACAATTATTTTTTATACACTCCACGGGAGTATTAGATCTTTGTGCATTTGTTTGTAACACTCGAAAATGAAGCGAGATGTACCCATTGTTAATTATATCGATTGACTTAGAATCGATTTAGCAGTGTCCGTCTGTCTGTCTATCTGTCCGTCTGTATATTCTTGTAATCAATGTACAGATCGCAATTGTACCCAGAAACAAATGAAACTTTGCACAACGAAGTTTCTCGGGATAAAGACTAACGCTATTTAATTTGAAATCGGTTCAGATTTAGATATAGCCCCATACGAATTTTACTCCCGATTTGACACTTTTCACTCTAGATACCACATATTTTAACAGATTTTCTTCAAAATTGGCAAAACACCCTACATTTCAACTGGAAACACCTATGTTAGATCGGTTCCGATTTATATATAGCTCCCATTCAAATTTCGGTCCCGAATTGACTTTTACTGCTTTAGAAACCACACATTTTACCAGATCTTCTTCACATGTGGCGAAATATCATATTTGCACTAGAAATACATACAAATAAAAATGGGTCAGATCGGTTAAGATTTATATATAGCTCCCACAAAAATTTCACTCCCGATTTGATTTTTCCAATCTATAAACAACATATTTTAATACATCTTCTTCAAATCTTGCAAAATATCTCATATTTTAACTAGAAACACCCCTGGATTAGATCGGTTCAGATTTACATATAGCTCCCATACAAATTTCGGCTCCAGAAACCATATATTTTCACCAACTTTCTTCAAATTGAGCATAACACGTTATACTTGAACTGGAAGCACCAATTGTGAAAGTTGATCACTTCATTCCATGTTTGGATATAGCCTCGATACAAATATTCTTCTCGATTTGACAAATTGGGTCAGATCATATCAGTCTCTGATTAGGATACTTACAAAAATCCTTCCCGTTTTCACTTTTTTACCGAATTGGATTGTATTCGGATAGAAAATGGAGTGTATCATATAGTCGTCCCCGCCCGACTTTAGCCTTTCATTACTTGTTAAGAGTGGGAGTCCATTCTCAAAATATTTATAATATGGATGAGTTTAATTTTTTTTGCAATTACAGATTTTCATGTGAGGCACATATGACCAGACATCTTGAATATCATAATCCATAATCCTTCCAAAGAGTGGTAAAGCTCTACCTACTTTGACACAATCCACTTTCATCAATACAAATTGGGTTAAATAGTTAGATGAAAACGTTATACTATTCCATAAGAACATGAACACGCGCGACTCACTCTCACTCAATATGTATTTATGTGTGTTTTCATAAATATATACAGGTTGATGGTTGTCTATTTTGATAGTAGAAAAAAATATCGACGGCGTGGTTGAAGTCGATGTGAGCCGATGAAATCGGCGGCGGCACGGCTCTTGCGGAAACATGCGACGGCGGCGGCGGCTAGTCGGCTCAAAATCGGTCGGCTTGTATCTCTGAACTGAAAAAAACAAAAAATAACAAAATTTCACAAATAATAAAATAGAACTAAAGAAAAATGAAAAACAACCAACAACAAAATATCGCGCCGCGCCGACCAAATCAACCATCCAACTACCTAACAATAACAACAACAGCATCAGCGGAACAACAACAAAATTCAACAGCAGTCACGTACCACTGACAACATATCTTCTGTCCGCTCCATAGTGTGTGCGTTGTCCCCTTCCCTTCCCTCCCCCCAACCCAGTCGTGCAGTGCAGTTGGCACTCTTTTCTTCTTGTCGTTGTCCTTCTTGTCGTTGTTCGCCCAATGCTTAAGGCATAACACTGAGCAGGGCCGTGCGCAGGGGGGGGGGGTTTGGGGGTTCAAACCCCCCCCAGAGAGGTTTGGAACATATACTTTTTAAAACCTTCTAGACTTTCTGAAGCAATAAAATATAGAATTTTTAAGGTCTTTTTAAAATAACTCGTCTGAAGTGGTAATTTTGCAGTAAAATCATGAAAACACGAAAATTACATAAAAAAACGTGGACACTTTCTTGAATTTGGGACAAAGGTTATGAAAAATATAAATAAACTAAACGAATTGTGCCAATTTCAAGATTGTGTAGTGCTAATTTCGCTAATGGACACCAAATTGTTCGGAAATTTTTCATCTTTATTACCCGATACCACTTCTTGGTATTCGACTAGAGCTATATCTTATGAACTTTTAATTGTGTACTGCAATAAAAGTTTGCAAATTTAAAACAAAATCGTTTAGTAATTTTAAAAAAGGTGTAGATAAGAATCACTATGATGTCATAATGAAATCTAAAATATTCTTAATAAAAGCAAATAATTTACTTGATGCTTGTAGAGCGCTAAGATGTAACATTTGCGATTGGACATTTTTATGGAGCTGTATCCTGTGTCCTATTTTCAACACATATGTAACAACAACGGTTTCTGTTACTTCCAATGTTTTGGGAGTTTGCAATTATAATACAAATCCATTTCGACAAACGAAGAAAACTGTTTGATATACATAAACTTATTTCTCTTTCTTCATTTACAACAACTGATGACATGTTTACCGCAAACAAACTAATTTTTCCCACAAAATAAACTCAAAAACGATGTTCACGTGTCTAAAATTTCGTTTCTACGAAGTGCATTTTTTCTCTGCGTGTGCGTGTAACAATAAGAAATGAGTTTTAACTTACTAAAATTTTTGTTATATTTATCACTTATGTCAAATATTTTTCAGAGTTAGTATTTTTTTGTACATATGTAACAAATATTATTCAAAAGAGAAACAAAAAATTCAGTAACTTGAATCTACGTATGAAAACGAAACACTAAAATATTAATTATTTGGTTTTTTGGAATTAAAATTTCTAGTTGTTTCTTCTTGCATTTCATCGAATACAAAAAAACTGTATTTGTTATTCGAATTTATACATATTTAAGATTATAAAAATGAAGAAACATATCCAAATATTTTTTATTTAATCGGAATATGCGTATAAAGATTTTGGGTAAACATCCTGTTACTCATGTCCTATATAAATTAAAAACCCCAAAACTCTTTAGACATCCTATTTAGACCCATACTTTGTCAAAAAGCATATCCAATTTTCTGCATTTATCATAGAAAAATGCGTTACTGGGTAGATCGCCGAGGAATTTGATCGTTCTTGTGTAATATTTCTTCAAAATATATATCGAGGGCTTATATTCAAAAATGGCTATGAACTATTTTCTCGAAAATGAGTTTTGGATGCCAAACTATTCTCAGATTTGGATGCCATATAAATTTGGAAAAGATTTTTTTCTAAAGCCATTTTTTTAATTTTCTGATTTGGCTATCACCTCGCACGTTAGTTTGTGACTGCATGAGTGGTTATAATTCGCTACAACGATTTTGTTTAAAACATTTTTCTAGATTTAGGGCATATCGTACTATCAAATTCCATCATTTCGCCTTAATAGCATTTTGATTCCTAAGTTATCAGGCTAAAATAGTATAAATAACAGTAAAGTCAAAAATTGTGAAAAGTATCTTTAGAAAAACCCGCGTAACTTTTGATCATATTGAGAATACCAAATATTTCTTTGGCATGTGATTGCTGACTTCATGGGGAATATTTGTGTATGAAAAGTTTCAGAATTATGAATGAAGAAAGTTAAAATACAAGGAATTGCAACGGCGAATTTTGGATTTTTCATCAATTGCAGCGATTTTTGCGACTGGCTGCATATACATATATTACAAGCGACCAATCTGACGGATGAAGCTGGAATCTTTAAATTCGCTGTGTACATCACAGAAATTGCGTTTTCTATACAACATTGCCAATATTTCATGAAAAAAGTTATGGAGTTTACAATAAATCGTATTCTTATTTCAACATTCATAGTGCTCAATTTTAAACATACAAAAGTGGCTATGAGCCATAAAACCGGGAATAATAGGAAATTTCGAAAACTATTTAATCGTAGTAATTAGTAATCCTTTTTAGATTAAACTGTAGAAGAATGATTAATAATTTCTCTTCAAATTAAGGAGAAAATCAGTTTTTCGCTCTCCTGAAAAGTTATGTTTTTGTTCATAGCCACTTATGAATATAAGTCCTCGAAATGTATGTATGTAATTTCAAGCAACTATTTTAAAAAAGAAGTTCTACACTTAGAGAACAAGTCTGTTACTAAAAGCAGTTGCCTATCAGCAAACACTTTTCTGCTATTACAGCTGTTTTTAAGCATAACAGTAGTTTTCTGCAATCTTACATCACCATTCACACTGCTAAAGAGTTTGCAGTCTGCTAAAACTGGCTGTTGTTAATTAAAATATAAAAAAAGATAAACGTTCATAAGCGAGTTTAGCTCGAATTTTCTTTTATATTAGCTTGGGACAATATGCGTATCATATATATTGCTAAAAACAGCAAACAGCTGTTTACCGTCTCAGCAGATACAAATCTGCTATCTCTTTTTAACAGCAGAAAATCTGATCTTTCAGTAGACTTTCTGCTTTCTTTTACTAACATATTCCTTTGAGTGTACTGATAGATGGATTACTGAAATGCAATTTTGACGACAATGTCTGTCGGACAAAATCAAAATATTTCTCGAAGATCCTGGCAATAAAATATGAGTGGTTTCCAAATGCTCCAGTAAAAATTTCCTAAAAAAATTGGAAAATTAACTAAGTATGAGTAAAGTTTCCTTCTTTCAAAGCCATAGTAAATAGTTCATTTACTAGTAAAAGGGTAGTAGATTTACTTAAAAACATTTCTTTGGATCTAATAAAAAATTCTTACAATTGAGTAAATTCAAACTTATGTTGAAGAATATTTCCAAGGTTTTAAGTGAACATAAGTGAATTTTTTGTGTGGAAAAAAATCCATTTAGGAAATTTTTATTTAAAAATGTGTTTTTTTCTAAAATGAAGTTAAAATGTTTACTGAAATTTATGCCGAGTTCTTCATACATTTAAGTATTAATAAACTTATAAAAACATTTGAAATTGTTTAAAAAATTCTAGAATATTAATCTTAGAAGCAATTCTCGTTCGTTTGCAGATTCTTATTATTTCTTAAATACTTTATGAATTATTCTAAACAACCACTGCGAAGGCGCCTATCTTGCCTTCGCAACAATCATGGAGTAATAGCACAACTTCTTATGGCAGAGGTATCATGAAACTTTTGAGAAATATTTCATGTTGTATTTTTATGTATCAGTTTTGCATACTCTGAAGCAAAACTATTTGTTTAATTTTTTAGTTAAATTGAACTTATTTTTATTTCACCTTTTTTCCTTGTATAAAATAAAGTAAAAATTTAAAATTCAGTTTAAGTAAAAATTTACTCGTTTTGAGGAAAAAAATCAGCAAAATTGTAAATATTTACTTGATTTGAGTAAACATTTACTTAGTTTCAGCAAAATTTAGTAAAAATTTACTCAGTTTTAGGAAAATTTTGCTTAAATTTAGTAAAAAATTACTTGGTTTTAGGAAAAAATTTACTTTGATTTAGGAAAACTTCAGCAAAATTCTACTTATATTTAGTAAAAATGTACTTGGTTTCCTAAATTTTAGTTAATTTTAACTCATTATAGGGTTAACTTTTTTATGAGTGTAGTTGAAAACCCCCCCCCCCCAGGGGAAAATCCTGCGCACGGGCCTGACACTGAGCATTGGGTGAATACAGCAACGGCAGGGAGAGGAGTTTGGCACCTGTAGCTGCATATTGACTTTGTTTTGTTTTTTTCTTTTTGTCTGTTCTAATGGTTGGTAAGTTTAAAATACAATTTGCCAACATACAAGGGCTGAGAGCGAATTTTTTGCCGTGTACGCTCATGTACATCGGCCTGATGTTTTTGCTCTTTGTGAGACTCAGGTGTGTGAGGGTTCTGATCCACAGGATTTTCACGTACCTGGGTATCACACCCTGTCCCTCTTTATTCCCCACAGAGGTCTTGTGGTTTACGTACGCAATGACATAGTGTTCCAGAGCCAGCAAGACTTAAACTCTGAAAATCCAGAATTTAACTCCCTTTGGTTTAAATTCAAGGTTGGAACACACGTACTACATTTCGGATTCGTGTATAGAAGTCCAAACGCGGAAAGGGAGGTATCCCTAAATGGCTTTGACGCCCTTTCCGATTCAATTACAAAAATCTTAGAGGATTGTCCTGACAGTGAAATTGTGGTTGCTGGCGATTTCAATGTCCATAATTCCTCGTGGCTTGCCCATTCGAGTCACTCAACACCGGAGGGTCAATACGCCGAGCTTTTTGCCGCGCATAATGATTTGACGCAACTAGTGAATGAACCGACTCACATTCCGTGTGTCCAAGGGCAACACTCTAATATTCTTGATCTTTTCTTAACATCACACCCTGAAAGGTATGAAGTTAACGTTCTAGCACCTCTTGGTAATTCCGATCACTGTATTGTTTCAGCATCCTTTTCGTATTCCGCTCTTCGTGTCGCTTCGATCCCAGCCCCAAAGCGGACAATATATATATACGAAAAGGCACGTTGGGCCGAGCTCAACAACTTTTTCCAGCATTTCAATTGGAAACTTTGTTTTCTAAATGACGATATAGATGCTGCGGCTGAAATGATTGAAAATATTATCTTGATTGGAATGAAGTCATTTATTCCAATTAAAGTTATTTCGGATAAACCATCTAATAAAAGTTGGTTTAACCAGACATGCAAGACTGCTGTCAGATCCAAAGAGGAAGCGTTCAGGAAATGGCGTTTAAATAAAAATGTCACCACTGATCTGCTACGCAAGCAGACAAGAACCATGTGTGCCAGAGTACTTAGACGTGAAACGTTTCTGTACGAACAACGTCTTCGTGCCAAGGTTCTTTCTTCTCCCAGGGGAAGTAAGAGCTTTTGGTCATTTGTAAGAAGAGTAAAGCATAAATCCTCATCAATCCCAACTCTTTTTAAAGATGACCAGAATAAGTTGCCAAAGCTAACCTATTGGCTGAAATATTTGCAAGGAATTCATCCTTGCCGGAATTCATCCTTGCCGTGATCGAAAATGTATCTAGTTCCATGCCTCAGATATTTTTTCGAACACGTAGAGTTAAAAGGGTTCTCGCAAATCTCGACGTAAATAAATCACCAGTCCCGGATGGCATTTCAGCACTGGTCCTATGTAAGTGCTCTTCGACGCTTGCCCGTCCACTTCGTAATCTTTTCAACCTTGCATACCGTGCAGGGTTTTCCCAGCGCGTTGGAAGATTGCGAACATCCAGCCCATCCCTAAAAAAGGTGAGGCTAATAATCCTGCTAACTATCGACCGATCGCGATTTGCTCAGCGCTTTCGAAGGTTATGGAGAGTTTGGTTAACCATCATCTTGTGAGGTATTTAGCAACTAATGACTTACTTAATGATCGACAGTATGGCTTCCGTAGGAATCGATCTACGGGAGACCTGATGACACTGCTATCCGAAAAGTGGAATGGATCTATTCACAAGCTTGGTGAGAGTAAGTTCGTTGCTCTAGATATCTCCAAGGCATTTGATAGAGTTTGGCACGGCGCACTCATATCAAAGCTTATCGCTTTTGGTGTTGGTAGTGACTTCTCTCGATTTATATCGAGCTTCCACAGAGATCGCACTATACGTGTTGTTGTAGATGGGTTCTTATCCGATGAGCATAGGTTAACCGCAGAAGTACCACAGGGCTCTGTCTTTCCCCCTCCCTTTTTCTTATTTTCATCGACGACCTCTTGGATCGGACTGTGAATCCAATATACTCCTTCGCGGATGACAGCAACCTCTGTCATTCATACTCATTCGATCATAGACTAAGTCGTCAAGAAATTCAGGATATAAGGCGATTGATGGATGAGTCACTTAGCCAGGATTTGATGGCCATTTCTGAATGGTGTCGCGAGAATAGAGTAGATTTTAATGCACGTAAGACCCAGTGCTCCTTGTTGTCTCACAAGCGATTCACTGATCCAACGGTGTCGTCGATTTTAATGAACGGTGTAGATATTGAGCAATCAGATGCTCTCGATGTTCTTGGCATAAAAATACAACGTGATGTTCGTTGGACAAAACATGTATTTGATGTGTGTGCAGGCTTTTTAAAAAGATGTAAGAAATATTTCACACCCTCTGATCTTCTCAATATCTACACTACCTACATCAGACCAAAGATGGAATACAACTCCCATATATGGTCGGGTGCTCCAGCTTCATCACTGGAGCAACTTGACCGTGTCCAGAGGAGGGCGATGGTGTTGATAGGTGACAGTAGGATATCCAATTCTATTGTCTCCCTTGAACACCGTCGTAATGTTGGTTGTGTGTCATTGTTCTATCGATACTTTCATGGTGTTTGTTCTTCGGAAATTCGTGATCTTATACCGCCCGTGAGAACGTTCGGTAGAGATACGCGACTCTCCAGGAACGCTCACCCTTTTGTTGTCGATTGGACAACCGGCCGCACTACACATTACAGAATAAATTCGTTCTTCTCCCGTACTATCCGTATGTGGAATCGACTTCCGGCAAATATCTTTCCCTCCAACTACGACATTCAGAGATTCAAAACAGATGTCAACAGACACTACTCCCTCTTTCCTCCTTCCAATACCTGATCTTCCTTCCACCAACGCAATGCACTGCATTTATAGGGGACATCCCCTGAGTGTTGGTTCAGTTAAAAAAAATGAGGCGGGCGTCACGCGGCTACACGGATGACTGGTTAGGTCGCCCTGTCTATCATTTTCCGCGCAGCATCCAATTTTTGTGCCTTATGCAAGTAGATATACCCAGCTCTTAGTACAGTTTGTTCATGTGATAACTATTCATGGCGGAAATCAGTTAATGTTACATATTCTGCGTATTAAATATTGGATTCCCGACTGACTTCTTTAGTCAGAACGACCATCAATCGTTCCAAACGCTGCTAGTTAGGTAGAAGGCGATCGTGCACTCAGATTATGGCCGTTCTTCCTCCGGAGAGAACTGTTATCACAAGGCCCTTTGTCACTACTGGCGTAAGTTTTGCAAGTCCTTTCCAAGTTAAATCTTTTACTGGTAGAGCATGTAGAATAACAAAGTGTTACTTTTGCGTATTCGTTTGCTTTGCTACGAAAGCAATACACCACGAGGCTACTTCAGATTTGTCAACGACAACATTTTTAGCCGCATTTCATAGGTTTATTCCTCGTCGTCGACATCGATATTTTCAGGCAACGGTACTAATGTCAAGATCTCACCTGCTCTAGATATGAGTATTATTAGCAAATATTCTCCACTTTAATTTTACACTTTTACTGGTATCATAGGACGCAAATAAGTATTTAAAACAATTTTTGAAAAATTGTATCCTTCGAAACTTTGTAGTCCTTTTAAAGAGCAACAGGATAAAAAAAATAAAATCTGTAAACTCCAGGTTAATCAATTTTATCTATAGTTTCGTCCGTATAGTGTAATATGGACTGTCGGACGATGTTATAATAGCACAAAATAAATTCAATTTAATTTTGTGCTATCACAAACTCAACACCACACACTCAGAAAAATAGCATTCATAAATCTGAATAAAATCCATACTACAATTTAGTTCAACAATTTAACTCGACTTATGTAAAAATCTCCTAAAAGGTTGGAAAATTAACTAAATATGAGTAAAGTTTCCATCTTTCAAAGCCCTAGTAAATAGTTCATTTACTAGAAATAGGGTAGTAAATTTACTTAAAAAGATTTCTTTGGATCTAGTAAAAAATTTTTACAATTGAGAAAATTCATACTCATATTGAAGAATATGTCCAAGGTTTTAAGTAACAAAAAACTCTGAATTTTTTTGTATGGAAAAATTCAATTCAGGGTATTTTAACTTAAAGATGTGTTTTTTTATAAAAGTAAGTTAATATGTTTACTGAAATTTGTGTTGAGTTCTTTATACATTTAAGGATTAATGAACTTATAAAAAGTCAGAGCGCCCCGGTAGTCGAGTTGGTAGCGTGCTCGGCTATCAGCGTGGGGGTTGTGGGTTCGATTCCCACCAGAGGCTCTGGTCTGTCGCTGCAATAACTAGATACAATGGTCTTAGTCACATTTACTTTGTATTGTAATTCATAATAAAAAAATCACTTAAAATTGTTTAGAACATTTTTGAATGTTAATCTAAGATGAAATTCTCCTTCATTTGCAGAGAATTATTTCTTAAATACTTCAAGTATTCAGCCTTATTACGGTTGTCGAAGACGTAGTCGAATGTCGATTTTTTTGGAAAACGGTACTACGGTTGTCGAAAATGCACAATCTGTTACAATTTTCGTAACACGGAAGACGAAAACGACTGTCAAAGTTGGCTAAAACAGTCGATCAATTTTTTCCATACGACTAGAGACGTCGCCGCATTCAATTGACAACAATTGTTAGCCGTTGGTTTCATCCGCTAACACGCCGTTAACTAATTTGAAATTTAACACATTTTTTTGACATTTTATATTCGACAATAAATAAATATAACAAAATTGTATAAAATAAATTATTTATCTATTTTCAACATTGGGTAAATTTGCGGTATTTTACCAAAAAACTTTTATCTGATGTCGACCGCTGATATAAAGTTTATGTCGCCGTCACTTGTTTTGTGTCAGTTGTCGAATGCTTGTGAATGTATGTAATTAAAGCGGCTTTCTGCAGTTCCGTCTTCCGCTGA
The DNA here is from genome assembly GCA_947397865.1 of Polietes domitor. Lineage (NCBI taxonomy): Eukaryota > Metazoa > Arthropoda > Insecta > Diptera > Muscidae > Polietes > Polietes domitor. The sequence goes on along the minus strand of OX377618.1, from coordinate 82,935,316 downwards.
CCTGAATGGAGTTATCAAGTAGGGTTCAAGAGGGTAGCCTGCATCTCCTACAAAATAAGACAAATTTATGTTGGTTTTCACTATAAAAACAAAATTTTTAATACCAAGCAGCCATGTATTAGTTTCGCCATTTAAATAGTTGGTCTTTAGAAACTCTTTTAAGTCGCTTGTATTCCACACCAATGAATCGTGAACTGAGCCGGGATGATGGGGGGATATATATCTGATTCTAAGTTTATGGTCGCAAACCTGTAATGAAATCTTTGAAATAGACTACGACTCTTATTTAATATAGGATTTTGGTTTACCACGGTAGCATTTAAACTATATTATAAAAATTAAATCTTTCATCAACTCCTGGAGCCAAAATTTTGATATGCGTTCCATCTATGCATCCAATAATGCCGGGAAATTTAAACTTTTTATAAAAATAATCCTTTATTTCAAACTTTTCCACTTCCGTCATTCTAACCGATATCCATTTTGGACAAATTTCACTGTGCATTGCATCAAAACATTCTGTAAAAATTTTGCTTACAGAAGACTGTGAAAGCCCAACATTATAGTCGTTGCCAGCTCCTTTTTGGTAACTGCCCTCAGCAAGTATGCGCAATGTTACCGCCAACTTCAATTCATTGGGAACAGCAGACGACTTTATTGGGTCTTGCAATTTACCCGATATGTTTTCCAAGACGTATTTAAAAGCATCTTTATTCAATCTAAAAAGGCCAATGAAACTTAAGTGCAGATAGGGATTATAAATTTTAACTCATTTCTCAATTTCAAAACTTACTTTGAATTGGGCATTGCAAATATGTCCGAATTCTGTCTTATTTCCTTACGCAAGGCACTCATATCACATTCTGTGTATGCCTCGTCGTCTTCATCCGAAGAAAAAAAATGTCCCAAACTTAATATATTTTTTTTATTATATTTATTTTATTTTATCTTGAGAAATTTTCAATGTTGCCTTTGGCGGACAATTATGTAAAAAGTAAACATTGTTTTGACAGTATAGCACATCTTTTACTTTTCAATCTATTACAAAATCACAAGAGTCGAAAAAGTTACGTAATACCAAAAATAATCGAAATCGACAACGACTTCGACTGCTCTCGATTTTCGTCTTCGACAACCGTAATAAGGCTGATTAATCTAAACAACCACTGCGAAGGCTCCTCTCTTGCCTTCGCAGCAATCATGGAGTAATAGCTGAACTCTTTATGGCGGAGGTATCATTAAACTTTTGAGAAATATTTCATGTTGTCATTTTTTGTATCAGTTTTGCATACTCTGAAGCAAAACCAATTGTTTGTTTTTTTAGTTAAATTTAACTTATTTTAAGTTCCTTTTTTCCTTGTATCAAGTAAAATCTTCCTCAGTTTAAGTAAAAAATTACTTGTTTTAAGGAAAAAAGCAGATAAATTGTCGTCAGTTTAAGTAAATATTTACTTAATTTTAGTAAAAGTATGTAAATTACTTTTAGGACAATTTTACTAAGATTTAGTAAAAATTTACTTGGTTTGAGTAAAAATTTACTTAGTTTTAGGAACATTTTACTTAAATTTACTTCGTTTTTGTAAAAATTTACTTAGAAAATTTCAGCAAAATTTTACTTTGATATAGTAAAAATGTACTTGGTTTGAGGAAAAACTTACTGGAAATTGACGATGAAGAACTTGGAATGTATAGCTTCTTTAAATAAAAAATCAGAAAAAAATGAATGAAATATATATACATAACACATTTCTCATAAATCTGGCGTGGTTAAATGATTTTGTAAAAAACTACACATAGCTACTTTTATTATAGAATTTATTTATTTCATACATAACAAGTTTTTGAAAGAGATTTTTTTAAACTAGGGGTTCATTAGGCATGTAGGTTTAAACAATTCATTAATAATATATTTATTTAATCTATCTATATATATACGAATGGCGTTACTACGTTATAACTCAAGAACGCCTGGACCGATTTCGATGATTCGCACCAATTCGGATTGGAGTGATTTTACGACGCCATCTTCATGATAGATGACGTTTATGTTTACGGTGCATTGAAGTTCACTAGAGAAACGTCTGGAGTGTGTTGTCTCAGTGGCAAGGTTAAATCACCACCATTGCCTTTACCACCACAGCCATTGTATTCTTTGCTTCATGGTGAAAGACCACAATCACTTCATTCTCTATCGAAAATCGGCGATATTGTGCTCACACGGCGGGACTCTGGGCAATTGCAACGAATATCCGCAACACATCGTTCATACGATGCATTGCAATACCCACTGATGTTTTGGCAAGGAGTCGATGGCTATTATATCAAGATCCAGATAATAAATCCATTGACCAGTGAGTATCGATATCATAATAATTTTTATATCAATATGACACTTATATAATTTTAGATGGGGAAGCCACCAAGAAGGTCAGCGCAATGAATATTTACGCGTATCGTTTGATGATTTCCAAAAAGCAGACAACTATTTGCTTCGGTTTCGCCGATTGTTTCAGCAATTCTGATTAAATCAAAGTAAACTATGTACGGAGGAGTACATTCATTCACGTGATGCAATTCGCACAATGACATATGTACGTCATTACGGCCTTCCAGACCTGTTCATCACCTTCACGTGCAATCCAAAGTGGATAGAAATTGTCCAACTGTTGCTTCCTGGCCAAACATTAAGTGATCGGCACGATATCACCGCACGTGTATTCAGGCAAAAAATCCGGTCGCTGATGGACTACATTATTAAGCATCGTGTCTTTGAGGATACTCGATGCTGGACGTATTCATTTGAACGACAACCCTTGGGATGTTCCGTATTCGACACTTCTTTGCAAAGCATTGAAGGCGCATTGTAACGTTGAGTATTGCAATTCAGTGAAGTCCACCAATCACGCGCTATCAAGTTGGTCGATACCTAAGCTGCAATTATCCGACTGTTACACATTTGGCAGGGTATCTGGAGAACTGTCAACGAGTTTATTTCACTGCAGAAAATGCTGTTAAACGTGCTCAAAACCCACCAGCAACGACATTGACCAGTTTCTTCTCGTTTTGTCAAAGTGATCTGTTGGCACGTAAGTTACTTTACTCAGAGATGCCGCGTTATTACACTTGAAATGCTTCATCGAAGAAATTTCAACGTCGAAAGCAAGGCGATATAGTTCCTGTTCATCCGGTTATGTGCATTCTACTGAAGCTCTTGGTCGTATTTACACAGTTCATCCGAAGAATGATGAATGGTTTTACTTGCGCCTATTGCTTGCAAATGTCCGTGGACCGACATCATTTGAGTCACTTCGATGAAGTGAAATTTGAAGGCAAAAAAACGTTTGCCGGGTCAGCTAGTCTATCTATATACATATATAATGATAGTGGCAGTAGTTTCTACGCTTATAACTCAAGAACGCATGGACCGATTTTGATGATTCGCACCAATTCGGATTGGTCGCCGGCCAAACAAGAAGCATACCAAAGAAAATTCCCGAAATATCTCCGATTTGTGTGGAGTGATTTTACGACGCCATCTTCATGATATATGACGTTTATGTTTACGCTGAATTGAAGTTCCCTGTCACCCCTCATCATTTGAGTAACTTCGAAATATCCATTAATATAATAAAAAATTAAATTTTTTCGTTTGAATTTTTTGCGAGAGAACACATAGCTACTTTTACCATGACGGTGACGACATATATAAATAGGTCCTGTGGGGCCTCAATAACATGCAATAAGTCAATGACCAAATTATACATCATTTTTGGAATCCTTGTGAAATTTACAGTCGTTTGATGATGTGCCAACATACGGGTTCAGACAGTAATATTTCCTCCCAAAGTTAAAAGCTTTGTACAATTTCTTTTCGTTCAAGTATCCACATTAACATTCAAGGGACGGGTCCATTTTTGGGTTGTCCTGAGGCCCCAATAGGTCATGGACCTTATTTTTCATTATTTTTATAAACTTTATGCAATTTTAATTCGTTTGAGTACGCACACTTTTATGTATATTGCGGGTCCATTTTAGGGGTCCCAATCGGTCCACATCCATAATTGTTTTCTCCATATTTGAAGTCCTTGTTTAATTAATGTCCTTCTATTTTACTACCAATACATTAATGGAATAACCTAGTTTTTGCCAAAAAGTGGTAATCTGGCCCACCGTGCGTGAAATGTGTCGAGTGTAAAAAAACTCCTGCTTTTACTTCCCGTTTTATATTATTATCGGCTAATAAAAATACATATTTAAGGTATAGTTGCTCCTGTATAAGCATCTCGATTAACTTACCTGTTCCCCAGTTATACGCATTTGAAATATATTGAATCGCTCGGATAATTTTAATGAGTGTTTAAGTGTGACGAAGGCAATATGTTCAGTAGGTGCTGCGGAAGGTTTCCAGCTAAAAATAGGAAGAAGTGATTAAATTGGCTAAAGCATTTTCTAAGACAATATATACCTGACATCCCAATGGTGTTTTCCAACTTTGCTTAAGACATTTTTATATGTATTCACTCCTCCGGCCAGAACATTGACATTGTGGATAGCTCTAAAATGAGCTAAATCAGCTCCATTTTCCGGTATTTCTTGTATATGACAATTTACATAGAATTCATTTCTTCCATGATAAACTAATTCTTTTTTCTCAATTTCAGTTAAAGCTGGAATTTCCCATCGTACCTGATCAGGTTCTGCACTGTACCAGATGAATATGTTGTCATTAATTTCGTGTGATAGCCAATTTCGCATTTTTGACGTTTGAGGTACTAAAAAAATTTTGTTTCTAGATTATGAGCATCAAGGTTATTACTTATCATTACATACCACAGGAACTATATGGAACATTAACACACATTCCATCGTTTCCGCGGAAACTCCATTTATGGAATGGACACACTATTGTATCTCCAACTACTCTACCACCAATGCCAATATTTGCACCTAAATGGGAACAATATGCATCTAGCACGTAAACAGTATAATTTAATGTCCTAAATGCAACTAGTTGTTCACCGAGGATGCACACATTCTTTGCTTCCCCCCGTTTTAGATCGGATGATTCTAAAATGCTATACCAACCGTTTGGGTATGGTGGTGGTAATTCCTTATCACCAATTTTCCTAAGTTTGCGTATTCTGTTAATAGAATCTTTCCTTTTTGCAGCATTAACTTTCCTACCACCTCCCAAAGCGACTTGATAACCCACGTCATCCATTTTCTACAATTAAAGGAAGAAGAGAAATAACACATTAGTGGTTTTCGAAAACATGTACAGTATTTATCGCTTATATGCATTCCCAAAAATGTTCGACTTGAAGTGTATATAAGCGGTAAATGCATATATAAAACACTCCGTTATATGCATCATCGGTGCATATATAAAAACTCGGTTAGATGCACAATCTGTGCATATATAAAACCCGGTTAGATAGATCAGAGGTGCACGGCTCCATGAATATATATACATATGTACATACATATGAATATGTTACAATATTTTGTTTCAAACAAGATTTGTCTAAATTCAATTTTATTGAAGGAAATTCATAAGAATATGTACGTTTAAAATAAAAATAAGTGATCACCTTTAATTAATTTGGTTTTTAGGACATACATAGTTTAAAATAAAAATTGTTAACAAATTAAGAGATTTCATTAGAAATAGAAAAATGTGCTTTATCGATATTTTTTTCAAAATAATCAACGAAATTGGAGCTGCATATATACGATTTTCTTTTCATGGGAGTGCTTTAAATTCTCCAATTTCCTGATGCATAAAAGCGATAAATGCATATAAGCGAATGCTTATAAGCAAAAAAATGTCCGTGTATTTTAAATGACAAAGTGAAATTGCACAAGTTTGGATGCATGTAAGCGGGAAATGCTTATAACCGACGTGCATATAAGCGATAAATACTGTATTTGCACTAAAGGGTGTTTTAGAGGTTCAATTTTCAAATACATTGATCATAAATTTGCAAATCTTGCAACGCTATTATAAATACTCAATTCAATTTCAACATCAGTAAAATATATAGATGGTATTTTAGCTATTCTTAAGAAAGACGACAAATTTGTATTTTGAATTTTTGATAAATTTTTGTACACTCCACGAGAGTATTATGTCCTTGTGCATTTATTTGTAACACCCAAAAGGAAACGAGTTAGACCCATTGTTTATTATACAGATCGGCTTAGAATCACTTTCTGAGTCGATTTACAAAATTACAGGTCGCAATTATAGTCCGATCTTAACAGAAATTGGCTCAAGTAACTTTTGTGGATCAAGGACGAACGCTATTTAATTTGATATAGCCCCCATACAAATGTCCCTCCAGATTTAACTTTTCCGTTTTAGAAACCACATATTGTACTCGATTTTCTTTAAATTTGACACAACATCTTATAATACAACTAGAAACACCTATACTGAAAGTGGGTAAGATTGATTCAGATTTAGATATAGCCCCCATACAAATGTAGCTCCCGATTTGACTTTTTCCTCTCTATAAAGCACATATAGTATGAGATTTTCTTCAAATTTGGCTTAACACCTTTAAATCTAACTAGAAACACCAATGGTGAAAGTGGGTAATATCGGTTCAGATTTAGATATAAATTTATTTATATATATGCAATGTTGCTCCCAAATGTTGAACCCATTTTGGCCAAACTTTACATATTATAAACATACATAGTGAAAGCGTTCCATGTTTCAATATACCCCCATACAGATGTCCTTTCCGATTTAATGTCAAACACATACATTTACGTGATACAAAAATCCTTCCCGATTTCACTTTTTTAACGATTTGAATTGTAATAGGATACAAAGTGGAGTGTATCATATAGTCGGCTCCGTCCGGCTTTAGCCTTTCCTTACTTGTTTACGTTACATTAATTTTGAAATACAATGATATATCAAAAACACAACCCTATTGTATTTTGTAATTGTTTTTGGCTTGGAACGATAATTAGGATAAAACTGGAAATTGCACCAAAAATGTTATTGTAGTACCATCATATTCTGAAGATCGTAATTATACCAAAAATTGTAAAAAGAGAACATTGCATATACGGATGAACGAACTTAAAGTAGACATAGAAAAGGGGAAAGAAAAACAGAATTGCTGTCATACAGCTGATTTGACAATGATAAAATCTTAGACAAGGAAAGCGATGAGAAGAAAAAACTGATAATTGAGAGTTTATGTATTCAGGAGAAAATAGGAAAAACAATGAACGTGAACGAAGACTCCGAAATAGTATAAGTTACAGTAGTATCGTACTGTGATATTAATTTTAATTGTGTTTAGGTCATTTTACATGTACAATTCGTAACGTTAAATTCAAGCTAAATTTTCCATAGAATTTTTTAATGAATTCAAGACCATAACTCACGATTAGAGTTTTTCTCCCGGGATACATTTCCAGGGAATCCAGTATAATATGTATACAATTTTAATTTTATGTTCCGTAAACTCGTTAACCTACCTATATTTAATGCAAAATAAGAGAGAGTACTGATGCATTTTCTAACAAAAATTAACGTATAATTTTGCAGAACATTATTTTGAAAAAGTTTCTATAAAGAAGGATCTAATTTTTTGGAGGAAGTACAAAACGAATCGGTAGCCTTCACTTAGAAAAAAGTCAGACAAAAGACATTTTTTGCTGTCTATCTATTTTTCTGCCATAACAGCAAATTATCTGCAGTTTTGCTTCAGGAGCCACACTGATTAAAATTTGCTGTAAAAAACGTAATTAATATATTCAACTGTCTCACAGTGGGTTTATTAATCCGTTTAATAGTTATTCGATTTCCTTAAATTCTTTCCGATGATACGCATAATACCCCGATAGATTAGAAAACATGGTAGATAGACTATATCTTCGAAATTTCTGATAACCCTCAAAATATTTTAGTGCGAGTCCTTTACAATGACAAAATAATCTGGATTTATCAGTAACAATCGGTTTTAGCTGTCAGTTAGTGTCACAAATTATGCTATACATATGTATGTCCGTTAGACATACACACCTTATATATATAATTATATATAGTCTGAAACTGCAGCAGAAAAAACTATATGCTCGCTGATATAAATAATATAAATGCATTAATACACTCAAAAGAATTTGACTGTAAAAATAGCAGAAAACACTTATGTAACAACAGACTTTTTGTGCTGAAAAAGAGAAAGCAGACTTGCTGCTCTAATATCAGGAGGATGTTTGCTGTCTTTAACAGACTTTTTTCCTTCTGTTACCGCTGGCAATTGTAGCTGTTTCAGCAGCATGTTTCTGCTATTGAATGGAAGCCAATTATTTGCCAAAACAAACAAACATTTTTAGCGAATTACGCAGCCCAACCCCTTTTTTCTACAAATAAACACATATCCAAATTTTATTTTCGAACAGTTGATATTATAGTATAAATTGTAATTATATGACATTAATTAAATTGTACATACCTACTTACACTGCTAAATACAAAAAACAACGTCAAGTTAGTGCTAAACTTAGTCGGATAGAACTAATAAAAAAGTAGTGTCATTAGGCGCCGTTTTAAATTAAGGAAGTACTAATTTAAATCAGTTTACCCAGATTCGTCCACACACCAGAATTTTTACTAGTTTTTATTATCCAGTTTATGTATTAATATTTGTATATAACTAACTTAGTATACGTCTCCGCTAGAAGGTTGATTAACAACACCTGGTTGTACAGTGTTTACAGATTGCTTTGAAAAATGTAGAATATTTGCTAAATGCGCTGTGGGTGCTTCTGACCGAATATATAATAAAAGGAAACATGTGATTAGAAGTATGTAATTTGTTCAATGGAATTTACCTTTTGATATTTTTCGTATTGCTTCACAATAGGTAAAATTGTTTGCAGTAGCAAAATAAATATTTATAACAAATTCAATGAACAACATTGTCTAATAGCCTAGTCACGCTGCATGCGAAATCTAGCTGAAATGACATAAGGTTGAAGATCGATCTTATGTAATTTCAGCTAGATGTCAGATACCATACAAATTTGACATTTGAAAATCGACCTTATGTCATTTCAGCTAGATTTCACATATGCAAATACTTACTTGTAATTTCATAGGAAGCTTTCTTTTGGCAGCAACTTCACGTATTTTTTTCTTATCCACTCGCTTTATTTTTTCTGGTTTGTGCAATGCGTGACGTCGATAGCTATGTTATAATATTTTAAAGGTGTTATGGATTTTTCAAATTTTAAAAATTAGCTTTTTATATCCGTAATCGACTACTAGATATATTGCTTATAGGACGTTTAGACATTTGGGCAAAAACGTATTACGCAAAATTCGAGATAATGCGTTTTACATACTCTGGTGAAGAAATTTTGTGCAAAGCGACGTCTTGTTTGTACTGAATTCATAAATTGTACGTCCTTCTTACCATTGTAAAATGAAGTTTAATTCTGAAAACAATCATTTATCGCCTTATATTAGTTTGAGTCTGCTAATAGTTTTTGGACGAATGGAGTTGATTTAGGTATGTTTAGGACCTTTCTGATGATTTACATTTTATATGCATTTCAACATGGCTTTACGTCAGTTTGGATAATTTTCAATGAGACTGCTTATTTCTCTACTTTTCCGCTATATAAAGGGTGATTTTTTAAGAGCTTGATAACTTTTAAAAAAAAAAAAAACGCATAAAATTTGCAAAATCTCATCGGTTCTTTATTTGAAACGTTAGATTGGTCCATGACATTTACTTTTTGAAGATAATTTCATTTAAATGTTGACCGCGGCTGCGTCTTAGGTGGTCCATCCGCTTAGTCCAATTTTGGCATTTCCACGTTTTTGAGTAACAGAGACCCAATTGGTGCGAACGGCGACGAATCGAAAATTGGTGGTCATCATTAACACTGGCCGATACAGCTGCGATATTTTCTTCAGTTCGCACTCTACGTAAGCGTGTTGGTGGTTTAATGTCCAACAATGTAAATTTGGTGCGAAATTTAGTCACAATAGCCCGAATAGCCGCTTCAGTGGGTCGATTAAACTGACCATAAAATGGAAGCGCGCAATGAACTTTCTTAACAGAGCACGCATTTTGATAATAAAATTCAATAATTTGCAAGCGTTGTTCGTTTGTAAGACGATTCATGATGAAATGTCAAAGCATACTGAGCATCTTTCTCTTTGACACCATGTCTGAAATCCCACGTGATCTGTCAAATACTAATGCATGAAAATCCTAACCTCAAAAAAATCACTCTTTATTTCACTCCAAAATTATTTGTCATTTGCCCACTTCAAACTAAAAAAAATTTCTCAAACGCCGCACTGTGGTCATTATTTTGAGATAGCGGCCAAAACTCCTTTTGGTTTTTGTTCTCCGATTTTAAAGTTATTAGACTTATATGAAAGTAGACAGTAGTAAACCTCGGGTGCCAAAAAATTAGAACTCTATTTTAACTATTTCACTGAGAACAGGGTGGTCCAAAATGGGCTTTTTCAGAATTTATGATATTTATGATATTTTTAGTTAATTTTTAAAGTTGAAATGATCATAACTTTTTTGTTTTTCAAGATTTTTGGACGAAATAAATTTTGTGTTGTAACTTAACTTCTTTCCTATCACTGGTAGAAAAAATTGAAGCTCTACTGTTTGCAGAACAATTTAAATATTTTTTTAAAAAAAGGTCTAATTTATCGGAAATTTCCTACTTCATAGAGCACAACTCCTGTGAGTCAAGCTGAGTCAAAACACAAATTTACTATTTTGTAGTGCTAACCCTCCCCTACATTCCTATATATACATGTCCATGCATCGGGACTGCACTTTTTGAGCTACAGCAATTTTTCTGACCCAAGGTAAGATATTCGGTACAAATGCACGTCATATTTTTTGAGAAGTTATTTGTATGTGAAAGTGGCTATTATGCATATATTTTGATGAAATTTTGTACAAGAGTTCTTATTGACCCAAAAAATAATTCTGTTGAAATTAGGAGAATTTGGCCCATATTTGGACCTAGTCCACATAGAAGGGTGTTTCAAAATTTTGACAAAAAAGACAATAGAATCTGACAACATTCGCTTTGCTTACAAACCAAATAGAACATTAAATTCAATTTTTACCAACATTAACGACAGAACACAACGAAGAGAACATTAGAAACGAGAATGAATCACAAAAATGAAAGAGACAACAGCACTGTCACAACTTAGTGCTCTCCAGTGCACGAAAACAAACGAAACGATTGACGTACATATCATCCAAAGTCATTATTATTCATTACACAGTACAACACATGATTTGCCAACTCAATTCTGAGAACAGTATGTGAAATTTCTGCATCATTCGTTTTGTCTTCTTACCTGCCGAAATATTTTTAATATCGATTTGAAGTTAGTACTATCGTATAGGGGAAATTATCACGTTTTAGGCCCTGTTGTTTGACATAGCTCGACAGCCACTAGCCCGATTTAGTATATAAAATTTTAAAAAATTAAGAATTACAATTCCCTTAATCTGTTCATATATTGTTTTCCTATACAAGCAACAGTTTACAAGTTAAAAATAAGTTTCCAATAAAAAATGAAGAAAATTTTTTTTTAAATTCATAAAAAATACAAAACGGAAATAAGTTTCAAGTGTAGTTACTTTTTCGCAAAGTCACATAACCTATGAGCAAAATGAGACAAAGATCATGAAAATCGATGCACGCGTTTCGCTTTTATTCGCAATTTCAAAAAATAAAATAAAAATAAAAATTAAAAAATTATCATGCAAAAAAAATATTTATAAAAACTTTATGCAATTAATACGCAATAATAATATGCATAAAAACCAAATTCAGAACATTTTTTCAATTATTGGCAATATCCATGATTGCAGAAGTTGACGCTTGTGGTTCTGATGATCTTGTTTTCTTCGTAGGTTGTTCATGAAAGAATCACTTTTGATCAATTTCCGAATATCAGGTCAGTTCAGAATACCTGTTTTAAATACATTTGCGAATAATGACGACCCCTAAATGTGCGTTGAATTTCTGTAAAAAACAGGTAGCCAACTGAAAACCCCATAGTAAGCAAAGTAACTTTTAATTATTTGGGTTTTTCACATTTAGGGGTGGTCATTATTCGGAAAATTTAAACCTCACACATGGTGAAACAGGTATATAGCGACGGTAAAAAAATATGCACCCATTTACAAGTACCTGTCAGTAAAATAGTGAACAATACACAGTATAAATAGGTGTGCATTGATCGATTTTACTCATTCAACAAGTGTCGACGAACGCGAAAAGTACAAGTCAATATTTTGAAAGTGCAGTTTTTAATAGTGAATTATATATTTATATATAATTATTGTTTAAACAATGGCTAAATTCAGTTATAGTGCTCTATCTGATATATATTTTGAACGGAAAGATGAAAACGACATTATTTTACATATACTGAATAATCCATTCTTCAAAATATCCGACAAACAAGAAATTAAAATTCATAAGTTAAAAATAAAAAACTTTTTAAATACTTTAAGAAAACGGCACAATCAATGTTCCAGAAACAAGAAATTGTTTTACTCACGCAACCAAGAATGGCTAAGAAATAAACTTATTTTTGAAAAGCCATCAGTAACTACCACGGAAACTGGAAAAGGTGGTCGACCAGCAAAGCCAATTGATAATTGTAGTGAAAGATCACGAAGACGCAAGCTTAAACATATCAATGAAGAAGTTTGTTGTAGCATCATAAAGGATTCATTTCTGCATCAAATTCAACCATCGAAAACTAAAAAGAGTAAAATTGCTATCATTGAAAAAATAGTGGAAGCAAGCCCCAGACGCACAAAAAGGATTTTAGAAAGTATGCCGACACCAACTGAAGAAAATAAATTTACTCCAGAAGAAGCACTTGCACTATTTTTGGATTTGAAAATGACTAAAAACCAATATACAGAATTGCGGAAGCGAACCAATGAAAAAAATTGTGGAATTTTTCCATCATATCGAGATTTAGTTTCTGCCAAAAAAGATTGCTTACCTTCACCAACTGCTATTAGTGTAACTTCAAGTTCAGCAGAAATAAAATTGCAGGATCTTCTTGAACACACTGCAGAACGATTATTAAAGACATTTGATGCTGACTATTTAAAGAAGTTTAAAAATTGCAGCATGACTTTAATTTCTAAATGGGGATGTGATGGGTCCTCTGGCCAGAAACAATACAAACAATGTAATGCGGAAAATTCATCAGATGCCAATTTATTCATGATTTCTTTCGTTCCATTACGTTTAACAAAAACTTATATTGGTTCAGAGCCGTCAACTAGTAGAGCTGCAGAGATAGATGTATGGAAGAATGAAATTCCCTCGTCAACAAAATTTTGTAGACCAATAAAGTTTGCTTACAAAAAAGAAACTAAAGATGTCATAACTGAAGAAGTTGGCAAAATAAGAGATGAAATTAAGGAACTTCAACCTGTGATATTTGAATTTAATGACCAATGCATCGAAGTTAACTTTAAAATGTCACTTACAATGATCGATGGAAAAGTTGCACAAGCTTTAACCGAAACAAAGTCTTCGTCAAGCTGCACCATATGCCAAAAAACATCAAGTCAATTGAGCCAACCACCAACACAAGACGATAATTTTAATGAAGCATATATGAATTTGGAATGTCACCTCTTCATGCTAGAATTCGTTTTATGGAGCATATTCTTAAATTGGGATACGATTTGGAATTTGGCCCGTTAGGCGAAACAGTGAGAAACAACAAAGAAAATTTGGAAAAAAGAAAGCAAAAAAAAAAGATATTCAAGAAAAATACCGTGAGATAGGCCTTATAATTGACCAGCCAAAGCAAGGAAAAGGAAATTCTAATGATGGAAACACAGCAAGGAGATTTTTTTCCGATCCAGAAACTGCAGCTTCTATAACTGGAGTAGATTATGATTTAATACGACGATTCCAAATCATATTAGAAGTTATAGCATGTAGCAAAAAGATAGATGCAAAAAAATTTGGTCAGTATGCTAATGAGACAGCAACCCTTTATAACCAAAAATATTCTTGGAGACATATGCCAACCACAGTTCACAAAATTTTGTTCCATGGGAACAAATAATTCAGCACAATATGCTTCCTATTGGAGATCTCTCAGAAGAAGCGCAAGAAAAAAGGAACAAAGACTACAGATTCTTTCGCGAGCATAATACAAGAAAAATTTCCAGATATTGTACTAATGAAGATCTTATTAATATTTTGTTGTGCACATCAGACCCATATATGTCCAGTATTCGACAAAAATGGAAATCAACCTCATAAGAGTTAGATGAAGAAGCTAAACAACTACTGCAAAATGAAAATCAAAGCTATTTGGAAGAAATTTTTACTAATATTGTTTAATTAACACTAGTTTAAAGATTATAATTTGTTTCTAATTTTAGTATAAATTTTTATTAATACATTTAAATAAAATATATGTGCACTTTAAATCAATAGTAAAAGTTTACTTAAAATTTTATCGATGTTGTGTTCTGTATATAATATATCCAAATGGTATTGATATTGTTGGGAATTTCAGTGTTATTTTTCAGTTTAATCCTCACAAGAATTAGCTTTCTTCCACAAAAACCAACCCTTGGGCCCCTGTGAATATTGAGACTAAATAAATGTCAGGGGCCAAATGTTGGCATTTTCTGACCAAAATTAAGTTTAGGAATAATAAATAAGTATTGGTTGTAAAATACGATTGAAGAAAATAAGAAATTATAAAAAATATACCTATTTAAAATGTCAAAATATTCAACTTTTACATGGAAACTCAACAAAAAATTAAAATGCATTTTTAACTCCACATTACTTACGTTCCTATCAGTCGATTTTTACGTTTGAACACGCAAATTGAAGCTTAAAGTCCCTCCTATTGTACAAAACAATTTGCGTAAAAAAATACCAATCCGGCCAAAAGTTATAGAGTTTTGACCGCTATCTCGCGAAATTGACCACTGTGCGCCGTACATTTATTTTGCTCCACGCATTACAACTTGATTTTAAAATGGCTTTATAATTTTATTTATTACATTAAGGGCATGCTAAATTTATTTTGCTTATATATTAATGCGTTTATATTATTTCTATCAGCGAGCATATAATGTATGTTAGCTTAATGGACATATGTATAGTAGGATGGGTCACGAAAATAAATTGCAGCGGTCACCCCCCAGAATTGAAGACTGGATTGTTTAATGATGATCTACAAAATATTGTCAAGCCATCTGTGAGCTAAACGCTCCTGAAAACACCTCTAAAAATCATGTTTTTCCCGTGTAATTTTTTATGTTGCATTTTGGCCCAAAATTTGTTTCTGAATTAATGGCCTTTAAATAAAATATTTTATTCTTGTCTTAGAAGAACTCATCGGTAGAATTATTGGGCGTTTATATTGATTTTTTGTGGGTTTTCAAGGTGACAGCTAAAAACTCATATTTCTTGGAAGCATTTTGTAAGAGGTGCAATGAAAAATAAATAGGAGGAATCAATACCTCTCGAAAGATGCATAAGTGATGAATAACGGACGAATGACGTCACTGGCTTCATTTTTGTGAAATAATTTAATACAGGCGATGGTTTTCTCAGCCAAAATTTCAAACACTTTTTACAAAAATGAGCGCTGAGACGTCAATTTCATTCCGATGTTCATCATTTAGGCATCATTCGAAAGGTATTGACTGCAGCTATTTATTTATTTAACCAGCAAATACGAAAAAGTTTTCAGTAGCCACTGTGAAAATCCACAAAAAATTACTATAAACGTCCAATAATTCGACCAATAATTTACTCTAAAACAAGAATACAAATTTTTATTTTAAGTGCTTTCAAGGGTCTATTATTTCAGAAAAAAAATGTTAAGAAAAAATGTAACACAAAAAAAAAAATACACCGGAAAAACATGATTTTTAGGGTTATTTTCAGGAGCGTTTAGCTCACAGATGGCTTGATCTAGGAACGTAATATTTTGCAAATCATCATTAAGCAATCCAAACTTTATTTTCGTAGGGTGACTGTAACTTCTTTTTCCATTTGTATGGACAGCGACCCATATATAGCTAAATTAGTGACACTAACTGAGAGCTTAAACCGATTGTTGCCACGGAGTAAATTTTTTTAAGAAAAAACTTCTGTAATGGCAAAAAAGTGTCTGCTGATAGGCAGCAAACAATGTCTGCTGTTAATGGCAGATTTTTTTATCTAAGTGTATAGAACATACTTTGCGCGCTATTTTAAATAAATTGTGATGCTTCATTATTATAATACTACTACTATATAAAAAACAGGTAAGGAAGGTTAAAGTCGGGCGTGGTCGACAAACTTCATACTTCTGTATGTATTTGTAAGAAAATTTTAACACAAACTTTGAATGGGAGCTATAGATAAATCTGAACCGATGTGGCCCACTCTCGCCATAGATGTTTCTATTTGAAATATTAACCGATGTGCAAATTAGCAGAAAAAGTGTTCAAATATGTTATTTCTAGAGCGGTGTCCGAAAGTGGTATTGGAGCTATATATATCTACTTGAAATATAAGTTATTTTGCCACATTTGAAGAAAATCTGTTGAAATATGTAGCTTATAGAGCGGAAAGAGTCAAATCGGAGTAGACATTTGTATGGGAGCTATATATAAATCTGAACCGATATGTCTTATTTTTACCAGAACTGTTTCTAGTTAAAATATATGACGATTTGCAAATTGGAAGAAAATCTGTTGAAATATGTGGTTTCTAGAGCGAAAATAGTAAAATCGGGAGCAAAATTTGTATGGGAGCTATATCTGCATCTGAACCGATTTTCTTCAAATTAAAAAGCATTCATCCTTATCCCAAAAAATTTCGTTGTGCAAAGTTTCATTCAGTTCTAACAGCAATTGCGACCTTTACTTGATTACAAGACAGACGGACGGACATTGCTAAATCGACTCAAAAAGTGATTCTAAGTCGATCGATATAATAAACGACGAGTCTATCTTGTTTCCTTTTGGGTGTTACAAACAAATGTATAAAGTCAGTATACCCTGTGGTGTAGGGTATAAGCATGATGCAGCAATCTTCAAAATTGTGCCCTAAATATTAGTGACAATTTCCCTCAGGACCGATTTCCCCATTTGACTGTACCATTTTAATATGAAAAGTCCAAATATTTAAGATCCGTTATGGAATTTACACATCCACGTTGATATTTACACATTCTAATTTCACGATTCTAGCTACTTTGCTTGGTACCAGTTTTACTCTTTTTTATTTTTACACTAAAAATACCAATTTGGAGAAATAATCATAAGACGCAGACAGAAGAGTGTAAACACTGAATTTCATGATTCTAGTTACAGCGTGGTACCAATTTTAACCCGTTTCGATCCTAACGGTACGAATAGCGAAATATATCGTTATTTTTTGCATTTACACAGTCAGAGTAATGTACACATCGTATTTCGCTATTCTTAATGCAGTCGTTTGGTTGGTACCATTTGTATCTCATTTTTACCCATTTCCGCCAAAGAGTATAAAATTTCCAA
Source organism: Polietes domitor (assembly GCA_947397865.1). Lineage (NCBI taxonomy): Eukaryota > Metazoa > Arthropoda > Insecta > Diptera > Muscidae > Polietes > Polietes domitor. The sequence continues at coordinate 82,917,731 of OX377618.1, read as the reverse complement.
AAATGCCTTTATGATTTGCGTTTATACAGTCAGATGAATGTATACACCGAATTTCATGATTGCAACTTCAGCGGTTTTGAGTGGTACCATATTTATCCCTCTTTTCCCTTTAAAGGTACGAATTTTGAAAAATCCCTCTATTTTAAGTGTCTACGATTAGGGGATGTACGTTCCAAATTTCATGTTTCTAGCTGTTGTAATACCATTAGAAAATTTTTTATCCCTTTTGTCCCATTTCGCCTTCAAAATCTTTTAATTAATTTCTGGTGCTTTCATAGTCGGCTACGTCCGAATTTAGCCTTTCCTTACTAGTATATATAGTAGCTGACTATTAATAGCATAATAATGAAGCAAAATTATTTATTTAAAACAGTGCGCATAAGTATGTCTTATAGTAATGTGCACAAAAAATATCACCATTTTCCTAATATGGTACTGCACTTCTAGGTAAGGTTGACTGTCGATAATCTGCATGTATTAGTGTGAAATGCAATCCGTGGTGGATTGTATAATATTCGGCCCGGCCGAATTTAACGCCGTCTTATTGTTTTAACATGTTATTGTGGTATTTTTTATATCTCCCTTATATTTATCAAAGAATTAACCCCTTCTCTACTAATTAACTCATATGGGCCCTGATATGGTGATTGGTTCTTTTTCCTATTTAACACTCTTAAGAGTTTTACCTAATATGGGCACTGATATGGCGATTGGTTGTTTTTCCTATTTAACACTCTTAAGAGTACTAAATCTCCTACCGACAAGTCAAGAGATTTGGTTGCTTCGTTCTGGAGTATTATTTTCATTTTTGATTCTTCTAGGTATTCACTAGCCTTTTCTAGAGAGAATTTTAATGTTATTTTTAATTCCTTGGAATAATCTTCGTAACATCGTAACATAATCTATTGTAACATCGTTCTACGTTCCTTATCCCATCATTCGGCAAATATGGTAGTTTACCAAAAACCAACTCATATGGCGAGTTGTCAGTATCTACATGTGGCGTCGTATTGTACGCAAATATAAAATACGGTATCCAAGTGTCCCATTCATCATTCTTGGAGAAAATCAATACAAATTCATTAAGTACCCTGTGGTTTCGTTCTATCGAGCGTAACGCCTCGTGGTGATACGGTGCACTAAAGATCTGTCTGACATCCATCAAACGACATTAGCTGATTCGTAAATTCTGTACCCGCATTCGACTTTATAATCTTGAAAGTCCCATACACTAGTATAAACTGTTCAACTATCGTTCTTGCGACAATCTTCGCCTCTTTGGTATCAATGGGGCATGTTACGACATACTTCGTTAAATCGCACTGTATGGTGAGAATGAACCTGTAATGGTTAGACAGGCTTAGTAGACCTACTGTATCAATAGATGCAACTTCGAAACTAGTTCTTGGTGTGTCTGTCAAAGTAAATGGTTCTTTTGTATGTCTAGTTTGTTTGTTTAGTTTACATTGAGCAATTCGTTATGTGCAGTTTTATCATTTTATACACATAACGCTGTTTCAACATTAAAATGGTTTTTCTAACACCCACCGTGTGTTGAGTTATGATATTCCGCTATCAACACCAATTGGGAATCTCTGCAAATTATTTTGTGTTTTCGTAAATTATGATTCTTAAATTTATTTTCTTTTCTTGTTGGATATAGTTTTAAATTCTTCCATGACAACGATTTTAAAAATATCATCATTTCTGTTCAGAGCCAGCTCTCGCACTCCTACATCATGCATTCTTGATGTCAGTTTCTCCAAAATCAACCTTGTAATCCTTAGATTATCGCTGCGTGGTACTATAACATTATAATTATACCCTCCACCTCCAGGATGGGGGTATACTAACTTTGTCATTCCGTTTGTAACACCTTGAAATATCAACCTGAGACCCTATAAAGTATATATATTCTTGATCGTCATAAAATTCTAAGACGATCTAGCCATGTCCGTCCGTCCGTCCGTCTGTTGAAAGCACGCTAGCATCTAAACGAAAGGAGCTAGAACGTTCAAATTTTCCATAAATGCGTCTTATAGTCGTAGATCGGTTGGGATTGAAATGGGGCGAAATCGGCCCGAAGGGAAACATTTTTCCCTCACAAGGACTAAAAATACCCATAATAATCCCTAATATTTTAGAGCATTTAAGCATATATTTTCAATATGTCTGCTTGTACTTGCTTGATAATGGGTATGTGCATGCCCGCGGTAACAAAAACGTGCACCATAAAGTGATTCTTATTTGTAGGGGGTGAAATGGGGCAAAAAGGGATAAAAATGGTACATATTAAACGACAACAGCTAGAAACACGAAATTCAGTGTGTATATTCCTCTAATGGAGTAGATACATAATATAAAAATATTTTTTCCAAATTAGTACTTTTAAGGGGTAAAATGGGAATAAAGGGATAAAAATGGTACCAACCAAACGGCTGCCCCTAGAATAATCAAATTCGGTGTATACATTCCTCTGATTGCATAGACACGTAAAATACACGGATTTTTCAAAATTCGTACTTTTGGGGTTAAAATGAAAAAAGGGATAAAAATAGTACCAATCAAATGACCGCAGCTAGAGTCATGAAATTTGAAGTATACATTCCTCTGACTGTGTAGACACGGAAAATAAAGGGATTTTTTGAAATTGGTACTTTTTGGGGTCAAAATGGAAAAAGGGGATAAAAATAGTACCAACCTAATGACCGCAGCTAGAGTCATGAAATTCGGTGTATACATTCCTTTCGCTACGTAGACATGGAAAATAAAAGGTTTTTTTCCAAATTCTTACTTTCAAGGGATACAATGGGTACAGAGGGATAAAAATAGTACTAACTAAACGATTACAGCTAGAATGATGAAATTCTAATTGGGTAGAAACTTCAAATAAAGAGATTTTAGATAGTCGTACTCTTAAGGGGGTAAAAATGATACCAACCAAATAGCCGCAGCTGGAATCATGGAATTCGGTGTATACATTCCTCTGACTGCATAAACACGCAAAATAAAAAGTTTTTTTTTTTCAAATTTTTGCTTTTTCTTTTACGGCAAAAATTGGTTGAATCATGATAATGGATTTTCAAAATTTAGACTTTTGGAATTAAAATAGAATGGAAATACAACCAACTGTAGCACCCACTATATACCAATATTTATGGTATTTAAGCTTTTTGAAAATATATATAGAAGAATATTTATTTTTTGAATTGGCGTATTGGTAGCCTTGCCTTATATGCGTGGTTTGAAAAAATTAAAATATTATATTTATTAATATTTTTTTTAATATTTGTATTTGTTTTGATTTGGCTATATAAAAAAATTTTATTTTATATTACTGCAGTTCTACGAAAATGGACATCCTCTGTGGAATGCAATCAATGGTGGAGGGTATATAAAGTTCGGCCCGGCCGAACTTAACGCCGTTTTTACTTGTTTTGTATATCAACTTGTAACTTTCTATTATCCTCTTGTGGCATAAGCATTCCCGAGTTTCGTATATCTGTTAGCGACGTACACTCCCAAATAAAAAGTTTATCAGACTCTCGATTGGACGTACACTAACTCGTTTTGTTAACTTCAGGGGTTTTCTCTACCATCTTCTTCTTGCTCATGTTTCTGGTTACAGCAAGGATTTTCTTTTCACCCTCAGTATTGCATGGAATCATTGCTTTCAAAGTATCATTATTCAGTATTATTCTTGATAATGCTTCGGCAATCGTAGTCATTTGTCCCTTCTTCTAAAATATCTCAAAGTCGTTGTCACACAAATCCATTCGTACAAGTGTCATTTTGGAAGACGAAGACGGCGACTACTAAAAGCCTTCCACCATATAGGTATGGTCTAAAAAATTAATTCCCCAATGTTACTGGCTCTTTTTCAATCACGGATTTACTCAAATCATGTTTTGATAAAGTTGTACTTGCGTACTATGGACAGAAATTAAAAAAAACGGCCAAATGTCAAATTTTATAACACATGTAATATTGAGAAATTGATTATTCCTATATGTTCAATACATATCCAGCATTTTATATCCAAACTATAAATAAAAACAAGTAAGGACGGTTAAAGTCGGGCGTGGCCGACTATATGATACCTTACACCTGGTCATTATACCCTGTGGTGTAGAGTTTAAAAACGTCGTTACATTTGAACCGGGTGATATACGATACAGCTATAAGAGAAGAATGTGTAGTAAATTTTATTTCTATCTGTATTTGTAAGAAAATTTTGAACGCAAACTTTGAATGGGAGCTATATATAAATCTGAACCGATCTGGCCCATTTTAGCATAGGTTTTCTACTTGATATATAAGACGCTTTCCCAAATTTGATGGAAATCTGTTAAATATGTGGTCTCTAGAGCGGAAAAAATTAAATCGGGGGAGTCATTTATATGGGAGATATATATAAATCTGAACCGATATTACCCACTTTCGCCATGGATGTTTCTATTTCAAATATTAGCTGATGTGCCGACTTAGAAGAAAATCTTTTAAAATATGTTATTTCTAGAGCGGAAATAATCAATTCGTTGGCGAAATTTGTATTGAAGCTATATATATATATATATCTGAACCGATCTGGCCCATTTTACCAGAGCTGTTTCTGGTTGAAATATAATTTGTTTTGACAAATTTGAAGAAAATCAGGTAAAATATGTGGTTTCTAGAGCGGAAGAGTCAAATCGGAGAAGAAATTTGTATGGTAGCTATATATAAATCTGAACCGATGTGGCCCATTTTCGTCATAGATGTTTTAAGCTGAATTATGAGCTGGTTTGCCAAATTTGAAGAATATCTGTTCAAATATGATTTTTCTAGAACGGAAATAACCAATTCAGTTGCAAAATTTGTTTTAGAGCTATATACATATCTGAACCGTTCTGGTCCATTTTTACCAGAGTGGTTTCTAGTTGAAATATAAGTTCTTTTGTAAAATTTGAAGAAAATCTTTTGAAATAAGTGTTTTCTAGAGCGGAAAGAGTCAAATCGGAAGGATATTTGTATGGGAGCTATATATAAATTTGAACCGATCTGGCCTATTTTTACCAGAGCTGTTTCTAGTTAAAATATACGACGTTTTGCCAAATTGGAAGAAAATCTGTTTAAATATGTGGTTTCTAGAGCGATAAGAGTAAAATCGGGAATAAAATTTGTATGGGGGCTATATATAAATCTGAACCGATTTGCTTCAAATTAAATAGCGATCGTCCTTATCCCATGAAACTTCGTTGTACAAAGTTTCATTTAGTTGTAACAACAATTGCGACCTGTACTTTGATTACAAGAATAGATGGACAAACGGACGGACGGACATTGCTAAATCGACTCAAACAGTGATTCTAAGTCGATCGGTAACGAGTGTATTATGTCTTTGTTCATTTGTTTGTAACACCCAAAAGGAAACGAATCACTTTCTGAGTCGATTTAGCAATGTCAGTCTGTCTGTCCATCTATTGTTGTAATCAAAGGAAGCGAGATAGACCCATTGTTAATTATACCGTTCGACTTAGAATCGATTTAGCAATGTCCGTCTGTCTGTCTGTGTGTCTGTCCGTCCGTCTGTCTGTCCATCTATTCTTGTAATCAAAGTACAGGTCGCAATTGTAGCCAGAAGCAAATGAAACTTTGCACAACGAAGTTTTTCGGGATAAGGGCGAACGCTATTTAATTTGAAGAAAATCGGTTCAGGTTTAGATACAGCCCAATACGAATTTCACTCCCTATTTGCACTCTAGATACCACATATTTTAACAGATTTGCTTCCAAATTGGCAAGGCATCTTATGTTTCAACTAGAAACACCTGTGGTGAAAATGAGTTTGATCGGTTCAGATTTATAGCTCCCATACAAATTTCGTTCCCGATTTTACTTTTTCCGCTCTAGAAACCACATTTATTTATCAGATTGTCTTCAAATTTGGCAAAATATCTTATATTTAATCTAGGAACACCTGTGGTGAAAATAGGTGAGATCGGTTTAGATTTATATGTAGCTCAGATTTATATTAGCTTCCACACAAATTTCACTTCCGATTTGACTATTTCCGCCCCAGAAACCACGTATTTTCACCGAATTTCTTCAAATTGATTAACACGTTATACTTGAACTGGAAGAACCTATTGTGTACGTAGGTCACTTCATTTCATGTTTGGATATAGCCCCGATGCAAATATTCTTCTCCATTTGACAAATTGGGTCAGGTCATATTCGCCTATGATTAGGAAACATACATTTTCATTTTTTACCGAATTGAATTGTATTCGGATAGAAAGTGGAGTGTATCATATAGTCGGTCCCGCCCGACTTAAGCTTTCTTTACTTGTTTCATTTGTATTTTTTAGTCTGTAATCAATATTTGATTTGAACTGGAATATTGTCCTGGCTCAGGACCATTTTGCATCTAAATTTGATAGAATGCAAATTTATTTACAAATGGCATGGTGGCATTTATTACTGGGCTGCGGACTATCACTATCACGATTTTGACCATGTCAAAGGTCTTTTCAAGTGGCTTCGCTGCGACTTTTCAACATCAAACCCGGCATCTTTAAGGAAATGATTCTCACAAACGAACGAGAAGCACAACTCACTTGACGAATTTGCGTTTAAAAAATCGCACCAAGTAATAAAGTACACATGCCATCTTATAAGCATCTCATTGAGTTGCATGGTGGTTAAAACTTGAATTCCTTTCAAATACATGTATATTTATACTTTATATACTCCATCCTTTCCTTTTTTGACATAAAATATTGATTTTTTATAAATTACGTTTCTTATAGCTAAGAAAAGTCGGCAGTTGTTACTACAAAATTAATTTGAGAGGCTTCGTTAAGGTGTTCTGTAATACTAGTGAAAATTTCGTCTGCACCTTCTTTGCACTTTGAGCGCTACAACATATTTTCGAATATAAGTGCTTGAATTTTGGAATTTTGAATAGAAGTGGAAATTACACTGTTCGACAGTGAATATTACACTTGGACCAAATGATATACGTCTGAAACTATAGGTGAAATGGAGTTAAGTGGCGTTTTTAGTTTTTCATTTACTCATCCTTTTTGCTCCCTAAAAGGAGTCCAAAATTCCAAAGGATACAATTTTTCAAAATTTATTTTAAATACTTATTTGCTCCTTATGATGCAGGTGTAAGTGTCAAATTAAAGAAGGGAATATGTGCTAACAATACTTCAAATTAGTTTAGCATAAACAAACATTTCATATTTCTCTCATAAAAAGTAAAATATGATAAACTAAATAAACTAAGAGGTAAACTTCAAATCAAATGCCTGTTAATGCTGAACTAATATAGATAGAAGCATTATGTTTGAAGTATTTTTAACAGATATTCTCCTCTTTAATTTGACTCTAATACCGTTGTCATAGGGTGGGAATAAGTATTTAAAATAATTTTTAAAAAATTATATCCTGGAACTTTGTAGTCCTGTGAAGGGGCAACAGGATGATGTTCACGAGAGGCTAGCAATGAGGACATAATTCATCGTCTTTTGGTAACATCTAACCGACAAATCAGCCACATTCGTTAGCAGAAGGAGAAACCCGTCAAAGATAAAAAAAGATAAAATAGTATAGTAAAGTATTTGCATAGTATATAATAGTATAAATATGCATATATGTATTTGAAAGTACAATAAATAAATAGAAAATCGTATATATATGAATGAATAATATATATCCTCAAATAAAACATTTCGTGAAAACAGAACTCATTTCTAACAAAACGGTAGGCAGTTCACAATATGAGATGCCATTACTTTTGCGCCACCCTGTATTAGGCACATTATATGGTGTCATATTTTATTTTTCAAAAATGACTTATAAAACCTAGCATACACAGATTAATAAATTTTAAGCTACATTAGCTAATTCGCTGTCATGGAATAACGGTGATTTAAGGATTTTTTTTGCTGTGTCATATTACATTACATGCTTATAAAAGTACTAAAATATCTAGGGGCGAACTATTTTTGCCAACCATAACATCTCAGTACGTAACAATACAAACCCGTGTATAATATATACTCGAAAATTCAATAAAATTCAAAATTTTTGTTTGAAAAACGCTGCATTGTTCTTATAACGAATCAAGGACGTGTTATTTGAATTCAATCGAAATTTCATCCAGATCCAAGCATTTTTGTGGATTTTACAGACTTTTGGCCACAATTTTCCCATTTCCGCCCATAGTGCGTCAGTTGGATTTTTTGCAAAATTTTCTGAAAATAGGATGGGATAATCAAAAATCGTTAACGGATACAATGACCACTGAGAAATAAATTCACAAAGTAATAATCTTATTTAAATATGGACAGTAAAATCTGTCTCGTCATTTACAAATAAAAAATAGTTGTTAGTTTTTGTGTTGTTGATTGGTGATCGATTCATTGATTTTCTATGAATTTTGAATGTAATACATTCGAATTTCAGCTAATTCGATCAAGTTATTTCTTCTTAAGAATGAAATCTTAGTTTTTGGTAATGGAAAGGAGGAGAACCACACTCAAACATATACACATTTGACCATATACGTATTTCATTGTCTTATGTAGAGACAACTCATCAGTGATCCTTCTGTATGGAGTGCTTGCGTTGAAGTCATAAGTTGTATATATATCTACGTTATATGAAAATCACATATGCGTATTATATGTATACACCCGAAAACCTCACCGCTAAGCGTTTTGAAGAGCGTTGTTCTACCTAAATAGTTGATCGGACGAAAATGCACTACCAAAACTACAATTTTATATTTGGATCATAAAATTTATTTGCGAAGGCTTGCTCCTACTTTTTTCCAATTGCATGGAACGTAAAATAACCAGTAAAAGACAATCAGACCTACCAGTCCTATAATGGGCAAACAAAATGAGCATCCTTGAAAATAACGTTTCATTTCATCAGAGACATCAATTATTTTAAATAGTTCCATTTCCTATATAGCAAAAAAACAGTTATATATTATTATAGTAATATGATTTGTTACTGAATTTTAAATGTAAACATTCTCTCCATTTACATATAATTTATTATTAAATACTTGATCGATTAAAAATTACTCTTTTTATTGAGAGAAACATGCAATAATAATTTTAAGTACGTTGCTTATAGTAGATGTTATGTGCCGTTTTCACCACTTACGATAGGTTGGTGCCTTTCTCCAAGTTCACATTGCTAACACCTTGACAATCGTTGTACCTCGAAACACATTTGTGATTACCCCTTTGTAGAACACATCACTTCTCACACATTTTAACACCTCTTCTTCAAATACGTCTCTCTTATATATTCGCAATTACCACTTCATATTCTAATTTACACTTAACAAATTATATCTAAACTAGCTGAACCCCGCCCGCTTCGCCAGGCAAAAAAACAAATGGTAAAATTAAAATCAGGTTTCATATTGATATTATCGTGGTTTGTAATATATACGTTCCAATTTTCAGCCTTCTAGCTAAAAAACACTTTTTCCACGCCCCCACCACCCACGAAACGAAAATTCAAAATTCGAAAATTATTTATTTTTTTCGTGGTCAGTAATATATATATACGTTCCAATTTTCAGCCTTCTAGCTTAAAAAACACTATAGCCACGCCCACTAAACGAAAATCCAAATTTCGGCATCAAATTGATCTTTCTCGTGGTCAGTAATATATATGTACCTCTCAAAAACACTATTGCCACGCCTCTACTGCCAACCAAACGAAAATTCAAAATCCAGCATCATATTTATCTTTCTCGTGGTCAGTAATACATATGTACCAATTTTCAGCCTTCTAGCTCTCAAAAACACTTTTGCCACGCCTACTCCGCCCACAAAATGAAAATCCAAATTTCGGCATCATATTTATCATTCTCGTGTTCAGTAATATATATGTACAAATTTTCAGCCATCTAGCTCAAAAAAACACTATTGCCACGCCCACTCCGCTCACAAAAAGAAAATCCAAATTTCGGCATCATATTTATCACTCTCGTGGTCAGTAATATATATTTTCAGCCTTCTAGCTCTCAAAAACACTATTGCCACGCCCCCTCCGCCCACAGAGCAAATTTTTAAAAATTCTATAGCCTATACTTCCTTCTAGACCTACATCTATCTGTACTGAAAATTTCAACAACATCGGTTCAGCCGTTTACACGTGATTGCGGAACAAACAAACAGACAGACAGACAGGCTTACACTAAGGTTTTATAATATTAATAGGGATAGGGATTTACTTAAAATTTCACATTTGATTGATCCTGTTATGCTCTCATTCGTACTACTTAATATTTACAGTCATTTTTCTTCTTTTCTTGACTCTTGCCTTGTTTTCATTTAGTTTGAACACTATTTGATTTGGTGACAAATGTCATCCAATGATGAAGAATGTGATTAAAAGCAGAACACAAAATAAAAGAATCATCAAAGAAAAAAGCACAATTATTAGTTTTTGTTTTTATTATCAATGTATGCGTTTTTTTCTCTATTCTTGCTTCGATCTTATTTGCTCTTTGTGGATAAAGCGAACGAAAAAAAATTGAGTATCACTAGTGAAAACAGAACAGGCAGAAGGGTGGCGAAATAAATAACCAATACAAAATATTTTAATGGGACTGGGATTTAATATTTAATGATCCTATGTTTATGTTTAGGAATATAAATTATCTCCTTGTGCATACATACATACATACCTGTTTATGGTGTGTTACGTACTCTCGATAATGTACCTCTCTATTTAGTTCTCGATTTGGTGTATTTCATGACATTCGGTTGGGTTTGTTCAAAACAAGCCTTGGTAGTTTTTGATAAAAAGTATATGCATAATTAAGAGAACGTTAGTGTTATTCATTAAAGTGGACCCGGAGAACTTCATCTCACAGGCGTTGTCGCACGTCATTTCAAATTGCAGAAAATCTGTGGTCCATTGCAATTGATTCTTTTTTAAATATTTGCTGGATGGGTTACGGTCGTGTCGATTTTGAATTGTATTTTCCCTCATTGAATCACTCTGTCATAAACAATATTTTGTTTGTTCCCAGGTGCGAAAACGATTAAAGCGGATGGTTTTCCGACACGGGAACATGCGACATACAGTTGGCCATGTGAAAAACATTCATTCTCCAGACTGAGGCCACAAACAATCTATGTGATTTATTGATTGTCATTGCGAATGCGAGAGGAATTGGAAACTGGATTCGCTTAAACTCGAATGGCAGATCGGTTGGATTCATTGGAATTCCTCACCTTTGAACTTTTCTTTTAGTATTCTTGCGTGAATCACACTGCTCATGAGTTTTGTGTTCGCGTTCCCTTGCATAATTTTGGTTGATTGATATTGCAAAGCATGATGGAAACTGAAACAACCTTAAATTGTAAATTGTGCGGTGGCAATCCAGGCACATCCAATGAATTCAAAAACTCTGTTGGATAGTTGCTTGCTTCGCCTTCGTTTGTTACACAGTCGATAGATTTGAAGGAATGCAGTGAACCAACGATTTGATTTTGAGTTGTTCAGTTTAGGTGATCCACATCCTTGTGGGTACCACGTCCATTTGATGGATATCTAGGTCATAAATTTTCAGTGGGATTGACACCTTCAACACAAATCGGGCTTTTATTTGTTATGTATCAATCAACGTATTCGGAGTACTGCTGCAACGAGAGTGTCGAATTATGAGAGAGTTCACTAAGTATTAGTCTCCACAGTTGTTACAAATAAGGGCGGTAGTGGAAAAGTGAGCACGACACCCCATATACGAATTTAAAATGTATTATCAAATATATTCAATTCTATGACCACCAAAATGCTGACATTTTGTCTGTCAGTATCAATGTTAGTATTTATGTCAAAATAGGCGATTTTGGAAAAGTAGGACTGGCACCTCCCATACGAAAGTAAATCAATATCGAACATATTCAGTTCTATGACACATAGATTGTCATATTTGGCTGAGTATATCCAGCATCATTATGCATAGTTTTGCAAAAAATGTGAGATATTGGAGAAGTGGGCGTGGCACCCACTAAGACTCCTAGAGTGCTGAAATTTTGTATGAGTTCATCCGCAATAATGTGCGTATTTGTGCCAAAGATTGACGGTATTGAAATAGGGGACATGGTACCTCCCATATGAAGTTAAAACCTATTTTGCAAAATATATTCAGTTCTATGACACATAGGGCGCTTAAATTTTGTATGAGTAGATCCAGCATCAATGTTCGTAGTTGTGTCAAAAATGGGCGGTATTGGAAAAGTGGACGTGGCACCTCTCATACGAAGTAAAAATCTATTATCAAATTTTTAGTTCTATAACGTCGAGAATCCTAAAATGTTATGAGTACATTCAGTATTAATCAGCGTAGTTGTACAAAGTGGAAATGTGGGCGTGGTACCTCCCAAACAAAATAAAGACCTATTATAAAATACTCTCTTCTATAACACATACAGTGCTGAAATTTTGTCTGAGTATAACCAAATGTGCAAAAAATGGGCGTGGAACAACAATACGAAAATAAAACCTTTGATAAAATTATGTTAAATTCTATGGCACCAAGAGTCCTGAAATTGTGCGTGAGTTCATTTAGAGTAAACGTAAGTATGCGAGATAAAAGAAGGGCGGGATCATAAGAATATTTCAGAAACCTATTAAACTATTAGCATACATTTTTCATTTTATTGAATCATTAATCTTTCAATTTTGTGTGATTTAATTGAGTATTAATGTGCTCATTTGTACAAAAATGCACATAAAAACAAGTAAGGAAAGGCTAAAGTCGGGCGGGGCCGACTATATAATACCCTACACCACTCCCTGCGTATGTACCACGCTTTGATTACTAAACCCACTTATTTCATGGGAGCAATTTTATGTAGTTCATATAAATTATACAGTATAAATTTTACTATAAATTCATCTTTAGTCATATTTAACGAATATGGTTAATAATATGGTAATTGATCCAATTATCCGACAGACAAATACAAATTATGCAGTAGTAATAGGATGAATTGGACCGACATTTCAAAAGGGGGCCTATAACTACATTTTGGGCCTGGTCCAAAACATGGATCTATATATTTCTCATTCACGGTAGGTATTCCTGGTTGAAAAATACCATGATCTGCAAAATTTGATAAAGATCCGATGTAAGATGTAGTTTCTAAAGCTGTAATAGATCAGAATGGGGCCCCATTTGGGTTATACCAAAGTATGGACATATGGGCATCTCCCAAACAAGTAACGAAAGGCTAAAGACGGACGGACTTTATATCTCATTACAATTCAATTCGGTAAAAAAGATCGATCATACCCACTTTCAGCATAGGTGTTTCAAGTCAGATTATAAGATGTTGTGCCAAATTTAAAGAAAATCGGGTGCAAGATGTGGTTTCTAGAGCGGAGGGGAAGGGGGCTATATCTATTTAGCAGAACATCTTATAATCCAACTAGAAATACCTATGCTGAAATTGGGTAAGATCGGTTCAGATTTAGATATAGCCCCCATACAAATGTCGCTCCCTATTTCACTTTTTCCGCTTTAGAAACCACATATTGTACCCGATTTTCTTTAAAATTGGCACAACATCTTATAATCCAACTAGAAACACGTATGCAAAAATTGGGTAAGATCGGTTCAGATTTAGATATAGCCCCCATACAAATGTCGCTCCCGATTTGACATTTTCTGCTCTAGAAACGACATATTGTACCCGATTTTCTTTAAATTTTGCAGAACATCTTATAATCAAACTAGAAACACGTATGCAAAAATTGGGTAAAATCGGTTCAGATTTAGATATAGCCCCCATACAAATGTCGCTCCCGATTTGACATTTTCCGCCCTAGAAACGACATATTGTACCCGATTTTCTTTAAATTTTGCAGAACATCTTATAATCGAACTAGAAACACGTATGTAAAAATTGGGTAAGATCGGTTCAGATTTAGATATAGCCCCCATACAAATGTCGCTCCCGATTTGACATTTTCCGCTCTAGAAAAGACATATTGTAGCCGATTTTCTTTAAATTTTGCAGATCATCTTATAATCCAACTAGAAACACGTACGCAAAAATTGGGTAAGATCGGTTCAGATTTAGATATAGCCCCAATACAAATGTCGCTCCCGATTTCACTTTTTCCGCTTTAGAAACCACATATTGTACCCGATTTTCTTTAAATTTGGCACAACATTTTATAATCGAACTAGAAACACCTATGCTGAAACTGGGTAAGAGGTTCAGATTTAGATATAGACCCAAACAAATGTCACTCCCTCCGCTCTAGAAACCACATCTTGCACGCGATTTTCTTTAAATTTGGCACAACATCTTATAATCTAACTAGAAACACCTATGCTGAAAGTGGGTATGATCGGTACAGATTTAGATATAGCCCACATACAAATGTCGCTCCCGATTTGACGTTTTCCGCTCTAAAATCCACGTATTGTACCCGTTTTTCTTTAAAATTGGCACAACATCTTATAATCCAACCTATGGTGAAAGTGGTTAAGATCGGTTCAGATTTAGATATCGCACTCATACAAATGTTGCTCCCGAATGTTTAACCGATTTTGGCCGAACTTTATATATTTTATTTCACCATACATGGTGAAAGCGGGTCACATCGTTCCAGGTTTCAATATACCCCCATACAAATGTCCTTTTCGATTTAACATTTTTTGTCAAACACATACATTTACAGGATGCAAAAATCCTTCCCGACTTCACTTTTTTACCAAATTGAATTGTAATGAGATAGAAAGTCCGTCCGTCTTTAGTTTGGGAGATGCCCATATGTCCATACTTTGGTATAACCCAAATGGGGTCCCATTCTGATCTATTACAGCTCTAGAAACTACATCTTACATCGGATCTTCTTCAAATTTTGCAGATCATGGTACTTTTCAGCCAGGAATACCTACCGTGAATGAGAAATATATAGGCCCCAAAAGTTGCCTAGAAGGACTAATTTACACCGGCAATTAAGGAAACCTCCGACGCAGGGCCGATAAGTGCCCGAGTTGACTACTTTTCGTACTTTTCGATTTTAAAGAAAATTAAAATTTTTATTTTTTTGTTTTTATGTTTTTTAACATATTTACGTATTTGATTATTATGCGAAGAAAAATTTTTAATTTCTTTTTGTATTACAGATATTCACTTTTTTTTTAGATTTTGAAAATTTAAAAAAACGTAGTTTTTTTTTGAATTTGTCGAAATGTTTCTCACACATTTTAAAAGATTTTGCACTTAATTTTCTTTTAATAAGAAATTGGTCTCTTTGTTATGAGAAGACGTAATTTCTTTTTTAATGTCCAAAATGTTTGTAACACCAAGAAATAATAATAAGCTAAACCCACCTTTAAGTATACGGATCGGCTTAGAATCACCAGCTGAATCGAGTTAACGATGTCTGTCTGTCCGTCCGCCCGTCTGCTGTCCATCTAAGCTTGTCCGCAATTGGTGTGCGAATGTCACAAAATTTGGCTAAAGTTACTTTTTTTGCCAATGACGATTGTTATTGAATTTGGAGGAAATCGGTTCAGATTTAGATATAGCCTCCATACAAATATACCTACAATTTACACTATTACTGCTCTAAAATACACATTTCACATGGGATCATGACAAAATTTTCAGGATCATGTTATATTTGCTAACGGGAAAGTGGACCACATGGGTCTATGTTTTGATATAGCTGCCACCACTTTTTATTAAAACCTTTAAAAAATTAAAACCTACACATATTAGTGGCCCGTCACGCAAATATATAATCACCGCTCATATGCACCTTCCGATTTGTTGGTAATACTCTGGATTACAGTCAATCTTGATGAAAATAATTTAATATTTTTCACTAGGTGCAGCTACAATGAGACTGGATCACAGCGATTTTGTTTGTGTAAAATCGCGCCTTAAACAACCTGGGTTTAGTAATCAAAACGAGACATATACGCAGGGGGTGGTGTAGGGTATCATATAATCGCCCGACTTTAGACTTTCCTTACTTGTTTTTAGTTCCAAAACGCAATTTACTCATTTTATTCTCATTAACGCAAGTAAAAAGATGAGTAAATTTCCTTTACACCACAAATGGCACTTGTATTATTTCTAGACTTAAAGCTAACCAAACACCAATATTCTCATATTGGTGTTTGATATATTTTCTCTCTCTAAGACTGCGTACAATGAAAAAAAATCTGATCTCTTTCCGTCATATCACAATATTATTTCCGCCAAAAAGGACTGTTATCCATCAAATCATCCATCAAATGATGGAATTACCGCAACCGGCATGCGTCAAACTTCAATCTATTCTTGACCACACATCACAAAGATTACTACAATCTATGGAATTGAAAGAGTTGAAAAAATGGGGCTTCGATAGTTCATCTGGTCAAAAAAGACGAATATACATCAGATCTTTTCATGGTGTCACTTGTTCCTTTGAGATTGAAAATACCGTTACAATATTCAGAGCCACCAAACAGCAATGCACAAACAATAAACATTTGGGTTAATTAAACTCCGATATCAACGAAATTCTGCAGGCCAATAAAATTTGCATTCAAAAATGAATCAAAAGAAAATATTAAATAAGAAGTCGCTGCAGAACAGATAAAATCACTACAATAAACAACAATTGTTATTTGCGATCAAGCAATAACTATAAACTACGAATTATTGCTCACAATGAAAGATTGTAAAGTTGGGCAAGTACTAACAGACACGAAGGTAGCATCCAGCTGCATAATATGCAATGCAACGTGATGTACTGAGGCATATACATATGGATTATCACCATTACATGCCAGAATTCGTTTTATGGACAACATTTTAAAAATAAGTTACGATATGCAGTTTGGATCTGTGAGGAAAATATTGAGAAAAGGAAATCAAAGAAACAAAATGTCCAAGATGAAATTCGTAAACATGGATTAATCATAGATTATCCAAAACAAAATGATAGTAATACCAATGATGGTAATACTGCAATGAGTTTTTTCTTAAAACCGGAAATAGCAACAGAAATAACAGGTATTGTTGGTGTTTCGTTGGTCAATTATTTTTGTAAATAAAATCCGTTTTTTTACATTTTTGCTCCCGACGTTTCGTCAATATTTGTTGACTTCTTTAGGGGATGGAATCTTTTTGAATATAAAATTTTATTGTTACTTTATATGTTTGTTACATTGAAATTTGTGAGTGAAACTTACAAATTGATGGACTTCAAATTACATTTAAATATTACAGATGTTATTGTGTATAAATAAACAAAAAAAATTTATAAACTAAAGCATTAAAATTCAACACAGCTTAAATTAATATCAAAGGCTTGTTAACTAATTGCAACTCTATTGCTATCGCTTATGTTTCCTTCTGATTCATTGCTTTATCACTTTTCTGTTGAATTCTCAGACTTTCTATTGTTAGTCTTGTTCTCTCTTTGTTTTCTCAGTCCAATATACGTACATTGTCAAAATTTGCAGTGTGTCCAGTGTTAAGTATGTGTTGTGATAAAGCTGTTATTGTTATACCCTACCCAACTTCGTGGTCTAGGGTATTATAAGTTAGTTTCGCGCCAAATGTTTGTAACACCAAGAAATAATCGAGCTAGACCCACCTTTAAGTATACCGATCGGCTTAGAATCACCAGCTGAGTCGATTTAATGATGTCTGTCTGTCCGTCTGCTGTCCATCTAAGCTTGTTCGCACTCTACAGGTCGCAATTGTTGTCCGATTGTCATGAAACTTGGCAGAAGTTATTTTTTCTGGCCAAGGACCATCGGCTCAGATTTAGATATAGCTCCCATACAAATGTCGCTCCCGATTTGACATTTTACACTTTAGAAACCACATATTGTACCCGATTTTCTTTACATTTGGTACAACATCTTATAATCCAACTAGAAACACCTATGCTGAAATTGGGTAAGATCGGTTCAGATTTAGATATAGCCCCCATATGACATTTTCCGCTCCCGATTTGACATTTTCCGCTCTAGAAACGACATATAAACACATATACACACATAAACAAATTACATGCATTGAAACAACAACAACAAACCGTACTTCAAATGAAACATAACAAAGAGTGGTTCGTTAACAACACCAACAAACATATCCCCAGCAATGTTGAGTGGCTGCTTTCTCTGGGACCCAAGTATGCACTACCAGTGACAACAACAAAATTCCCTTTATTTAGAATAATAGCGGAGGGAGAAGAGTGTGTACAATCGATCGAGCACAGAGAACAACAAGAGACTGCAAGAACAAAATTAGCGTCTCTGATTGACGACCACTTACAAAAAACGAAACTGGGGAGGAGAGATAAACTGTTACTTGACACAGTGGGACAAACAAGACAATTTTTGAAACAAAATAAAGAAATACTAATATTGAGTGCTGACAAAGGAGGCAAAAACGGTTGCAATGCTAAAAGAGGACTACGAATTGAAAATGAAATATATTTTACGGGATATGTGCACATACAGACGATTAAAGAGAGACCCAACGTCAGGACTACAGAACAAAAACAATAGACTTGTGGACAAATTATTTAATATGAATATTTTAAGCTTAACGGACAAAAACAAATTGACAAATAAAGTAGCCACGGCTCCCAGAATTTACGGGCTTCCAAAAATCCACAAAGACGGCATTCCTTTACGACCAATTTGCTCTTCAATATATTCTCCCGCATATGGACTATCAAAATACGTTGTTGACATTTTAAATAATTTGACGAGGGATTCCCAATATAACATAAAGGACGCGATAGATTTCAAATCTAAAATTAATAATACCAACATTAATGATGACGAAATATTAATTTCCTTCGACGTAGTCTCCTTGTTTCCAAGCTTACCGGTACACTTAGCTATTAAAACTATAAGAGAAAAATGGAACGACATTAAGGACTATACTACAATACCCATGGACTTATTCTTAGAAATATTAACGTTTTGTATTAAAGATACCAGATATTTTAAATATGATGACAAGGTTTACGAACAGCGAAAAGGAATGCCAATGGGATCACCAGCTTCACCGATTATTGCAGATATTATAATGGAAGAATTACTAGACGCCTCAATGCAGAAACTGACGATAAAGCCAAGACACTTAACAAAATATGTAGACGATTTATTTGCTATTGTGAAGAAAACGGAAATACAAAACACATTAAATGTATTGAATTCTTTCGATAATCAATTACAATTCACAATGGAATGTGAACAGGACAATAAACTACCATATCTTGACGCGATAGTGTATAGACGAGACAACGTTATAAAAACGGATTGGTACCAAAAAGAGACAGCATCTGGAAGATTAATAAATTTTTACTCCAAACATCCTCGACGTATAAAAATCAACACCGCGACTAACTTCATCAACAGAGTTTTCAACATCAGTGACGCAGAATTCCATAAAAATAACGAAAAGAAGATAAGACATATTTTAAAATTAAATGACTTTCCTAATAAAACCATTACGGAATTAATAAGACATGTGAAGAAGAAACAACCTGGAGAACTAAATGAACCAATTTCAAAAATATACAAACCGATGACATATGTTCCTGGCTTCTCGGAAAGATTTAAAAACTCCAACATTTATAATAAGGACAACATACAATTAGCATTAAAGAGCAACAACACAATTAATGACCTTTTTAGCAGGACAAAATCAAAAATAAACAAAGAAGAAAAATCAAACGTAGTCTATAAGATAAAATGTAATGGGGACAAGTCCAACGTATGCCAGAAGGTATACGTTGGTACTACAAAGATGAAATTAAAAACTCGACTTTCTGCACACAAATCTGATCATAAAGCAATTGACAAACCACTGGAACAAAAGACAGCACTAGCAGCCCATTGTACCTTGACGGGGCATAAGCCAAACTTCAACGACGTAGACATTTTGACGCAAGAAAATAATTATCGTAGAAGATATACGCTTGAAATGTTACATATTATAAATGTCCCTACTAACCACAGAATGAACTACAAGACTGACACTGACCACTGTGCACAAATATATCGAAACATTGTTGACAAATATGGACGAAAACAATAGCTTTAGTTGAGAAATTACTTCGAAACGAAAGAGTTCATTGGTTTTGCTAACATGTAGTTATTGTGATAATTTTTGTTTTGTCTTTTTGTATAATTAATTTTGTTTGTATTTTTAAGTGAATATCCCTGAGGATGATCGTCGATGACGATCGAAATATCGGAAAAGAATAAATAAATAAAACAATTTAAAAAAAACTAAACATCAGTTTTTTGATTTGTTCATGACCTCAAGCCAGACTATCCGGAAAAATAGAAAAAATTGTACCCGATTTTCTAAAAATTTGGCAGAACATCTTACAATCCAACTAGAAATACGTATGCAAAAATTGGGTAAGATCGGTTCAGATTTAGATATATCCCCCATACAAATGTCGCTCCCGATTTGACATTTTCCGCTCTAGAAACGACATATTGCACCCGATTTTCTTTAAATTTTGCAGAACATCTTATAATCGAACTAGAAACACGTATGCAAAAATTGGGTAAGATCGGTTCAGATTTAGATATAGCCCCCATACAAATGTCGCTCACGATTTGACTTTTGCCGCTTTAGAAACCACATATTGTAATCAATTTTCTTTAAATTTGGAACAACAGCTTATAATCCAAGTAAAACACCTGTGGTGAAAGTAGGTAAGATCGGTTCAGATTAAATTATAGCCCAAATACAAATGTTGCTCCCAAATGTTCAACCGATTTTGGCCAAACTATACATATTATATTTCACCTATTTCGTTCCAGATTTCAATATACCCCCATACAAATGTCCTTTCCGATTTAACATTTTTGTCAAACGCATACATTTACAGGATACAAAATCCTTCCCGTTTTCACTTTTTCACCGAATTAAATTGTATTCGGATAGAAAGTGGAGTGTATCATAGAGTCGACCCCGCCCGACTTTAGCATTTCCTTACTTGTTTTGTAATGTTTTTTAGTGGAATTTAGTGTCGCTGATTGACAGTACTCTATGGATGAGACCTTTTGCTGTGTTGATGATCTGTGATTTCGGTTGCGTGGCACTGAAACATTGCTAAAAAGACAACCACATTGTTCGGCAGCCACGGCTCCTAGAAATTATGGTTTGGCAAAAATTCATCAACAAATGTACCACGCTACCATCTCTCAAAACTTACTGGAACAATTTTAAAACACTTCGTTTCTGAAACATACAACACGAAAAACTCGACACTTCTAAAACAGAACTTAAAAATATGTTCACTAACATCGCAGTATATACTGCAATTCAAATAATAATGAAAAAATGGGAAATGACAAATAAACACACAAAAAATTCCTAATTCCTAAAAAAACAATAGCTTCCCACACAAACTTGTGTTATACCTGATTGAAGAAACAATGAGGAAACTCAAACAAAATATTGATCACACAGATGACAAAAAAAAATGAGGAAAAAGAAAGTACGATTTTTTACAGTGTAAAATATATACCAGGCTTAACAGATAAGAAACGTCAAAACCCAACAACAACAAAAATGTAGTTTTGCCCAAAACAACATTAAGCTCAATCTTCTTAAAAAGTCAAAACACCCATAGACAAACAACAGCAAAGCAATGTTGTTTACGAAATAACGTGCAATGGAAATATCAACGAAAGATGCGAATCATACATAGGAACAACAAAGAGAACTTTACAAGTGAGAGTAGGAGAACACAAAATGGATGTAGGGAAGAAAAAAAAACAGCAACAGCTTTATCACAACACATACTTAACACTGGACACACTACAAATTTTGACAATGTACGAAGAGAAAACAGTGAGAGAGAACAAGACTAACAATAGAAAGTCTGAGAATTCAACAGAAAAGTGATAAAGCAATGAATCACAAGGAAGACACTGACAACATAAGCGCTAGCTATAGAGTTGCAATTAGTTAACAAGCCTGTGATATTAATTTAAGCTGTGTAGGAAAAAGGATTAAGTGTCCTTTCCTAGAGGTTGATGTTTTTTTAGTTTTTATTTGAATATAATTTTTATGCTAGCATATCCTAACCAGACGTAAACGTCCAAGCTGGATAATACTACTTTTATTATTTTATTGTCGGGTCAAATCAGACTATGAAGTCCAAAAATGTCCACGACTTATAATTTTAGGCGTGCTACTTGAAATTGAAACTTGTTCTTTCGGCAGCTCATAAGCGATTGATTTTTATTTTGACAAACAACTTAAACCTAGCTTACAAAAATCATCATAGATATTAACAGTTACTCTTAAAAACAATATGTGAGTGCATTGAGTGATGAGAGTGAGTGTATCCACTAACAGTCACAGCATTCAATACACAGTGATGAAAAAGACAAACGATAATGATATACAAAGCACATAAGAAAACAGACATATAAAGAGAATGAGAAAGTGAGTTTAAACAAAATTGAGTTATTCTTTACACCCATGAAAAATTAAATAAGTACGTTCTCAAAACAAGTAATGAGTCAAATTAAAGATATGTGTGAAATGACACGATATATGTAAATGAATAATATTAATGTTAATATGTCTACAATTATATTCAGCGTCCGCTACATACTCCCCCTCTGCCTCAGAAATCGTCCCGATGATGTGGCAGCGCATCTCCGAATCTTCTCGGCAATTTCCTTTGGCGATTGGATCTTCTGTACATATGTTGTGGTACATCGATATGTGTTGCGTTTTTGGAACATGTTGCGTCATTTGCATTCGTCGATTGTTGCATATTTTCCTCGTGTGTTGTTGTACTTCCATCTTCTGGGCAATGGGTTACAGTGCTTAAATTTGTTGCATTTGTTGTTTTTACAGATTCCATGTTGTTGTTTACTGCACTTGTAGTGTTGCTTGGACGACCCCTACGTTTAATATTATACACAGGTTTTTCGTTATTGCCTGTATATAGTGTTAGGTCCGATGCATGATATGTGGATATTGGTATATCGGGTTTCTCAACGGATGCAATAGTGTAGCATGATGATCCCTTCTTGTTTATAATGATATACGGACCATCACGACGTGGTACGAATTTTGAAGTTATGTTTTTATCTTTCTTACTTAAAATATGCGTTGCTATAAGAACCTTATCTCCAACATGAAAATTTTCCTGCGGCTTACGTTTCAAATCAGCGTAAACTTTGTTACGATCTTGCATCTTCTCCTGTGATTCTTTGGCTATAGATAGGGCATCAGCAAGGCGAAGTAGATGTGGTGTTATCTGTGGCACAAAGTTCTCAGCATTTACTATCGCTCTCAAATCATGTTGAACTTCCATAGGGGTCCTGAGTTCACGACCAAATGTCAAATAAGCGGCAGAATAGCTTGTAGATGCGCATATTGCTGTATTCATTGCGAACCTGATTGACGGTAGGTTTAGGTCCCAGGTGGTATGATCTTGACCGACACATATTGACAGCTGCACTTTCAAATCTCGATTTTTTCGTTCTACCGGATTGGCTTCTGGGTGATAAACGGGCGTAAAAGATTGTTGAATACCTAAGCAGTAGGTGAGCTTTTGCATTACACTCGAAATAAATTGGGTCCCATTATCTGAATGGATTCTCCTAGGAATCCCATATCTTAAAAATACTTCATTCATTAGAATTAAAGCACAATTTTCTGCTGAAGCTATCTTAATTGGAAACAACTCAGTCCAACGGCTACATAAGTCCTCCACAATCAGAATCCATTGATGTCCTTGTGGAGTGCGAGGTAATGGACCAAATAAATCGACAGCAACAATTTCAAATCTGCGGTTACTGCACACAGTTTGAAGAAGACCAGCTGGCTTCATGTTCGTTGGTTTATAGCGTTTGCACTCAATACATGATTTAACATATTCTGTAATTTCGGTTCTCATACCTGGCCAATAATAGGGTGGCGTTATTCGGCTTATAGTTCTATCGATTCCATAATGGCCAGCGGTAGAGATATCATGATAGTTAAACAGAATCATGCTACGCAAAGATTGTGGTACAACGAGCTGACCATTTTCAGACTCTTCTTCGGAGCAAAATCTGTATAAGACACCGTCTAACATTATATAACCTCTACTGGTATATCGAAGTACATTTTCGTCGTTACTTTCAAAAGACTTTATGATGGTTTTTATGTCTGGATCTTCCATTTGCGCCTTCCTAAAATCCTCAGCACCTTTGCGTGGTAAATCAATTTGAATCGACAGACATTCACATTTTATTTCCGTGTGGTTTTGGAGTGAGCATGGAGGTCTTGATAAGGTATCCGCTACTGTATTCTGACGACCAGGAGTATATTCAAAACGGATGTTGAAAGTTTGTAGCTGTAGCGCCCATCTTGCTAAGCGTCCTGTAGGGCTTTTCAGACTAAATAACCATTTCAATGGCTGGTGGTCAGTAAGTACTAAAATTTCCGAGCCTTCTATGTATCCCCTGAACTTTTGAACTGCCCAGACTACAGCAAGAGCTTCTCGTTCTGTTGTGGAATAATTTCTTTCGGCTGGTAACAATAAACGACTAGCATATTCTATAATGTGTTCCAACTCCTTCTCCCCCTGGATTAAAACTGCCCCGAGCGCATAGTTGCTAGCATCTGTTTTTAAAATAAAAGGCAAGTTTTCATCTACTTGTTTTAAAATGGGTGGAGAGGTCAAACTATTTTTCAATGAATTGAAGGCATGTTGTTCCTTTTCGGTCCACTGCCATGTTGCATTTTTCTTCGTCAGATCTGATAATGGTTTTGATATATTTGCAAAAGATGGATTGAAACGCCTGTACCATGAACATGTTTGCAAGAATGATAAAACTTCTTTAGGGTTTCTTGGTTTTGGACGTTCCCTAATAGCCTTTGTTTTTTCAGGGTCTGTTTTCAGCCCATCAATAGTAAGAATGTGCCCAAGATACTGCACTTCTGGTTTGCAAAAGTAACATTTTTCCCTATTGAGGTGAAATCCAAATTTCTTAAGCCTTTTAAACGTCTGTTTCAAATCATTAATGTGTGACTGCAAATCTTTTGAACAAATAATAATATCATCAAGGTAAGCCAAGATTAGGATATCTGGAAGACCAGTGCGAAATTTGTCTATTAATCGTTGGAAGGTAGCTGGAGCGTTTTTTAATCCAAATGGCATTCTATTAAAAACATAAATTCCGAACGGGGTAGTGAAAGCAGTTTTCTTCTTATCCTCTTCTGCTACTTGTATTTGCCAATATCCTGATCGTAAGTCTAAAGTAGACATGTATGGTGTTGTTTTTGCTGAGTGTAGGAGATCATCTATTCGCGGCAGTGGGTAGGTATCTGTTGTAGTTATCGCATTCAGTCGACGATAGTCAACACATAACCTTACGGAGTTGTCCTTTTTTGGAATCAATACCACTGGAAATGCCCACGGAGATTCAACTTCCTCTATAATACCTTTCTTCAGCATCTTATCAAGTTCTCCCTTTAGTATGTTTTTCATTTTCGGTGAAATCCTGTATGGTGCATTTGCTATGGGTTCATGTGATCCTGTCCTGATGAAATGTTGTACATGAGGTATGGGAATATCAATATCTTCGAAAATTTCCTTTTCGGCTACCAATAACTCTTCTAGAGATTTTCTCTCATTTTCATTTAAGTGAAGGCCTTCATTTGGTCGAAGCTTTATGTGGAAAGAGTTTAACTCCAATGGCCTGAAAACCTCATCGCAATAATCGTCATACTTTACTTTTTTAGTGGCGGAAATAGTTCAGGACCAGTGTGAGTTTCCATATCTTCAGGAATTGAACTGGCGAAGATTTTATTAATGCTTCCCGGTGAATAATCATTATTTCCACTTTCAAACCATGATAAAAATTGTTCTACATCATCTGGCCGTACTTTAGCCTTTTCAGTCAGAGATATGTTATTTAAAACTTCAGGTTCATGTAATTTGAATTGAAAACATTTTGACGGTTCGTCTTTAAAATGCCATATGCGTTGTGCTAGGTCCAGAACAATATTATTTTCTTCAAGGAAATCTATTCCTAACAGAGTTCTGTTTCCTATAGCCTTGGGCAAGCAAATAAATCGAATTTTCTTAAAACGATTTCCAATTATTATATCTACTACTGTAGAATAAACAACTTCATTCCGTGGAATTCCATCGGCTAATATTATTTCAGCGCAAACTTTCTGGAATGGTACTTCTTTTTCGACTAGTTTTTGATAGAGAAGATACCCGGCGACGCTTGTTCTTGCAGCTGTATCGAAATAAGCTTCTCCATTTAGACCATTAACATTTATGTCCACTATTGGAACATTACGTCCTACCAACGAAGAATGCAAGGAATTAAAGTCTAATGGTCCTTCACGGGTATTGCTATTGCTTTTATTGCAAAATGGGCAATTTGAGCGGTAATAACCCGCTGCTCCACATCCGTAGCAATTTAAGGTAGTCTCAGGTCTTTCTTTGGCATGTTTATGCTTTTCGGCTTCGATTTTCTTAAAACAGTTCTCTGCCAAGTGGTTCTTTTTTCTGCAAAACGTGCATCTTACGACCGACTTTCCATAATTTTCAAGAAGTTTTCCTTTCTCATCCACATTTTCTTGCCTATTTTCCACAACTTGCATTTCAATTTCTCTAGCTTTATTTAAGAGGTCCTGAAAAGTGGATACACTATCTCTAGAAATTTTTTCACGTATTTTCAGATTTAATTGACTGAATACCATATTTAATGTTGTCTTTTCGGTCAGTTTTTCCGACAGCTGTGCGAATAATCGTCTTTTTCTGCAGATAAAACTGTCAGTACTTTCAAAAGCTTTTTGTTTATCCTGAAAAATTTCACTGAATATTCGCCAGTCTGGCTTTGGTGGTGCAAAAGCTTTTCTTAACAACTCTACTGCTTCGTTAAACGTTTTAGCCTCATCTTTAACTCCCTGCCACCACGTAGATGCATAACCTTCTAATAACAACGGAAGGCTGGTGAGTGCAAGAAAGTCTGTGATATTTTCGGCTTCCTTATATACCAAAATTGTAGCCAGAAAATCTTCAACATTGGTGGAATTTCGACTACCATGGAATCTAGCAGTGCAATTACTAAATGTGGGTTTCACTTCCTGCCTTACGGCCAGACCACCTAAAAGTTCCCTGAACTGAGCATCAGTTAATACCATATTACTGGGAGTTACACCTTGACTGGTACCTGGCATATTCGCAGAGATTTGTGTCTGGGATGTGACTGATTTTAAGGCGCTAACAGGACTTTGTGTTAAAGAAGGGGTGGTTCGTGGACTGCGTCTCATCTCACAAATACCAGATAAAACGTGCTTTGGCAATATAGGGAAACCCTGCACGTAATAAAAATCACGCTAATAAACGTAAATTTGCCTCCACGGTGATCAGCAAACAACTACAATGCAATCGATGGCAACAAAAGCAACAACTACGAAGAATCGGCACTGCTTGTAACAAAAAGCGATGACGAAGATTTCTGTTGCGAGAAACAACAACAACTATGAAGAATCAGCACTGCTTTGAGCAAACAACGATGATAAGCAACAACAGTGATTATGTTGAATTCTTCCAAAGCAACAACTGTGACGTCACACCACGATGATTTTTATACTTAATATAAAATAAGTTTTTGATCTTCACAGAAACTATGTGAACCAAATTTTCGTGGTTCAAGCTTCCTTGGTGAAGATTTCTTTGGTTGGGCGCCAATTGTAGGAAAAAGGATTAAGTGTCCTTTCCTAGAGGTTGATGTTTTTTTAGTTTTTATTTGAATATAATTTTTATGCTAGCATATCCTAACCAGACGTAAACGTCCAAGCTGGATAATACTACTTTTATTATTTTATTGTCGGGTCAAATCAGACTATGAAGTCCAAAAATGTCCACGACTTATAATTTTAGGCGTGCTAATTGAAATTGAAACTTGTTCTTTCGGCAGCTCATAAGCGATTGATTTTTATTTTGACAAACAACTTAAACCTAGCTTACAAAAATCATCATAGATATTAACAGTTACTCTTAAAAACAATATTTGAGTGCATTGAGTGATGAGAGTGAGTGTATCCACTAACAGTCTCAGCATTCAATACACAGTGATGAAAAAGACAAACGATAATGATATACAAAGCACATAAGAAAACAGACATATAAAGAGAATGAGAAAGTGAGTTTAAACAAAATTGAGTTATTCTTTACACCCATGAAAAATTAAATAAGTACGTTCTCAAAACAAGTAATGAGTCAAATTAAAGATATGTGTGAAATGACACGATATATGTAAATGAATAATATTAATGTTAATATGTCTACAATTATATTCAGCGTCCGCTACAGCTGTTGTATTTTTTGTGTTGTATATAAATTGTTATTTATACATAATAACATCTGTGATATTTAAATGTAATTTGAAGTTCATCAATTTGCAAGTTTCACTCACAAATTTCAATGTAACAAACATATAATGTAACAATAAAATTTTGTATTCAATTAGACTCCATTTCCTGAAGAAGTCAACAAATATTGAAACGTCGGGAGCAAAAATGTAAAAAATGGATTTTATTTACAAAAAAATAGGTCATTATAGCTTAATAAAAACCAACCATAATAAGAAATAACAGGTGTTAATCAACAACTGATCCATTGAATCAAAGTAATCCTGGGCGTAATTAATTGCAATAAGGAAATAAATGCTGAAAATTTGGAAATATGCAAAGCAAACGGCTGAAATGTAAATATCGATGTACCCATAGAGATATATGTCATCAACCGTTCACAAAATATTATATCATGTCATCCAAAACAACTTACTATCAGAAAAGACAAATAAAGATTATTGGTAATTCAGAGAGCATACTACCAGAAAAATTAGTAGAGAATGTACGAACGAAGATTTGTTTAATATCCTCTTGGCAACCTCTGTCCCATTTCTCTCAAGCCTTCGACAACAATGGAAATCGCAACATGCGGAATTATGTACAGAAGCATCACAACTAGTACAGAACTGTAATACTGTAGCCGAATATTTTAATTAAATATTTCAAGAAATACAAAACTAATAAAATATTAAAAGTTTCTTAAGTATATTTCTATTTTATAAGTAACTAGCAGACCCGGCAAACGTTGTTTTGCCCTCAAATTTTATTTATATTTAAATAGCTGACCCGGCAGACTTCGTTCTGCTTAGAAAAGTATTTATTTAGATATTTAATGTTTTATTGTTACGGGTATGTTTAAAATACAGTTACATGATAACATTTATTTACAAAAATTAAAAATGTGAATAATAAATGAACTATTAAATGATAAAATGTATATACATACTAAGGAGAATGTACTCCCACTTTCCGGCCATCGAGTTGCACATAATCCCATGAAGATGAAGTTGTATCTTCGGAATTCGTTGCAGACTTGCGCTAATCGCGCCGTATCGAGAGCGTACGCACATTCCATGTTCCAAATCGTGTCCATTTCTTAAAGCTAATTTGTTGTGGTTTCGTTAATCTGGTTTATTTAAGATGTGCAGCATCCGATACAGCATCCTATCCTGGTGCTGGGGCTGCCTGCTTGTAGTCACCAGACCGACTATTGCGAGTATGAAAGTCCGCCTCTATTTTGAGGAACAGTCGCCGGTCAATGTGAGACAAACGTTGCTCGGATTTTGGGTGTGTCTGTTTTGGTCCGCTGGTGGTATTTGATTTCTCACTTACCTTGAATATCTACAGGGCATCCCCCTATCCGCCACCTGTGGACGCGTCCAATGGGAGACAGACAACTCACCACCTACTCATCGGTTCAATACGTCTCAAGGTCGTAGCCGTCAAGAAGGGAAACGCCCTACAGAAAAGATACTTCCTGGATAAGCTACAGAACCCATCTACTAGATCAGCTTACATTATCTCACTAAATACTTCACTGCAAAACAACAGTTCTTACCACTCTTGGGATTCAGTAAAACATTGCTTTACAAAAACTGCCGACGAACACCTCAGACACAAGGTAACAAGCAAAAAGCAGTGGATTTCCGATCTGACGTGGGAAACGATAACTGAAAGAAAACATCTTAAAAATCGGCTAAACATGGTGAAAACACGAAATAAGAAGGACACAATACGAGCAGAGTATTATGCTAGTGACAAACAGGTGAAGAAAATGCATGCGAGGACAAAAGAAGATGATACAATAACATGGCAAATGAAGCTGAATCTGCAGCTACCCACTTCAAAATGAAAAGTTATTACAAAACAACTAACAAGCAGACATTTTACGAGCTGTAAACCACTTGAAAAATTTAAAGGAGAATTTGCCACTACAAGTAGCAAACAGATGGAGACATGGGTAGAATATTACTCCTCACTCTTATCCAATGATACCGAAGCACGAGATCTGTGCAATTGCGAATGTCATACCGCCAGAGGGGATATATCAACGAGCCCGCCTGAAATTCCAGAAATAATTGAAGCCATAAATAATCTAAATATTAAGAAGGCGCCGGGATTGAATAACATACACCCCGAAGTTGTAAAGGCATCTCCGGAAACAAGTGCAAGATTATTGTTCAATGCAAAAAAAAAAACAATTCTGGGAATCCAAGAGGGCGCAATAATTAACATATCTCAAAAAGGTGACATATCACAGTGCAAAAACTGGCGTGGCATTACTCTAATAAACATCACGAACAAAGTAATTGCCCAAAAAATCAACAAACGTCTAATGGATGCTTTCAATCCAGTACTTCGCAATGAACAGGCGGGTTTCCGTCCACAAAAATCTTACTCTGATCACATAAACAGCCTAAGGATCATCATTGAACAGTCCGTATAAGGGCGCTCACCACTCTATCTAGCTTTTACAGATTTTGAGAAAGCCTTTGACAATTTGGCACACTCCGCAATATGGAACGCACTGGCCTGTAAAGGAACACCCAACAAAATCATTGATATAATAAAAACTCTATACACCAACGCAAGATGCCTCATTCTCCACAACGGTAATGTCAGCGATCCGATCAATATCAAAGCCGGAGTTAGGCAAGGATGTGTGATCTCGTCAATGCTTTTCAATATTGTCCTTGACTGTGTACTGGAGAGAGCTCTATCCTCTGGCAGAGGAATAGCCTGGGGTCTTAACAAAAGACTGGAAGATCTTGATTATGCAGATGACATATGTCTCTTGTCACACAGATTCGATGATATGCAGAATAAATTAAACGATGTACAATGACAAGCATCCAGAGCAACTCTCAAGATAAACATCTCCAAAACAAAGATCATGCGAATCAACTCTACAAATACCAATAGCCTCAACATTAACAGTCAACAGCTGGAAAACGTGAGATCACTCTGCTGCCTCGGAAGTATTTTAACTTCTTCCGGCGGCTCGAACGCAGACATAAGAAACAGAATAAATGCTGTAAAGCAATCGTTTGGCCGACTTAACACTCTGTGGAGATATTTACACATCTCTGCCAAGTCTACACTTTTATATGGTTGCGAATCATGTAACGCAGCAAGCAAGGATATAAATGCTGTCCAAGTATTAACCAACCGATGCTTGCGAAGAATCTTGCGCATATTCTGGCCATATACAATATCGAACAACTGTCTCTGGCAAAGAACACACCAAACACCAATTGTAGTGGAGATCTGAAGAAGGAAATGGAGGTGGATTGGCCATACGCTGAGAAAACCCGATGAAGATATCACCAAAACAGCAATAGAATGGAATCCGCAAGGGAGCAGGCGACAGGGGCGACCGGCCCATACATGGCGACGGCAAACTGCCACACAAGGCACTAGTTGGGGACAATTAAAAGCGCTAGCATTAGATAGATCAAAGTGGAAAGAATTTGTAATGGCCCTATGATACTTATAGGATCCATAGGAAATAATAATAATAAACGCTTTCCGTTGCATAATTTTGGTTGATTGAGATTGCGAAGCATGATGACGAATGAACCAACCTTCAATTGTAAATTGTGCGGTGGTAAGTCAGGCACATCCATTGAATTTAAAAAATCAGTTGCTTCGTCTTCGTTTGTTACACAGTCGATATATTTGGAATGCAGTGAACCAACGATTTGATTTTGAATTGTACAGTTTAAGTAATCCACATACTTGTTTTTGACGTTAAATTGCTCTTTCACTCAACCAATCGTAGTGTTTGTGGTGAGTAATGATGTTCCGAAACACTTTGTTTCCTCTTTCGTTGAGACGAAATTGAAAAAATTCGGCGGGAACGAAATCAGCTGAAGTTTCTTCTTTCTTCATAACGCCACAATGTCGATGATTTGAGGCAAGTATTGATCTCATCAACAGCGGTCGTTCGTGGTAATCCAGGTAGTCTTTGTCGGAAATCACCTGAGAGTAAAATCAGTGCACCGCCAAAACGATTTGCGTCATTACGCAGAGTTTCTAACGCTCGTTTATGCGACATCGTGCATTCGTCCCAGATAATGATTTTGCTTGCTACCAAAACTTTGCCCATTGCTGAATGTTTCGCTATGTTACATGTTGATTCTTCAGCAGCTTGAAGGTTTAATAGCAATTTCAATGCCGAATTTGCGGTTCGGCAACCTTTCACGAACTGTACCCAGAATCAATGATATGAGGAATATCTTGCCAGTCAGGCATCAAGGAAAAACATGTCAACATTTACATCATCAATTGTGTTCATCAACTTATCGTACACTTCTTTTTGGAGATTCAATAAGGATACATGCATTTGTGTCGTATTCACGTTCACGCTGCAATTCTCGGTCGAAAGCGTCGATGATGATCGACACCGAAACAGTGGATAAACATAGTATAAACTCAAACTACGTAGATAACCGCTGCTACACTTGCCGTCGACCATACACGGTGATTTTGGGTTAATGGCGCCACACGGTCGCTGAGTCGTGTTTGTAATTAATTCATCATGCAGGTCTTAATCGGCTTCGGAATCAGGAATCTCGGCGCATATGATGTCAACAATTTGGTCTGGTTGGATTCTTTCGACTAACCAAATGAGAATGTGCGCTTGAGACAAGCCGCCTCTTTGCAATTCAATTGAATACATCCAACATCAAGTATCCCCAAAGATCAGCGACCGGATTCGAATACACGTGTTAATGGTCCATGAGTCATGTTTGCAATTACGTCATCATACAGGTCTTGAACGGTTTCGGAAAAAGGAATCTCGGCACATATGATGTCAACAATTTGGCCAGGTTGGACTCTTTTGGACCAAATGAGAATGTGCGCATGAGGCCAGCCTCTTTTTTGCCATTCAATTGAATACATTCAACATCGAGTATTCTCAAAGACACGATGCTTAATAATATAGTCCATCAGCGACCAGATTTTTTGTCGGAATACACGTGCGGTGATATTGTGCCGATCACTTGATGTTTGGCCGGGAAGCAGCATTTGAACAATTTCCTTCAACTTTGGACCTGTTTGGTGATGAAGAGGTCTGGACGACCATAATGTCATACAAATGTCATTACATCTTGCGCATATTCATGCATGTGACGTGGGCTGCCAACGAACGTTACGGGTAAAATGGACAACCGACCAATATCAGATGCATTTCCTTCGGTGCGAATTGCATCGCATAAGAAGTAGGCGCTCCGTTTCTATTTTGGCATACATATCGATGCAGAATTGCTGAAACAATCGACAAATAGTTGTCTACATTTTGGGAATCATCAAATGGTACGCGTAAAAATTCATTACGTTGACCTTCTTGGTGGTTTCCTTGCCTAAGATGATATTAGTGTCATATTGAAATAAAAATTATTATGATATTGATACTCACCGTCAATATATTTATCGAATGAACGATGTGTTACGGAAGAGTCCAGAGTCCCGACGTGTGAGCTCACTATCGCGCGATTCCCGAAATTCGCCAACAATCACAACTGCAACCTCATCTATTGTTGGAGCGTTAAATTGAAAGAATGCAATGGCTCTGGTGGTAAGGGCAATGTCGGCAATTTAACCTTGCACACAACCAATTGAACGGAAGGATGCGAGCTGTAGTCAAATGTGCAATCGTAATGAAACGCTACTCGATTCAAATCAACACTTTAATCACTTCTTCTTACGCGTTGATTTCGATTTTCACGTTGTTGAATTGTTGGAGTGGCTTGACGATTTCTCTTAGTTACCGAGCCGTTTCATTTGCTGCCTGTCTTAGATCTTCTGGGTCGCGGCATTGTGAATAACGCTGAGCAATAAATGTCACAAAAGCACTTCAGTAAATATCAATACATATAATTGTCGCAAAAATTATCAACAAAATTGACACAACGTAACGTAAACATAAACGTATGGAAAAATGAATTTGGGGAATTGTGAGCATCATTCTTGTTTGGCCGCAGACCAGTCAGAATCATCTAAATTGGTGCAGGCGTTCGTGAGTTATAAGCGTAGTTATAAGGTGTACATAATTAAAAAATAAATTCTTATTGAGGATATTTTAATTGATATTCAGGTATAAGATCAATAAACGATGTCAACTTTTCGGAAGTTAATGAGAAGAAAATGAGTATAGTCAGACATTTGTTCAAAAAGGATATTTTTAAAACATTTATTACAAACAAGCTATATTTGGAACAAACATTTTGTTTTGGCGTCATAATAAAAATAACGAACCACAATTTCTAATAAAAAATTGATTGCAAAATCTCTTAAAACTGTTCGACAAGACAAGAAAAGTTTTTTTTTTCAATTTTCAAAATCTGAAAAAGTGAAAATCTGTACTACAAGAAAATACAATTTTTTCTTCGCATTATGAGCAAATACGTAAAAATATGTAAAAAAAACATTAAAATCGAAAAATAAATAATTCTTGGGTCTTTGTCTAATTTGGGTTTTTACAGAACTCAAAAATGTCTATTAGAACAAAAGTTATTGAATTTTGGCCGATGGATTTTGATTCTGAACCACTGTGTGCTGTCCCTAAGATCACATTTCTACCCTGCGAAGCATGATATTCCTGTACATTAATAGCACCAGAAGAATTTCCAGATTAAATTGCCGGCAGCGAAGGATTCAAGAATGTGGGATATACTTGTCTATCTATTGAGAGACCAAACTCCTTGCAGAGTTCGAAGTAGTCGAAGCAACGGCCGAAACACGAGAAGATTCATATGGACCTACCCTCCTACCGCCATGTAGTGTGACAAGGCTATTACGAAAATGTGTACGAGTTGCATGTTATGTATAGTCACTACCCCGGTATGGGTTGCTGATCTCGATATTGAAAAAATAATTTTTTAAATAAATATAAAATTTTAATTATTTTCTTTTTGTTTTGATCGGCTTTATTTGAAAATCAGGTGTTTTTGTTTTTGATAATTTATTTGTTCCCAATATTTCGATTGAAATCTTCAATTATCTTAAGGGGTGTCTATACACAAATAAGAATTACACATTTTCATTACAAATTTTCTCAAAAAGTTAAAGAAATTTATGGATAATTACATTTATATATATAATATTAATATGTAACATCTCAAGAGTGTATCTTCTATTATAATTTCTCTCCTCTGTCAGTATCTCTACATTGTCAAAATTTGGTGTATGGCCTGTGATGGTACAGTGCGCTGCAAGGGCGGTCTTCTGCCCTAATGGTCTGTTAATAGCTTTATGGTCAGATTTGTGAAATGAAATTCTAGTCTTTAATTTTGTCTTAGTAGTACCTTCTGGCATACATTGGTTTTGTCCCCATTACTTTTGACTTTGTAAACCACATTAGATTTTTCCCCATTTTCTAATTTTGTCTTCGTCCTACTAAATAAGTGGTTAACAGTATTGTCAGACTTAAATGTTAACTTATATTTATGTTTGTTATACAAATTTGAATGTTTAAGTCTTTCTGAGAAACCAGGAGTATATGTCATAGATTTGTATATTTTCCGTGTCCTGTCAATCTCGCCTATTGTTATCTTTTTATTCCTACGTCTTATTAAGTCCTCTATAGTTTTTCTTGGAAAGTCATTTTTCTTTAAAATTTTCCTGATTTTACTTAAATTAGCATTATGGAATTCTTCATCTCTTATATCTAAGACCCTGTTTATAAAATTGGTCGCGGTGTTGATAATAATTCGTCTGGGGTGCTTAGATTTGAAATTGATTAATCGGCCTGATGATGTTGGTTTTTGGTACCAATCTAATTTTAGCCGATTTCCTTGTCTTATTACTACCGCGTCCAAATGTGGTAGTTTTTCGTCCTGTTATTTCTCCATGGTGAATTGAATTTGTCTATTGAATGAATTTAATATTTGCAATGTTTCTTCCACGTTATTTTTCTTTAGGATTGCAAATATGTCGTCTACGTATTTTGTCAAGATTCGGGGTTTTTAGTCATCTTCTCTATTGAATGGTCAAGTAATAATTCCAACACAACGTCTGCAATTATTGGCGATGCTGGTGACCCCATCGGCATTCCTCTACGTTGCTCCTAAATTTTGTCCTCATATTTAAAATAACGTGTGTCCTTTATACAAAAAGTCAATAGTTCTATGAATAGGTATTTGGGTATTTTAGTGTATTCCTTAATGACGTCCCACTTATTTTCTATTGTTGCTATTGCAAAATTTACTGGTATACTTGGAAATAGTGAAACCACGTCAAATGAGATTAATATTCGTAATCCTCGATTTAAAATCCTTTGCGTCCTTTACATTGTATCCAGAATCCTTCGTTAAGTTTTTGAGTATCTCCACCAAGTACCTGCATAATTCATTTGCTGGGGCGTTAATCGATGAGCATATCGGTCGAAGCGGTGTTCCTTCCTTGTGTATTTTTGGTAGTCCGTAAATCCTTGGAGCCATTGCTATCTTCGTCGTCAATCTATTTTTCTCCTTTTCGTTAATAATTTTTGTATTAAACATCTTGTCAATTAATGCATTATTTTTATTTTGTAAGCTCGATGTTGGGTCCTTCTTTAGTCTTCTATATGTACACATATCTTGTAATATTGTCCTCATTTTACGTTGGTCATGCACAAATAGTGTCATGTCTGTTTTGTCTAAAAGTTCAGATAAATGGTTCTTCGTTCTGTACAATGTCTCTCGATTTGCATGCATTTGTTTATGTTTATGTTGTATTAAGAGGTTTAAAATTTTGTTGTGAAAATTGTATATCTGCTTATTAAGTAATTTATTGATTGCTTCTTAATTTTGAAAGTGTTATGTATGCCTTTTGTTGTGTCGTTTATAAAATTCGGTGTTATACCAATCTTTTTGCATTTTATAAGAAAAGTTGTGCGGTGTGCCTATGTTGTTTTTAATTTTCTTTTTGTTTTGTTCGGCTGTAGGCTTTATTTGAAAAAAGTTGTTGTTTTTGGTAATTTATTTGTTCCCAATATTTCGATTGAAATCTTCAATCATCTTCAGTGTGTATACAAATAAGAATTACACATTTACACTACAAATTTTCTCAAAAAGTTAAACAAATTTATGGATAATTACATTTATATATATAATATTATCTGCAGTACGAGCGGTTTTGCGTGCTTTCGTCTACTGATGGAAAATCTGCTAAAATTAGATTGGTACCAAAAACCAACATCATCAGGACGATTAATCAATTTCACATCTAAGCACCCCAGACGAATTATTATCAACACCGCGACCAATTTTATAAACAGGGTTATAGATGTAAATATAACTTAGCATTTAAGATTGACAATACTGTTAACCACTTATTTAGTAGGAGGAAGACAAAATTAGAAAATGGGGAAAAATCTAATGTGGTCTACAAAATCAAATGTAATGGGGACAAAACCAACGTATGCCAGAAGGTATATGTTGGTACTACTAAGACAAAATTAAAGACTAGAATATCATCTCACAAATCTGACCATAAAGCTATTAACAGGCCATTAGAGCAGAAGACCGCTCTTGCAGCGCACTGTACCATCACAGGCCATACACCAAATTTTGACAATGTAGAGATACTGATAGAGGAGAGAAATTATAATAGAAGATACACTCTTGAGATGTTACATATTATTGCCGTTCCTACCAACAAAAGACTCAACTACAAAACTGACACAGATAAATGCGCCAAAATCTATCGTTACACAGTAGACAAATACAGACGATCAAAACTGTCATCAGTAGACGAAAGCATGCAAAACCGCTCGGACTGCAGATAATATTATATATATAAATGTAATTATCCATAAATTTCTTTAACTTTTTGAGAAAATTTGTAATGTAAATGTGTAATTCTTATTTGTGCATAGACACCCCTGAAGATGATTGAAGATTTCAATCGAAATATTGGGAACAAATAAATTATCAAAAACAACAACACCTGTTTTTCAAATGAAGCCTACAGCCGAACAAAACAAAAAGAAAATTAAAAACAACATAGGCACACCATACACACACGCATTTTAATTATTTTAAAACACTCTTTTAAGATAAGGCTACCAATAAGTTTATACTCTATATATCGAAATAATACAGCAAATCAATTCAAAAAGTAAATAGAAGACAACAATTTCAAAACAGTTTAATTACCGTAACTAATGGGGAATAGTGGGTGCATTTTCAGCTACAGCCGTTTGGTTGGTTGTATTTTTATCCTATTTTATTTCAAAAAGTATTTATTTTGAAAATCTATTATCTATCACGTACACAGTGCAAGATAGCCTAACTTCACGACTCCACATTTTTGCCGTAAAAGTAAAAAAGTACGAATTTGGAAAAATCTCACCGAAGTTTGTAACGACGTGTTTTCCCCCATATGCTGGGGTACAACTCAGGGCGTCCAGGGTCGTTACAAACATTTATATGTAGACGTAGAGAGAATGCAAGTGTTTGTTATTTTACAAAAAAAAAATATTTTATTTATTATGGAACAATCACGATCACACACGGAACACTAAAATACACAACAAAGACCACAAACGAATCACACCCACTGATGGGCAGCGTCAAAGGCGTCGACTCACGGGGCGGCAGCGTTGTAGCAGCGTCAAGCGGCAGGCGGACGCGTCGTAGCAGCGTCTAAAGGTCAGCGGGAGCGTTGTAAGGTCGCCACACGACAGGCGAACGCGTCGAAACGTTGTAGCAGCGTCAAATCAAGGCACGGCAGCGTTGTATGGACGTGGGCCGTTGTTAGCACCGTATCTCACTGTTCACAGACGTCGATGTTACCACCGTACCCGTCCCAAAAATCTGTGATTACCCCAGCTGGATCCACAAGTCTTAAGCTATAGAGCTAAGTATACTGAAGTTTCCTACGCGACTACTTCACCGCTGTTAAAACACATCACGAAGTTGAAGATATTTTCAAAATTTGCCCTGAGGAAAACGAGAAGATTCATATGGACCTACCCTCCTACCACCATGCAGTGTGACAAGGCTATTACCAAAATGTGTACGAGTTGCATGTTATGTATAGTCGCTACCCCGGTTTGGGTTGCTGATCTCGTTATTGAAAATTAGTTTTTTAAATAAATATAAAATTTTAATTATTTTAAAACACGCTTTTAAGATAAGGCTGCCAATATGTTTATACTATATATATCGAAATAATACCGTAAGTCAATTCAAAAAGTAAATAAAAGGCAGCAATCTTTAAAACAGTTTAATTACCGTAACTATTGGGGAATAGTGGGTGAATTTTCAGCTACAGCCGTTTGGTTGGTTGTATTTTTATCCTATTTTATTTCAAAAGTATTTATTTTGAAAATCTATTATCTATCACGTACACAGTGCAAGATAGCCTAACTTCACGACTCCACATTTTTGCCGTAAAAGTAAAAAAGTACGAATTTGGAAAAATCTCACCGAATTTTGTAACGACGTGTTTTCCCCCATATGCTCGGGTACAACTCAGGGCGTCCAGGGTCGTTACAAACATTTATATGTAGACGTAGAGAGAATGCAAGTGTTTGTTATTTCACAAAAAAAAAAAAACGTTTTATTTATTATGGAACAATCACGATCACACACGGAACACTAAAATACACAACAAAGACCTCAAAGGAATCACACCCAACGGGCGATAACATCGAATTGACGGGCAGTGTCGGGGCGACAGACCATCGGCGTGAATTGGTGCGCAGCGTCAAAAAGCGTCGTATCGCCTGGAGATATCGTCCTATTGGCGCACTGTGTCCCAAGAACGTCGCCGTGGCAAGCGGGAGCAAAACGGTAGCGTTGTGTTGATGGGCAGCGACAAAGGCGTCGACTCACGGGGCGGCAGGCGGACGCGTTGTAGCAGCGTCTAAAGGTCAGCGGGAGCGTTGAATGGTCCTCACACGACAGGCGAACGCGTCGAAACGTCGTAGCAGCGTCACATCAAAGCACGTCAGCGTTGTATGGACGTGGGCCGATCTTACCACCGTACCTCACCGTTCTCAGACAGGCAGACGTTATTTTCCCTTGGGTCGATGTTACCACCGTACCCATCCCATAAATCTGTGATTACCCCAGCTGGACCCACAAGTCTTAAGCTATAGAGCTAAGTATACAGAAGTTTCGAGGTTATTCAACAGATCATCCGGAACTACAAGAAGGATTCCATTGAGAAAAAGACCGCAGAGTACTACACCGAACGGTTGCGGCGTCTCACAGAAGCTTGGACTCAATTCGAGACGCAAGATACTAAATTACGCGTACTCGATGATCTGAGCTGACAAAGGAGCAGCAATACTTCACTGGAAACTTCTACTCCAAAATCAGCGTATTGTCAAACTCGTATTTGGAGAAGTTCAAAAATGAAGCCAACAATTTTGAAGTTGGTGTTGATACACAATACTAGGTTCTGCAGACGGCAAGCAATGGCGCTGCAGCAATTATTCCACGGAACACACTACAAGTGATGTCCGACAATCAAGGGTTAATTCGGAAAATTTCAGCTCGAATGACGGCTTTAAGGCGATTCCTAAATGGATTATTGGATGTGGAAGAGAATCATACAAAGCAGTACTATTAACTTAAGACTGATACAATAAACAAGCGTTGGGGCAGATCCAAGATTTATATGATGAGGTTTGTGTCAAATTTGAAGAACCGTCAAGGTCTGGTTTCAGCCTCGAAGAATATTATACGTTGGATGACGCAGTTCAGAACCATTTGGTCAGCTTATACGTCATGACGGATAGGCTTCAGAACGTTGAAGCATCACATTCAATAGCGGGAACATCGGTACGAGGTTCATTGCCAAAGGTAACGATACCACAATTTAATGGAGATTACCTCAAATGGCGTCAGTTCCACCATTTGTTATCAGAGATGGTTGACAAACAGAGCATACCATCGATACAAAAAATGTGGTATCTGAAAACGAATGTATGTGGGGAAGCTGAACATTTAATCAGCCAGTTCATCCTAACGGATGAGAATTATGCCGCTGCTTGGAAAACGCTACAAGATCGATGTGTTCAGCAGCAAAAATTGTTTGTTAACTGTTTTACAAAAGATCATACGTCAAAAACGTGCACTGCAGGAAGTTGCAAAAAGTGTACAAAAAACACAACACGTTGCTTCATTTGGAAAAGAAGGAACACAAAACAAGCTTCAGGAACAAGTTTCAGGACCAAGTCTTCTTCGGAGTAATAATGAGTCAACTGGCAAATATCTATCCAACGCTCTTGCAGTTACGTCAGCCGCTGCAAATGCTGCTGTGGGCCGCCAGGGCTATGTGTTATTGGCTACAGCAAAAGTTATAATTACGGCTGCCAATGGAGTTTCAAGTGAATTCAGAGCAATACTTGACTCCGGTTCGCAAGTCAACATTGTGTCAAAACGTCTTATCAAAAAATTGTTGTTGTCACCATCAGAAACGTCACTATGTATTGATGGTGTTGGCAAGATTCAAAGGACATCTAAATATCGCGTAAGTGCGTCGATGAAATCCAGGGACCTCAGCTTCTCTACAAACTTGGAAGCATATGTACTTCCAAGCATAATTCCACCACAACCAAATTGATATTTAAACTTGGGACATTCCAAGCTATATTCTATTGGCAGATCCACAATACAATCAGCAGGAAAAAATTGACATTCTGCTAGGGACAGAATTTTATTTCAAATTGACCCAAGGTGGAATAGATCAAAATCGAACACCTAATCCGCTATGTGCACTCACATGTGCAATATTCGGTGACACCACGTCAGTTTAAAAGCAGTGAGAAAGCCTATCACCACAACAAAAGTTATGTGAAGCTCATTTTCTTCAACATGTCCATACCAACAAGGATGGACGCTTCGTAGTCAGTCTTCCACTACGTGAGGGGCCTGATGCACTAGGAGAGTCGCACTCAATTGCATGCAACAGATTCCTGGCGCTAGAACGGAGATTGTTAAAAATGAAACACTGCGAACTCAATACAGACAATTTATGAGGGAATATGAACAATTGGGACATATGGAAAAGGTCAACATCGATAGAGTGCTATACCCTAAGTATTTTATTCCGCACCATTGTGTTGTAAAACGTAACAGCACTACCACGTTATGAGGGAATATGAACAATTGGGACATATGGAAAAGGTCAACATCGATAGAGTGCTATACCCTAAGTATTTTATTCCGCACCATTGTGTTGTAAAACCTAACAGCATTACCACGAAGCTAAGATTTGTGCTCGTCTACTGGTTATTCGTTAAATGATTTAATATTCACCGGCCCAACCGTACAGGGTAAACTATTTTCAATGTTTACTACTGACATCGAGAAAATTTACAGACAAGTCGAAGTTTGTCCAGACAACCACCAGTATCAATTAATTATTACTATAAATTAAAAACTATAACATATGGTACAGAAGCGGCCCCTTACCTAGCGACAAAGTGTTTACAAAAAATTGCTGATGATAATGCAGAAAATTACTCGTCCCAGATGCTAAGAGATAATTTTTATGTGGATGACCGTCTTTGTGGATCAAACAGTCTAAACATTGCGATGGAAATGCAAAAAGAGCTTATAACAATCCTAAATAGACATGTTTTCAACTTAAAAGAGTGGTGTGCCAATCACCCAGAATTGCTTAAAAACATTCCACTCGGCGATCAAGAAGTCAACTTAGACGTCAACAACAGCAACACTAACACAATCAAAACTCTAGGTTTATTTTGGAGACCTGAAACGGACCACTTATGTGTCAAGGCAAAACTAATTCCGACACAAGTGGTTTCAAAGCGTTCAGCCACTTCCGATCTCGCAAGGTTATTCGATCCTCTCGGGTTATTAGCTCCTGTGCAGAAGATTTTTATCCAACACTTATGGCAACAAAAAATAGACTGGGATGAACCACTTCAGGAGGATCTTCACTCAATCTGGATCAACTTCAGAAACGTTTTGGACTACTTAAACAACATGAAAATTCCACGACACATCTTTCAAGGGGAAATTCCAGCAAAAACTCAGTTGCACATATTTGCAGAAACTTCCGAGAAAGCTTATGGTGCCGTGGCATACATCTGTGCAGTTGTGACAAACAAACGAGTTATTGTATAGTTACTTTGCTCCATCGAAAAAACAAACACTACCTCGCTTGGAGTTATGTGCCGCAGTCTTAGCCGCTGAACTTTCCGACAGAATCAAAACTGATCTTCAATTTAAAAATCAGCCAATATTCTTATGGACGGATTCAGAAATCGTATTATCCTGGATAAATTCACAATCTGCATTATATCATACCTTTGTTGCGAATCGAGTATCCATAATACAGTCATTAACGTTGTCCGAGCACTGGCGACATGTGGGATCAAAGGACAATCCCGCAGATATATTGTCCAGAGGTCTACCAGCAGCAAAACTGTCATCGTGTAGTTTATGGTTCCATGGACCACTATTTCTCCACGGAAGGGAAGAAATGTGGCAACCTAAATTTTCACACCAACTCCTAATTCAAAACGACATTGAAAAGAAAAAAGTGATACCACTCGCAGCAGTTACAGTGTTCAGCAACAGCGACTTCATATACAATATAGAACACAAGAATACCTTCAGATCACTAAAAAGAATAAAGGCACTGGTAGTAATTATTAAGACTGTCCAGGTGTCTGACTTCATACCAGAAATCAATCAACTTCATAAAGGTGCCGAAATCGACAATAAATGTTCAATATCTAGTTTGTTCCCATTTCTTGATGAACATGGCATCCTGCGGGAGGCCGATTGGAGTCCTCAACGTTACAATACGACGCGAAACACCCGATGCTCCGCTTATAAAGCTATTATTCGAAACAGTTCACAAGGAAAACAAACATTGTGGGTCTCAGGCTTTGTTGAACACAATGAGACAGAGTTTTTGGCCTATCAAAGGAAAAATAACAGCACGGTCAATAGTACAAAAATGCGTTAGATGTGCTCGAGCAAGACCTCAACTGTGTCAACAAATTATGGGAAACCTCCCACAGACTCGGGTTACTCCAGCGCGACCATTTCTCAACGCTGGTGTGGACTACTGTGGGCCATTCTGGATACACTACAAGGTCCGAGGTAAAAGACCAACAAATACATACCTAGCCGTCTTTTACTGTTTCGCCACAAAGGCAGTCCATCTGGAGATTGTGACAGATTTGACGACAGAAGCATTCATAGGCGTTTTGAAACGATTCATCGGACGTCGAGGTTGTTGTCAGAACATATACTCTGACAATGACACCAATTTTGTCGGAACCAAGGATCAGTTGGCTGAACTGAATAGCAGTATATATTCC
The DNA here is from genome assembly GCA_947397865.1 of Polietes domitor. NCBI lineage: Eukaryota > Metazoa > Arthropoda > Insecta > Diptera > Muscidae > Polietes > Polietes domitor. The sequence continues at coordinate 82,873,013 of OX377618.1, read as the reverse complement.
AAAGAAACACAGGAATTAATTATTTCCGCTTCAGGTGCAAAAGGATTACAGTTCCATTTTATTCCTCCAAGGGCAACTCATTTTGGATGTTTATGGGAAGCAGCAGTAAAGTCCGCCAAACATATTTTACTTCGTAGTGATGCAACTGCATCATATGAAGAATTAGAGACTGTAGTGGTAGAAATCGAGGAAATACTCAAATCTCGTTACTGACACCCATGTCAAATGATCCAACCAATATGGAGGCATTAACTCCTGTCATTTTCTCATCGGTGAACCGTCAAAATCGGCTATAGACAGCAGTGCACAACCGATTAAGGTTTCGGGAATAGCTCATTGACTCATAAAACAAGAATTTTGGAAACGATGGTCCACAGAGTATCTAATTGAACTATAGCAACGTCACAAGTGGAACAACCAGTCATTACTATAAAAACTGGAGACATGGTAATAATAAAGGAAGACAATTTACCCACACTTCACACTTCGAGTGGCCATCGAAAGAATTATGAATGTCCACAAAGGAAGCGATAATGCAGTTAGATGTTAAAACAGACAAAAGATTGTTCAAACGTCCCATACAGTGTATAGCTCCACTACAGGTAGAGTTCGAGTCATCTACCTCCAACACTATTGCAGCTCAGTCTACGACAACCAAATCAGTACCTCTAGATTCCGCCACCTCCAACAATGTTACATCTGACACTACAGCGTCAGCAAAAATTGGCGTCACTATAGATGAAGTTCCATCAAAACGTCGACGAATATCTGATCTAACTGACAAACAATAACAACTTTCAATTCACCCAAGCGAATCAATGCTGAATGCGAGAGGCAGGGACAACAACTCATATTGAAAGGCTATGGATTATTGACATTGCAACCTGAATGCATCATCAAAGGTGACTCTATCACTATCCAAGGACACCAATAAATTTCAAGTAACCGTTAATCAGCGTAATCACCAAGCCCAACCAAACATATCCATTTCTACATGAAACGTATAACTTCAATGTTCAGTCATCTCACCAACCTTCAGAAAATGCTTGAACAACAAGATGGTTTTGACATGCCGACACAAATTCAGAACATCAACCTCTATCACTCGATAGGATATACTGCACTCATTTTTCCAGTTGTTCTGACCACCTATTCATGTTTCTCATAAACACCATAAACAAAAATATAGATTTAGTTTGGGTTGGTTAATGTTCCCACCTACCAGATCAAACTAGTTCTTACTTTGCGTTCGGCCCCTGGCGAATTGACTTGTTCCTTCAAAACACACCTCCTTTTATACCATTTTCTAACTGTCAAATTCCAACACATCATCAGCTGATCGTGCATCGAGTTGTGCTTTATGCCTACGGTGTTGCCACTCATCGAGTTCGACCAATAGCTTCCAGAGTACTTTTCCGTTACATTTTGAATATCCATATACATAAAACACTTTAATTTTGGCTTTTTTTTAAGAAAACATCATCATCGCTTCCATGATTAGACAATACTTCTTGCTTATTATTCAAATATTCACATGTAACAAAAGACTTAGTAATTCAATATATAAGATGCAATACAAAATGATACTTAAAATAAACGGCATAGCAACTAAATGTTGACAAAAACGAGGATACCGACTTTTGTCGATACATTACTCCCTCGTTCGTGAACAGCGTCACGCTTATCTTGCCATATCGACCAACTTGAACCCTAGTGGTTCGCATTTACCGTCAGTTTGGTTCGGAAACGACTGCCTACACGCCACATTTTCAATATCTCCGGCAGTCGTTCGCCTATACCTTGATATATCTGTGCCTCATGTTGGGGAATTGACAAGGGCTTGACAGTTGATTGCTGCGGTTCCTCTGTAGTCGGTGATATCCTAGATGGCGCTTCTACATTATTTCTATTTATTGGACTCTCCTCTAGGGCCGGTCGAAAGTTGTCCTGACCGCTACGTAGATCCTCACGTACACTTGATGATGTCACTGGTACAGATAATTTGTCTTCCCAATCCCAGTTTTACCTCCCCAATCCGTCCACAGTCTGTATGGGGATTTTTCCGATACCGTGACCCAGCTGTGCTTGGACTCTTGTGACAAGCTTAGTATCGACGATTTAGACGGGCTGGCTACATTCAGCGGAACTATATTAATCGGCGAGTTCTCCAATCGGTAAGGGGTTGTCGGAACAGGCTCATTGGTACCATTAACTGCATCGTCATTGTTTGTTCAAAACATTTGTTGCCAAGATACTGATATTGTTTCCCAGTTACCTCGATTCTAGCCCTTTTTGGAGGCGTTGGTGGGTGATATTCTCCATTGCTGTTTTGTCATAGTCAGGTCGTCGATACCGTCATAAGTGGCGAGTCAAGCCGCAATGGTGTATGGTCCTCCGTACGTAGGTGCCAGTTTCGCGGCAAAATATTCGCTGGCTTTATATAAAGGATGTTCCCGAACTAAAACATTGTCCCCAATATTGGGTTTCCATGTTCTGCGTCTCAAGTTATAATGTTTTTGTAGGTTTTGGTCCGCTTCGGCTAGATTACTACGCACGAGGGAAAATATGTCTTTCAACTCCCTATCTCGTTCTTCTGGGCTACGATTACTAGCTCCTATACAACCGTTAATCGCCATACAACGCCATTGGTAAGCAAGTCCTTGGGTCAAATAAGCGGGTGAATACCCGGTGGACTCTGCTACACCAACATTACCTCTGGTAGGAATTCATCCCACTTATTATGCTGCTGGTTCGACAGTTGTGCGATCATTGTTTTTATTGTCCGGTTAGCCCTTTCAGTAGGCTTTCCCTGCGGAGTATAAAGTGCAGTGAATTGCTGTTTTATACCCATCTCTTCAAGGAATCGACGAAAAATCTTTGACGTGAATTGGATGCCATTGTCTGTTACTATAACCTTGTGGACGCCATATCTTGAACAGAGATACAAGCCGACTGATTTTAAGCCGCCGCCGCCGCATGTTTCTGTACGAGCCGCGCCGCCGCCGGCTCAAATCGACTTCAACCACGCCGCCGATTTCATCGACTCATATCGACTTCAACCACGCCGCCGAGATTTGACGGAGTTCTAACCCACTTAAAATTACAAAAGAAAATATAACTGTCGATATATATATATACATATGCATATATATATATATATATACATATGCATACATGTATGTATGCATATGTATATTGTTCCTTCATTGAATTTGGTATCCCAAAGTCTTTAGAAAGTTGAATGACTGTATTTTGATTTGAAAGTCGCATTTATATAAGTCAATTCCAGTACGCGTGGTCATGTGTTCCTATAGACGTCTATAGAAAGTTGAATGATTGTATTTTGATTTGAAAGTCGCATTTATATAAGTCAATTTCAGTACGCGTGGTCATGTGTTCCTATAAATAACAATAAGGCTGTTTTTCTTTAAGACTGGATAACTAAGCTGTGATAAAAAACCCAAATAAAAAGTTAAAATTAAACTCAACATAAAAATTTCTTTTTTAAAATTATCGCCAACAACAATACCAATGTGTGTATAAAAACAAATTTCGACAAAAATATTTTATGTTAAATATATTGGACTTAGCCTGGATAATCATCCAATGTAGGTAAAATTTATGGTTATCGACCATAAGTCCGAAAAAGTCTACAGAAAATATTTTTTTGAAAATTTGTTTTGATACAAATATTTATATTGTAGTTGTCGACATTTTTATTTTGGGTAAAAAAATAAATTTTTATTAACGTTGTTGTTATCGCAGCTTCTTTTCCCGGCTTAAAGAAAAACAGCCTTAATAAACAACAGCTTCTCTATTGTGCTTCTTTAGTGTGTCAAAGTGGGTAGAGTATTATCATTCTTTGGAAAGGTTATGATATTCAAGATGTCTGGTCAAATATGCCTAACATGGAAAGCTATAATTGCAAAATATTTATTAAATTCATCCGTATTATAAATTTGGGAATGGATTCCCAATCCCAAAAAATAATAGTATGGGATAATAATATTAAATTATGGGAACACTGCCTAATATTAACGAATATTGAACTGATTGCCAACAAATAAAAGAAAATGTGTTAAAAAACAATACAAATTATTCCTTCCATTTTCCAAAAAAGTTCAAATAAATAGGTGTGATCGAATGACAGAACGAGCCGGCAAAGCAGCCGAAAGCCGTCGACCCATTTTGAACAGCGCCGCCGCCGCCGATAATTATGGGTCGGCTTGTAACTCTGATCTTGAAGCGGAACAAGTTCAGTCCATTTTGAAAATTTATCAAACAGAGACATTCTTTCTCGGTGGCCGAATAGTTTATCTCGGCATGATGGAGATGTCGTCTGGCGTATGCTATAACTCTTTCCGTACCCCCTAGTTCTTGTGTTAGCTCCTAGGCCATAGTTGCTGGCATCTGTTTGTAGGGCTTCTCGAAATCGGGACAAGCTAACACGGGTGCTTCCGGTAACTTATTTTTTAAGGTTTCAAATGCATGTTCTTGACCGGTCCAATGTTTACCCTTCCTTAGCAAAGAGGTGAGGACTTGAGATATTTCGGCAAACTTATGGACGAAACGTCTATACCACGAGGCCACACCCAGAAAGCGTCACACTTCTTTGATTGTGGTAGGGTCTGGCATTTGTTTTATTTCCGCAACCTTCTTCGGATCTGTTTTTATTCATTCGCTGCTTGCAACATGACCCAAATATTTTGTTTCCGTTTTTAAAAACTCGCATTTTTCGAGATTAATCCTCAGATTCACAGCTCGCAGCCGATGAAACAGCTCCCTAAAATTATTTAGATGTTCTTCTAATGTGGTGCCAATAACAATTATTTCGGCGAGATACGCGAATGCATGGGGTTCCATGCCAATAACCACATTTAAGGTCTAAACTACAAACATAACGTGCACTGCGAAGACGGTTCAATGGTATCAATGAGCGGTAGATGGTATGCATCTGGAACGGAACGCCTATTTATTTGTCGAAAGTCCATACATGTTCGCCAATTGCCGTTTTTTTTCTTCACAAACGTGATGGTAAAACTGTAGGGACTTTTGGATGGTTCTATACAGCCATGAGCGATGAGTTTATTAATCTCTGCGTCGATAATATCTTGCATGGCTGGTTCCTCGGGGCATATCGCAATTTTATCGAACACAAAATTCTTATGATGGACGACACACCATAAGCATTTTGTGTTCCCGGATAATCCTGTTATTCGTTGAAACTTTGGCAATTCTTCCTCCAGGAAATTGTTGATTACCGCTGTCTCCATTTCCATCCGTGCTGGGTTCATATTCAGAGGAACCATTGACCCATTTTGCTCTGAATTAGGTTCTGAACTTACTGCGTTATCGTTATCAGTCACTGGTAGACTTTCCTATCTGACTGATAATCCAGCACAGGTAATGGTAGTCTGAAGAATCCTTAGGAAATCCAGGCCGAGAAGGATATTTTCGTTGAACTCTGGCATTATTAAAAATGTACACATTGCGGAGTTAGTCCCTGGATAACGTGGAATCTTGTGGCCTTTGAAATAGGTAGTCTAGACCCATCGGCCAGTACCACGACCAACTTTTCGTGGAAATAATACGGCTTTCCTTGAGTTGTTCGGCAAACTGTTGCTTAACGAAACTCCGAATCGCCCCTGTGTCGATGATGGCCATAACTAGTTGGTCTTCAATCAGTATTGTTGCGGTCAAACGTGTGTCTTCGCACTGTAAGGAAGGCCTATTTCTGATATAAGGTAATGGTGTTGAATCATCCTCCGCAGAATTTGTTGTTTCCAATATCCTTCCATTTCTATGTTTATTATCGTCGCCTGGTCCCGCCTCTTTCGTTTCCCCAATTGCTTCACTACGATACAAATTATTTCTTTGCCGTCAGCCAGAGTTACCAATTCTTGCAGAGTTGAGAAATTCTTTCTGCGAACGTACCACTGATAATCAGCCTGAGCATTTCTAAATATGATCCAACTTTTGGCTTTCCGTTAGCTTTATAATTTCGTCATCTAATTTTTCAATATATCGTGGAGGTAGGAAGAAAGAACAAAAGTATGACTTAAACAATTTCCATGTAGTCCAGTGTTCATTATTATTCCTATACCACACGAGCGCCTTTTCCCTGCAAAATTCCGGCATGAGACGTGGCAATTGATTTAGATCGACATAATACATCTGAGCTAGTTCATCGATCCTATCAGTAAAATTAAGTGGATCACGACCACCGTCGCACAGTAGCGCCCGTAGAGCAAACGAGGTTGCAAAAATCAAAATTTTCATGAGCGCCGACGAAGTTTTGAATAAACCCATGTTATAGGAAACTTTTCAACGATTTCAACGATAAAGATATAGCCGTTCAAAGTTGACCGACTTTCGGTTTTCAAAAAAACACACAATTTTTAGTGAATTTGTTGCGATTTCAGGTGTAATATCACGAAAAATAGGTAACGAATCGCCTTATTTTTTGTTTGTATTGATTGATGTATTTATTAAATGTATAATGATAAAAAAATAAACTATTTGCTTTGTGTTTCTCCTGGTAAATCACTATTTAAAAACTATCAGTTTTTTCACTATTTTTCAACTTTGACGGAAAATAAAAAAATCTATATTTTTCTATATTTGCCATATTTGCAAAACCTGTTCATTGATTATTTCTTTACATAATTCAAAAATTTTAGCTGCCCGTACGTGCCCGTTTGGCTTCTAGAGGTAAAAAAGGTTTAAAAGACATGGTTGCAGAAATTGTATGGCGTCTATCCCTTATATGTTTTGACTGAAAGTAGTTTGATCTAATAGTTTGAAAAAAAAACTACTCATTGAAATTAGCAGGTACGTACCTCACTTAAACAATACTTTGGCGTACAAATGGTCAAGAACAATATTGACTTATGGTCCCTACAGGTAGGCACAAATCTTATTTGGACACGAACATAATATCAAAATTGCATTATTCAGCCTAAATCCATATGTATGCAGGGAACAGGTAAATTTTTCGGCATGGTAGCATAAGCCTATATATTGCAAAATAAGGATAATGCCTGGATTACTCTACGACTGAAAGTTGGCGCAACAATTACTGAAACCATTAAACAATTTAAGTACTGAAAACATGGCGTTGAACAATTTTAAATTATTTGAACTGTTTAGAAAGTCAACCACGGAAGCTGCTTTAGAAGAACTTGATAGCTTATACGGAAATATTGAGAGAAGCGAAATTATAAAAAATAAATTTTATCTGATATATGCAAATATTAAGGCAAAATGGGTGAAATCTAATCGAACCATTCAGAACTTCAACTCCAAATACGAGGACTGGCTTAATGAAGACACCATCGTGGATATATTGGCAGTAGATAAACCCATCACATCAACCAGAGGAGCAAAAGGAAGGCCAAAAAAAAAGTATTGAGGAGTGTTCAATTTTCACAAGGAAGAGGAAACTTGCCGATGCCACCAATGACTTGACCACGAAGCAATTATCGGACGCGCTGTCTATTAAATTTACAAAGGATAGTGAAAGAGTTAGGTCGCAGATAACCAAATCTTTTGCTGATGCAAGCCCACTGCGACTAAAAAGGATTAAGGAAAGCATTCCCACGCCCACAAACGCACACATTAAAAAGTATGGATCCGAAGAAGCCTTGGCCTTTTTTATGGACTTAGAATTTTCCAAAGAGAAATATGAGAAACTACGGACATCTTTAACGTGACACGGCGCTGACTTTTTACCCGGATACAAGCATATTACGCAAGCCAAAATAAATTCACGACCACTGCATACGGAGTTTACGGAAGTCTCTGCGAAAGCCAATCTGCAGGATCTCATGGGCCATACAGCAAAACGGTTGTGAAAAAACGGTGAAAATTCTTCCTGAGAAGTTGACATTGATCAGCAAATGGGGCTGCGATGGATCATCCGGACAAAAAAAAATAAAAAAAAAATAAATAATAATAAATAAATAAATTTAAAAAAAATATTTTTTTTTTAATTTGTTGGGTAATAATTTAAAACATAAAACCCTAAAGAAAAAAATAAAAACAATCTAAAAATGTAAAAATAATTTTTTTTAGTTACCATAAAATTGATTTTTTACTAATTTTAACTTTGATAACCCATAATTAGGCCCCTACAGAGCGTAGCACCCTTTCCTTTCGCTCATTTCATAGGCTGAACAATTATCTATCATATGCTGTTTAAACTGTTCAATTATCTTATTCGGTTCAAAAGATATGATTTTTGCAACGAAAAACTCAAATGGCGCCACTGTGCGTCGTACTTAATTCCCCACTTTCTTACTTGTTTCAATCTGAACGTGAGGTGTGAGGTAGATGGCTGTTGTGATATGGCAGTCTCTGATTTCGTTGTGCTTTGTTGTCCTCTGTCCGTAGGTACCCGAAGACGAAGAAGGGACTTGAAGCTGTGGCACGATTACCCGGAGGAACTGTGACAGCAACTGTTTCATGTTTTCCTTGTATCTTCAACAATCGTTGTATTCGCTCAGTATCATGTTCTTCACCCAGAAACTTAGCAAACCGTTTCCTCATTTCGTCTACTTTTCCGGAGGGATCGTGCTGGAATTCACTTAGGTATGTCACCAACTCTTCCTATTTTTCGAACATATATTTTACTTTTTTTCTTCTTCTTTTTTTAATATCTTTTACTGGTATTTCTTATTCTTTACTTATTGTCGAACTCTCTCTCACGTCTGGAACAGTTTGTTACTGTCCCTGCTCGGGCGTCATTGTAACGAAGTGTTTTCCACCATATGCTGGGGTACAACTCAGTGCGTCGTTATAAACATTTATATGTAGACGGAGAAAGAATGCAAGTGTTTGTTATTTCACAAAAAAACGTTTCATTTATTATGGAACAATAACGATCGCATACTTAACACTAAGATACACAACAAAGACCACAAACGGAGATCACATAAACGAATTACACCCACTGCAACGTCAAAATAGTGTCGTATCGGCTGGCATCTCGTCCCAAGAAAGTCGTCGTGGCAAGCGGGAGCAAAACGGTAGCGTTGTGTTGATGGGCAGCGTCAAAGGCGTCGACTCACGGAGCGTCGTATGGACGTCAGACGACAGGCGGACGCGTCGTAACAGCGTCTAAAGGCATGCGGGAGCGTTGCAGCGTCGTGTTGATGGACAGCGTCAATGGCGTCGACTGAGGTGGCGGCAGCGGCAGGCGAACGCGCCGTAGCAGCGTCTAAAGGCAAGCGGTCGTCGTCGAAACGTCGTATCAGCGTCAAAGGATTCAAATAAAGGCGCGGCAGCTTTGTATGGACGCGTTGAAATGTCATAGTAGCGTCAAATAAAGGCGGAGCAGCGTTTTATGTACGTGGGCCGATGTTACCACCGTACCTCACCATTCACAGACGTTATTTTCCCTTCGGTCGATGTTACCATTATACCCGTCCCAAAAAGCTGTGATTACCCCAGATGGACCCACAAGTCTTACGCTATAGAGCTAAGTATACAGACGTTTCCTCCGCTTGTACTTCACCCCTATACCACAGTTCTCCCACAAAAATATAGATTTAGTTTGGGCTGGTTAATGTTCCCACCTACCAGATCAAACTAGTTCTTACCTTGTGTCCGACCACTGCACTATGGTCCCAAATCCATTTGGCAGAAATTCAAAAAAAATAAAATTGGAATGTGGTAAATGTGTATATATTTTGTTTATGACAACACTCCAAGCAATTAAGAAAATATACTGGAGAAAATTAGGTGGCAACACCACAAGCCTGAATGGTACTTAAACGTTGCGGTTCAAAAAAAGTGGGATTAATTTTGATATAAAGAAGTTTTACAAATTAATTAAAATGAAGACTTAAAAAGAAAATAATAAAGTGACAATATTATGAAAATTTACGGCAAGAGTTAGTAGTTGAAAAATTATATTTAACATTTTATGATTATTGTGGTCTTGTAAGTATTCATAGGTATTGTAATTTTGTGACTTGTAGAGAACATAATCTATAAATGTCGTGGACCAAAAGTTATATGTATGACTCAACTTGACTCAAAGTGTAAATGTGAAAGTGTTCGTCTGAGGTTGTAGTTTATGGTGGAATTAATATCTCGTCAGCATTTTTCGGCAAACTCCAAAAATTGTCATTTTATTTTAGCACAGTTTTTGATTAGCCATAGACATATATATGATTATATCTCTGAATTAGTTTTGTGTACGAGACCCATCAATATTTTATTTAAAAGGTATTGAAAGTACCTTTAAAATGATATACAACATCATTCACATTTTTCTACACATGTATACATTTTACTTTATTTCTTGAAATAATTATTTAAATTGCAGTTTAAAGTATACTACTTGTAAGCTATATTTTGTTTTGTAATAATGTTTAGAAAAACACATTTCGTCAAAATAAACAACTCTTCATTCTTTTAAGCTTTCATAAAATTTTGTTTTTGGTCACCCTGTACCAATACAGGGTGATAATTATGTTGATTATATATTGAGTTTATATGGGAGGTGGTAGTGGGCGTGGTCCGATCGGCCCAATTTTATTTTTATTTTTTGCGTATGATATGAATGTGCAAAATTACAAGACTGTATGTTTATTTTTCGACTTTATGCCATAAAAAATGGATTTGAGACCAGTGTGCACTGGCGAATTGACTTGTTCCTTCAAAACACACCTCATTTTATACCATTTTCAAACTGTCAAATTCCAATACATCATCAGCTATTCGTGCGCCGAGTTGTGTTTTATACCGACGGTGTTGCCACTCATCAGTCTACTAGTTCGGTCAATAGCCGCCAGAGTACTTTTCCGTAACATTTGGAATATTCATATGCATTAAACACGTCAATTTAGATTTTTTATAAAGAAAACATCATCATCGCTTCCATGATTATACACTAGTTCTTGCTTATTATCCACATGTAACAAAAGACTTAGTAATTCAATATATAAGATGCAATACAAAATGATACTTAAAATAAACGACTTAGCAACTAAATGTTGACAAAAACGTCGTCTTTTGTCGTTACAATTTCATCATTCTAGTTATAGCCGTTTAGTTGGTACCATTTCATCTCTCCTTATATCCCTTGAAAGTACGAATTTGGACAAACCTTTTTATACCTTCCACCTCCAGGATGGGGGTATAAATCCCTCACAAGGACTGAAAATACCCCTAATATTTATAGTATTTCAGCATGTTTTTTGAACTTATTAGCTTGTATTTACTTGATATTTGCAATTCGCATTCCTTTTATAGCATAAAAGGGCACCATTGAGTGATTTTTATTTGTAGGGGGCGAAATGGGACAAAAAGGGATAAAAATTGTACCTATCAAACGACAACAGATAGAAACACGAGTGTACATTATTCTAATAGAGTAGATATATAATATAAAAGTATCTTTTCCAAATTCGTACTTTTAAGGGTTTAAATGGGGATAGAGGGATAAACATAGTACCAACCAAACGACTGCACCTAGAATAATGAAATTCGGTGTATATATTCCTGTGTTTGCGTAGACCCATAAAATAAAGGAAATTTTCGAAATTCGTACTTTTAGAATGTAAAATGGAAAAAGGGGATACAAATTGTACCAACAAATGGATGCAGCTAGAACCATGAAATTCGCTATATACATTCCTCTGACTGAGTAGACACGAAAATGTGAATGTGAAAAAGTGTATAAAAATGGTACCAACAAAATGGCCGCAGATAGTACCATGGAATTCGGAGTATACATTCCTCTGAGTGCATAGCCACGTAATTTTTTTTTCCAAATTCGTACTCTATTTTGTAGCTTTTACGACAAAAAAATGGTAGAATCATAAAGTTGTCTTATACTGCGTAAGTGAGAGATAAGGTATTTTAAATATTTATACTTTTGAAATTAAAATAGGATGGAAATACAACCAACCAAACGACTGTAGCTGAAAATACACCCTCTGTCCCCCAATATTTAGGGTATTTATGATTGCTGCCTTATATTTACTTTATGAATTGAAGTATTATTTCCATTATATATATACATAGTATAAAAATATTGGTAACCTTTGTTTATTAATTAAATTTCTGACTTTCATACATTTGAAATTTGTTGCGGACATTCATCTTGTAGCTTGGAAGCACCACAAAGAAAATAAAAGTTTTAGCGGGCGAAATGGGACAAAAAATGGGATAAAATATGATACCAATGATACGACAATAGCTAGAATCATGAAAATCGGCGTGTACATTCCTCTAATTGGGATTGGGAGAGGGATTTTTCGAAATTCGCACTTTTAATGGATATAATTGAAAAGGAGGGATATAAATGGGACCTTCCAAACCGCTTAAGTTGATATCATGAAATTCGTTTTATATATTCGGTGTGTATTCCGTGTTCTGACTATGAAGACTCGAAACTAAAAGGTTTTTTTCGAAATTTGTACATTTGGGTGGAGAATGGGGCGAATCAAAATAATACAGTCACTTTCTCTGTATCTGAAAATGCTTCTCGTCTAATATTTAGGCATGTTCACTTTCACAATTACAGAATTGTATTTATTTATAGTAGTAGATTTTACACAGTGCGCATAAGTAATAGTAAACAAATGTAGTAATGTGAATAAAAATATCACAATTTTCGTAATATGGTACTGTACTACTATGTAAAGTCGACATCTTTTAATCTAGTGGTAATACTGTGGAATGCACTTCGTGGTGGATGGTATATAAGATTCGGCCCGGACGAACTTAACGCCTTCTTACTTGTTATTTTTCGTGTCTACGTAGTCAGAGAATGTATACTCCGATTTCATGATTCTAGCTGCCGCCATTTAGTTATAAAATTTGTATCCCCTTTTTCCAATTTACCCCCCTAAGAGTACGAATTTCGAAAAAAAAAATGTCTACGCAATCAGAGGATTGTATATACCGAATTTCATTATTCTAGGTGTAGCCGTTCGGTTGGTACCTTTTTTATCCCTCTATTTCCATTTTACCCTTAAAAGTACGAATTTGGAAAAAATACTTTTACATTATGCATCTCATCTACTCAATTAGAGGAATGTACTCAACGATTTTCTAGCTGCTGTCGTTTGATAGGTACCATTTTTATCCTTTTTTCCAGATATCACCCCCGACAAATAAGAATCACTTTATTGTGCACGTATGATCACTTTATTGCTATAAGGGGAATGTGCATACAAATATCAAGTAAATATAAGCAGACATATTCAAAAAACATGCTTAAATACTCGAAATATTAGGGGTATTTTCAGTCCTTGTGAGGGAAATTTTTCCCTCTGGACCGATTTCGCCCACTTTCAATCCCAACCGATCTACAACTATTAGACGTATTCAGGGAAAATGTGGACGTCCTTGATCCTTTCGTTTAGATGCTAGCGTGCTTTCAACAGGCGGACGGACATGGCTAGATTGTCTTAGAATTTTATGACGATCAAGAATGACAAAGTTAGTATATCCCATCCTGGAGTTGGAGGATATAAAAAGTATTGAACTAGCCGGATTTACAAAATTTTTCAGAGACAATAAAGACAATCTAAATTCATATTCTGAAGTCAATTCATTGCTTATTGTTTATATTAACTGTACATTAAGTCACATTCTACATATAGTTAATTAATATGGATTAATTATAATTTACTGAACTTTTGCAACTTTGCAAAAATTTGAAGATGGTATAGACCGAGTGATATTTGCTAAATGTTTTTCTTATAAAAGAATAGGAGGTTGAGATTGCTAAGTACATCTGTAAACATTTTCGCAATTCTTTCGGCTGGTTCATTATTATTTTCAACAAAATCCACAACTTTATTTTGAACACCTTTGTCATTTTTTCTATTCTATTTATTGCTGACATCAGTTGCGACAAAAAACTAAATAAATATACCACGATATTATTTATTTAGTTCGACCACAAAATATTTTATTTGCAGTATTCGAATCCGGGAACATGATCGTCAACAATTTTTTGGAAAGATATAAAGACGCGACTTCTGCTGCTAGCACCTTTTCATTCCAGACAATAGCAACTGGATTTAAGAATCTAGTTAATGAACACATTGTTTTTTAGGCACATTTTTCCAAATGTGATTTCATGTTACTGTGTTTTTATACCCTCACTCTACAGAGTAGGAGGGTATATATCACTTTGGACAGAAAAAAGTGTAACGCTTCGAAGACCCCAAATATGTTTGTACCAAATCCGTTGCACGACTTTTTAAGCTGTTTGAGCCATGCCCGTCCGTCCGTCTGGTTGGCCGGTGTGCACAATAACTCGCGAAAGGAGTTAATGAATCAATTCAAACTATGGCACTATTTTTTCCCAAGCTTAGTTTAAGTCCGATGGTGGGCGAAATTGACCCGCTCCTTCTGGTACCTCCCACACAAATAGCCCAAATTTCTATGTCCCCCAATTTCCTTTTTTGTTAAAAAGTCAACAAAGCTTAGTTTATCCTTAGCACGCTATTATCCGTGGGACTATAAATATTTTTGTTTTTCTTTAAGACTGGATAACTAAGCTGCGATAACAAAAATCTAAACAATATGTTAAAATTTCACTCCAAATAAAAAAAAATCCAGCAGCAATATCAATGTGTGTATGAAAACAAATTTTGAAAAAATAATTTTATGTTAAAAATTTCGGACTGAGTCTCGATAATTATCCAGTGTAAGTAGGGTTGCCAGACGCTCGGGATTCGTCGGGATTATCCCGATTTTATATGATAGTCCCGAGTCCCGACAGGCGTTGTGCAACAGCACAACAGCCACACAACATTTCAGAACAACAGCCCTGTTGCGCAAAATGTGATGTGGTGTAGGCCCCCTTTAGGAATGAAAACGAAGTGTAATATAAAGAAATGGTGAAAAATAGTACTCAGTACACTTACAATACATTTATATATTTTCCATCACTGTCGAATCCCAATTTTGCCGACACTGACAACTTAACAGCTGACATTCACCACCTGTTCATAACAATACAAATAGTGTGGCGGCAGTGTTTTTATTCAATTGTAGTGTCATTCCGTGAAAATTTTATAGTAATCCATAGGTACATTGTAACTACTTTTATATTTTTATGCAAATCAAAGTAATTGTGGTATAAATTTAAGGAAATGTCTGACACTGAGGGACCCAGTTCATCGAAAAGAAAATTGTATACATCATTCAGCGAAAAATGGTACCAACTACCAGAATACTCCCAATGGATAAAAAAGAAGGATGAATATACTGCAGAATGCAAATGGTGTCTCAGCTAATTATCTATTAAATACGAAGGATGTGGTGCATTAAATAGGCACATGAGAACTCAGCGGCACATAAACATAACAAAATCAAGATCCATGTCCACCGCTATTTCCAAATTCTGTGTGTCTAAGGAATCATGTAAAGAAATTGCTATTTCTAGAGCAGAGCTGGTATGTGTTTTCCATAACGTGTCCCACAGCTTGAGTTACAACAGTCTTGATTGCCAAGTAAAATTATGTTCAAGAATATATTCAGATAGCAACATATCTGCAAATATGAGTTTAGGGCGAACAAAGGCGACTGCAATAACAAGAAATGTTCTTGCTCCATTTGCCCAGAAAAGTGTTGCATCTGCTTTACATGATTCTTGGTTTTTCTCTATTGACAGCGATGCTTCCAATGTTGGAAATGTTAAAACTTACCCTTATGCAGTACAATATTTTGACGAAACGAAAGGAATTGTGAAAAAGATTTTGGACTTCTATGAAGATTCAAAAGAAAAGTCAGAAGACATATTTGCGAAATTGATGGAAATTACACTTAAGAATAATTTACGAATTGAACAGTTAGCGGCATACAGTGCGGATAATGCATCTGTAAATTATGGAGTTCACAATTCAGTATATCAAAAACTCAAAATTGAAAATGCAAAAATTATAAAAGCTAACTGCAACTGTCATGTCATAAACAATTGTGTTAAAAAAGCATTGAATAAATTATCTTGTGATATTGAGAATATTGTAATTAAAACGTTTAACGAGTTTAGCTCATCTGCCAAAAGGACTGAACAATTAAAACATTGCTTTGAATTTGCTGGAATAGAGTACAACAATTTATTGCGTCATGTTCCAACAAGGTGACTATCACTATTACCTGCAATTGATAGACTGGTATTGTCTTGGCCTGCAGTTAAGAAATACTTCTTATTGAAAGGGGAAGACAACTGTCGACCAGCGATATGGCAATTTGTTTCCAGCGGATTTTCAGTTTCAGAAATGAACAGCTGTAATGATGAATGTATGTTGGAAGGTATGTCGGAGGCCTATCTGTACTTTACTCATAATGTTTTGCAAGATTTTCAGAAGGCCATTTTAGCTCTAGAATGTGATTCGTGTACAATAGTGGAAGTACATGGCATAATGACTAAATTACTAAATAGTCTAAAATGCCGCATGAATGATAAATTTTATGGTAGCAAAGCATTATCTGTAATAAGAAAGCTTTCAGCAAGTGATAAATTAATATTCGAAAAAGAGGCGCAAAACTTTTTTAACATAGCAATCAACTATTTAAAAAAGCGATACGATTTTGAAGAAAATTCTGTTTTTGGCCAAATATCGGCAATTAACTTAAAAGAGTCATTATTATATTGGGAACAAATATCAGAAATTCCTAGAATTTTACAAATTTCAGATGCTATTGATAGCGATATGTTTTACAGCGACTACTGTAGTCTTCGGGCTGTTTATGAAGAATTACCCAAAGACATACCAAATGGTAAAATATGGTCATATTTTTTTGCTAAATGTGGTAAAGAAAACCACTTGAATTTATTTACATTGATCTCTTTCATATTTTCCATACTCATAAGTAATGCTCATTGCGAAAAAGTATTTAGTATTTTAAATAATTTATATACCAAAGACAGAAATAGAATGTCTTTTGATCTCATAAAGGCTGAATTAATCATAAGATTAAACATTGATATGAATTGTCAGGAATTCCAGACATTTTTGACAACTGACGAGGGAGTAATACTAGTCAACGCTGTGAAAAATAATTCGAAGTATTTATGTCAAAATTAGTTTAAGTTTACAGTGTGTATATAAATCACTTTGTTACGTTTTATTGTTTGTATGTTTTTATAAACATTTTATTTTTATAAACATGTATGTCAGTATGAAACTGTTTTTTTTTTTGTTAATAAAACCGCTTTTCCTTTTTTTTGAGAAATCCCGAGAAATCCCGACTTTTACTATTGGATGTCCCGATTTCTTGCATTTGACTTCTGGCAACCCTAAGTGTAAGTCAAATTTATGGTTATCGAGCCTAAGTCCAAAAGAGACAACAAAATTTTTTTTTTTGAAAATTTGTTTTGATACAAATATTTATATTGTATTTGGCGACAATGTGAAAAAATAATTTTTTATTTTGAGAAAAAAATTAAATTTTTGTTACGTTTTTGTTATCGCAGCTTGTTATCCCGGCTTAAAGAAAAACAGCCCTAATACAACACTGAATCCCTGCTCTGTTCAGTACACTGAAAACGGTTTTAAGTTCTTTGTGTAAATAATACAGTTAAAGAAATCACTACCATTAACGAATGTTCCTACAACGATTTGAAACATTAGGGATGGTTACACATGAATTTGTTTTGTATTTATTTATTCCAACACCATTATTTGCGAAATTATAAAAACTGATGAAACAACTTTAATTAAATCCAACCATTTTTTCACGTACAATTTGAAAACTGATATTTTTTCTCTTTCTGTTGACAATGATTTTTACTTTTACCAACGATGAAAAAATTAAATACTTAAAAAAACGATTTTTGTGTGACGCAGACAAATTGTATTGTACTAATTTAAAATTCTTCAGGCTAAATATTTTCTGGGGGGCTTAGCCCCAAGGGCCACCCGTCCTACGCCAATGTGTAACTTCCACACTGATATTCGGAATGCGCTATATTTTGGTATTTGATAAAATTTTAATAATCGCGTTAAGCGTACATAGTATTGCGGATTTTTCCACGCCCCTTCTAGTACCTCTATGAAAAATCACCATAAACTACGCAAAATTAAAGCTGTTGTAACGTATATACACGCTATATTCTAACATTTGACAATGTTTTTATTTGATGTTGCATTCACCTGTAATATGGAATATTCTAGTACCTCCCACATAAAGTGTTTAAAATAAAATAATTATAACTTCCACACGGGCTTGTTAAAATATATATATTTGAAAATGTTTTTATAATTACTTTAAACCTAATATCTATGTTTTAGCCACGCCCCTTCCAGGAACTCCCACACAATTGTCACAAACATAGGTAAAACTAAATACTTTATGGTGCATGAAATCCACTATGACTTCATATTTGAGCATGTTTTTACAATTATTTCCAAATGTGGAAGCCGTGTCCATTTGCATTTTCCATAAATGCGTCTTATAGTCGTAGATTGGTTGGGATTGAAATGGGGCGAAATCGGCCCAGAGGGAAAAATTTTTCCCACACAAGGACTAAAAATACCCATAATAATCCCTAATATTTTAGCGTATTTAAGCATGTTTTTGAATATGTCTGTTTATATTTGCTTGATATTTGGTATGCACAAGTGCACCATAAAGTGAATGTTATTTGTAGGGGGTGAAATGGGGCAAAAAAGGGATAAAAATGGTACATATCAAACGACAACAGCTAGAAACACGAAATTCGGTGTGTACATTCCTCTAATTGAGTAGATACATAATATAAAAGTATTTTTTCCAAATTCGTACTTTTAAGGGGTAAAATGGGAATAGAGGGATATAAGTGGTACCAACCAAACGGCTGTACCTAGAATAATGAAATTCGGTGTATACATTCCTCTGATTGTATAGACAAGTAAAACACACGGATTTTGCAAAATTCGTACTTTTTGGGGTTAAATTGAAAAAAAGGATAAAAATAGTACCAATCAAATCACCGCAGCTAGAGTCATGAAATTCGGAGTATACATTCCTCTGACTGTGTAGACACGGAAAATAAACAGATTTTTCGAAAATCCGTACTTTTTGGGGTTAAAATGGAAAAAGGGGATACAAATAGTACCAACCAAATGGCCGCAGCTAGATTCATGCTATTCGGAGTATACATTCCTCTGACTGCAGGGCCGTGCGCAGGGGGGGTGGGGGGTTTGGGGGTTCAAACCCCCCCAGAGAGGTTTCGAACATATACTTTTTAAAAACTTCTAGACTTTCTAAAGCAATAAAATATAGAATTTTTAAGGTCTTTTTAAAATAACTCGTCTGAAATGGTAATTTTGCAGTAAAATCATGAAAACACGAAAATGACATAAAAAAATCGTGAACACTTTCTTTAATTTCGGACAAAGGTTATGAAAAATACAAACAAACTAAACGAATTGTGCCAATTTCAAGATTGTGTAGTGCTAATTTCGCTAATGGACACCAAATTGTTCGGAAAATTTTCATTTTATTAATCGATACCACTTCTTGACATTCGACTAGAGTTATATATTATGAACTTTAATTCTCTACTGCAATAAAAGTTTGGAAATTTAATAACAAAACCGTGAAAGCAAATATTTTGCTTGATGCTTGTAGAGCGCTAAGATGTAACATTTGCGATTGGACATTTTTATGGAGCTGTATCTAAATCTGAACCGATGTGTCCTATTTTCATCACAGATGCAACAACGACGGTTTCTGTTACTTCCAATGTTTTGGGAGTTTGCAATTATAATACAAATCCATTTCGACAAACGAAGAAAACTTTTATATACATACTTATTTCTCTTTGTTCATTTACAACAACTGATGACATGTTTACCGCAAACAAACTAATTTTTCCCAAAAAAAAACGATTATCACGTGTCTAAAAAAAAAAAAAAGTTTCTACGAAATGCCTTTTTTCTCTGCGTGTAGGTCTCTATTTTAAAATCTACTTTAAAGTTGCGAAACAATAAGAAATGAGTTTTAACTTACTAACTTGTTATATTTATCACTTATGTCAAATATTTTTCAAAGTAAATATTTTTTGTATATATGTAACAAAGTATTATTCAAAAGAGAAATAAGAAATTTAGTAACTTGGATCTACGTAGGAAAACGAAACTCAAAAATACCAATTATTTGGTTTTTTGGAATTAAAATTTCTAGTTGTTTCTTCTTGCATTTCATCGAATACAAAAAAATGTAATTGTTATTCGAATTTATACATAAAAATGAAGAAACATTTCCAAATATTTTTTTATTTAATCGGAATATGCGTATAAAGATTTTGAATAAACATTCTTTTACTCATGTCCTATATAAATTAAAAACCCCAAAACTCTTAAGACATCCTATTTAGACCCATACTTTGTCAAAAAGCTTATCCAATCATAGAAAAAATGCGGGACTAAAGTGTTTATCGCCGAGGAATTTGATCGTTTTTTGTGTAATATTTCTTCAAAATATATATCGAGGGCTTATATTCAAAAGTGGCTATGAACCATTTTCTCGAAAATGAGTTTTTGATGCCAAACTATTCTCAGATTTGGATGTCATCTGTCATATAAATTTGGAAAAGATTTTTTTTTTAAAGCCATTTTTTTTAATTTCTGATTTGGCTATCCCCTCGCACGTAAGTTTGTGACTGCATAAGTGGCTATGAATATAAAAATAATATAATTTGTGTATGAAATGTTTCAGAATTATGAATGAAGAAAGTTAAAATATAAGGAATTGCAACGGCAAATTTTGGATTTTTCATCAATTGCAGCGATTTTCGCGACTGGCTACATATATGTTACAAGAGACCAATCTGACGGATGAAGCTGGAATCTTTAAATTCGCTGTTTACATCACAAAAAATGCGTTTTCTATACAACATTGCCAAGATTTCATGAAAAAAGTTATGGAGTTTACAATAAATCTTATTCTTATTTCAACATTCATAGTGCTCAATTTTAAACATACAAAAGTGGCTATGAACCATGAAACCGCGAATAATAGGAAATTTCGAAATATGTATGTATGTAATTTCAAGCAACTATTTAAAAAAAGTTCTACACTTAGAGAACAAGTCTGTTAATAAAAACAGTGATTGTCTGCTGCCTATCAGCAGACACTTTTCTGCATTACAGCTGTTTTTTGGCATAACAGCAGTTTTCTGCAATCTTACATCACCATTCACACTGCTAAAGAGTTTGCAGTCTGCTAAAATTGGCTGTTGTTAATTAAAATATAAAAATAGATAAGCGTTCATAAGCGAGTTTCTTTTATATTAGCTTGGGACAAATGCGTATCATATAATAGCTAAAAACAGCAAACAACTGTTTACCATCTCAGCAGAAACAAATCTGCTGTCTCTTTTTTAACAGCAGAAAATCTGATCTTTAATTCTCTTTTGTATTTGTTCAGCTTGAGGCCATAGAAAAACTGGTGTTGTTTGTTTTATTTTATTTTATTTTTCCCAATATTTCGGTTGCCTTCGTCAACCATCATCAGGGGTAAAAACAATTAAAAATAATTAGCGTCGTCCTGTTCGTCTGCACAAGTTATTGTCAACTCTGATCTTTCAGTAGACTTTCTGCTTTCTTTTACTGACATATTCCTTTGAGTGTACTGATAGATGGATTGCAATTTTGCCAAAAATGTCTGTCGGACGAATGTATCAAAATATTTCTCGAAGATCCGGCAATAAAATATGAGTGATTTCCAAACGTGCCAGTAAAAATTTCCTAAAAAGTTGGAAAATTAACTAAGTATGAGTAAAGTTTCCTTCTTTCAAAGCCATAGTAAATAGTTCATTTACTAGAAAAAGGGTAGTAGATTTACTTAAAAACATTTCTTTGGATCTGATAAAAAATTCTTACAATTGAGTAAATTCAAACTTATGTTTTAAGTGAGAAAAAATCTGAAAATTTTTGTATGAAAAAAAAAAAATAGTGAATATTAATCAAAGAAGCAATTCTCGTTTGTTTGCAGAGACTAATTTCTAAATACTTTATGAATTATTCTAAACAACCACTGCGAAGGCGCCTATTTTGCCTTCGCAACAATCATGGAGTAATAGCTCAACTTCTTATGGCAGATGTCTCATGAAATTTTTGAGAAATATTTCATGTTGTTATTGTTTGTATCAGTTTTGCATACTCTGAAGCAAAACTATTTGTTTGATTTTTTTAGTTAAATTGAAATTATTTTAATTGCACCTTTTTTCCTAGTATCAAATAAAATTTTCCTCAGTTTAAGTAAAAATTTACTCGTTTTGAGGAAAAAATCAGCAAAATTGTCCTCAGTTTGAAACATATTTACATGATTTGAGTAAACATTTACTTAGTTTTAGGAAATTTTCAGCAAAATTTTACTAAGATTTAGTAAAAAATTTACTTAGTTTTAGGAAAGTTTTGCTTAAATTTAGTAAAAAGTTACTAGGTTTTAGGAAAAATTTACTTTGATTTAGGAAAATTTCAGAAAAAATTCTACTTATATTTAGTAAAAATGTACTTTACTTTAGTTAATTTTAACTCATTTTTTTATGAGTGTAGATGAAAACCCCCCCCCCCCAGGGGAAAATCCTGCGCACGGGCCTGTCTGACTGCGTAGACACGGAAAATAAACGATTTTTTCGAAATTCGTACTTTCAAGGGATACAATGGTACAAAGGGATAAAAATAGTGCCAACTAAACGACTACAGCTAGAATGATGAAATTCGAATTGCGTAGAAACGTCAAGGGGGTAAAAATGGTATCAACCAAATGGGCGCAGCTGAAATCATGGAATCCGCTGTATAATTCCTCTGACTGCATAGACACGCAAAATAAAAAGTTTTTTTCCAAATTCTTTTACGGCAAAAATTGGTTGAATCATGAAGTTAGGTTATTTTGCACTATGTACGTCTGATAATGGATTTTCAAAATTTGTATTTTTGAAATTAAAATAGAATGGAAATACAACCAACTGTAGCACCCACTATATACCAATATTTATGGTATTTAAGCTTTTTGAAAATATAAATATAAGAATATTTTTTTTTGATTTGAAATAAATAATGGTTTGAAATAATTAAAATATTACATTTATTTATAAAATTATTTTTTCAATATTTGTATTTATTTTGGTTTGGCTATATTAAATTTATATTTTCCTGTAATATTACTGAACTTCTACGAAAACCGACAACCTCTGTGGAATGCAATCCATGGTGGAGGGTATAGAAAGTCGGCCCGGCCGAACTAAACGCCGTTTTTACTTGTTTAGTTTACAAACAAAATTTAAACTAACACTTTACGTTTTGTAATATTCCTTTTATTTATTGTACTGTACTGCCAAAGTACGGCTTTTATGAACTGTATTTCCAAAGAGCGAGAGCTTAAATACATACTATTTGCATCGCCAGTGATTATACATGTATTTCTTCTTCCTTACCGAAAATCGCTGAGTCGCCAGCCAAGAGGCTTTGCTTAATTTACGTTCTCATAATAAATATATGAAAAGCCGCTTACGATCCCAATTGGGTTTGAACTCTCTAAATTTAAATTAACGAAACGGACAGATGTAGTTCAGACTGAAATTATAGCAACATTTCAAAAAATGTATGCATATACATTTATATTTTCTCCCGACAAAAAAATTGCGGGATAACATAATTCTACGGGTCTCGTTGACAAAATACAGGACAATCCCGCGATAAACGGCACTTATACCCACGCATCCCATTCTCTATGAGAGATTTGCCAGGTATGATTTCTTATGTAACGAACTCCGCCAGACCAGTGCCCCGTACGTAATTATTGGTCTAACGATCGCTGTGTACAACCAGTGCACTATTTCCGGTTTCAGTCCTCGTATTTTTCCGAACATCTTTCTGCAGTTATAAAATTCGCAAAGTATCTTCTTTCCTTTTCTTGGATAGTTTCGAGTCCATGTATTTTGCTTCCTTTGGTAGATGCAGTGTCTCCCCGTCTAATTTTAGGAGTTCGAAGTCCAGAATTTTGATTTTTTATGTAAACAGAACCTCTGTTTTTCTTGGGTTAACTCCTAACCTATTTCTTGTCGTCCAGCGTGAGAGCTTAAACAATGATCTATCCATGACCTCACTAATCGTCGGTAAGAATTTACCTCGGACCTTTCCTTTGTGCACATTACTATAAGGTATACTGTGCATTGTTTTAAATAAATTATGTTGCTTCATTATTATAATATTAATAGTCAACTACTATATAAAAAATAATACCTCAATTGTAATCAAAAAGTGAACATGATGTATCAACCTTCAAAAATATGCCCTAAAATTTCTAAAAATTCTTTCTCGTTTCGCGTCTACACAGTCAGATGAATCTATACACAGAATTTCATGATTTCAACTTCATCGGTTTGAGTGGTACCATTTTTATCCCTCGTTTCCCTATAAAATACGAATTTAAAAAAATCCCACCATTTTAAGTGTACAGTGGATCCATTTGTATGAAAGAGAGTGACAAAAATAGTTAAATAAGATATATGAACCTGAAGTTTTCTACATATGATCTCGTCTCCTAAGATATTGTATTTCAAAAAATGGGCGTAATCACGTAGTGGTATTGATTTAAGTTCAGTTTGATTCTCCTTCTTTCCATTACCAAAACAAAAAACTTCCTATGTAAGAAGAACTTTCTTAATCGAATAGCTGGAATTCGAGTGTTCTACATTCAAAAAACATAGAAAGTCAATTAAATTGACTTAATTTTAATTAAATAATTTTGCAAAATTCAAATCAAAAATTTCCCATCTTTCAAATCAATTAGTGTGCTGTCTAAGCGGGTTACAAATAAATTAACTCACACAACAATATACTCTGTGTCGAATATACTCTAAAACTGGTTTAATTTCGAATGGGAAGGGTCACGGCCACTTTCCGCCCACCTTTGCACAACTATTTACACTGGATCTCCCAACACAATTTTTCAGCACTAATAGGTTTTAAATTCGTATGTGAGATACCACGCCCACTTTCCCAATACCGCCCATTTTTGGCACAACTACGCATATTGATGCTAGATGCACTCACACAAAATGTCAGTTTTGTATCTGTCATAGAACGGAATATATTCGAAAATAGGTTATAACTTCGTATGTGAGGTGCCACACCCATTTTCCCAATACCGCCCATTGTTGGCACAACTACGTACATTGATGCTAGATGCACTCACACAAAGTTTCAGCACTCTAGGTGTCATAGAACTGGCAATATTCAAAATTGGGTTTTATCTTCGTATGGGAGGTACCACGCCCACTTTTTCAATACCGCCCATTTTTGGCACAACTAGATGCACTGATAAAAAATGTCACCACTCTAGGTGTCATAGAACTGACTATATTCAATAATATGTTTTAACTTCGTATGGGAGGTGCCACGCCCACTTTTCCAATACCGCCCAGTGAACTTTCACAAAAATTCAAGACTCTAGCTGCAACAGTACTCCGAATATGCTAATTTATAAAAAACGAGTAAACCCACGCCCACTGAAAATATCAAAAATATATATAGTCTATTTTCACCACCGGTTCTGCATGAACATACTGTGAAAATTTCAATAAGATCGATCCAGTAGTTTAAGCTGCTATAAAGAACAAACAAACACAGATTCATTTTTATATATATAGATGAGATAGTTTGGAGAAGTGTTGCACAGACCAAATAATTTAATGATAACAGACAGTCTGGTATCATTAAAAAATCTTCTGGCAGTGTAGCCATCATTTGATGATCCACTACCTCCAAATTCTGGTTTGTTTACAATTAATCCCATTCTGCTTCTAACTATTAATTAAACTTCTTGTTTTCTTTTCTTAAATTCATTCTTTTCATCTTGGGACATTATTTGCCATTTTTATACCCTCCACCTTAAGATGGGTGTATATTCACTTTGTCATTCCGCTTGTAGCAGCTTGAAATATTCATCGGAGACTCTACAATGTATGTATATTATCGGTCGTGGTAAAATATAAGACGATCTAGCCATGTCCGTCTGTCTGTTGAAAGAATGCTAGCTTCCGAACGAAATGATCTAGGAGCAATGATCTGGTTGCAGATCGGTTGGGATTTAAAGTGGGCGAAATCGGCCCAGAGGGAAAAAATTTTCCCTAACAAGTACTGAAATAAATAGATTATTTAAACAAATATTTTGAAAATTTTTGCTTTCTGTACACTTGCACTTGCTGTTGTTGTTACTAACGTGAAAGCACCAAAAAGTACAAAAAATATTTAGCGCGTGAAATTAAACAAAAAGGGATAAAAATGGTACCAATGATACGACAAACGCTAGAAACAAGAAATTCGGTGTGTACATCCCTATAATTACGTAGATTAAGGGAATTAATTGGAAAAGAGGGATACAAATGGTACCAACCAAACAGCTGAAGTTGAAATCACGAAATTCGGTGTATGCTGACTGTGTAGACGCGAAACATAAAGGCATTTTTCGTAGGAAGTGTGGCTGGGTGGTTTAATACCACCCCAGAACTTTTTTTCTGGCCCCCACCAGATATTTCAGCTAATTTGTTTAATTTACCAATGTCAATATTTGATTTAAAAAGATGGCGATGCTCTACAAATAAAGTATTTGGGAGAGTAAGTACAACTAGATGGAGTTGCCGATACGAAAATTGTAGATCGATCATAACAAATGATAAGAAAATCCGTAGAAGGGAAAGCAAGTGTAGCTCTCGGAGGATTAATTTTATTAAATATAATCATTCGGAGATGTTTTCGAACCGGTTACGGCATCTATAAATGCCTTTATATTATAGGAATACTATTAATAACATTTGGAAATATATTGAATATTTTGCCAACAAAAAAAAACAGAATTTCAAAAAAGACAAGGAACGTTTCATTGTTCAATTCAACAGTAGGAAAAATCTAATACATTTGAATACTGGAAAAATAAATATTTATTACCCAGTAATTGATAATATTACTGCAAATTTGGGACAGATTTAAAAGGCTTTCACTGGTTGAGGTAGTAAATTGCTGCTTGATTTGCATATTGCTTCTGAATTTGTTGGTAATTATTAGGGATGTTTTTCCTTAAGCCTGGATAATGAGTTATGATAACAAGAACGTTAATAAAGAGTTAATTTTTACACAAAATAAAAAATATTTTTTATTTCTAATTGTCGGCAACTACAACATTAATGTTTGTTTTAAAACAAGTTTGGAAAAAAATAATTTTACGTTGACATTTTTTGACTTCGTCATAAAATCCAGTTATACTGTATAGTTAGTTATCCAGGCTAACTCAACAACTTTTAATATAAAAGTGTTTTTTATTATACCCTACACCACTTCGTGGTCTAGGTTATTATAAGTTAGTTTCGCGCCAAATGTTTGTAACACCAAGAAATAATCGAGCTAGACCCACCTTTAAGTATACCGATCGGCTTAGAATCACCAGCTGAGTCGATTTAACGATGTCTGTCTGTCCGTCCGTCCGTCTGCTGTCCATCTAAGCTTGTTCGCACTCTACAGGTCCCAATTGCTGTCCAATTGTCATGAAACTTGGCAGAAGTTATTTTTTCTGGCAAAGGACCATCGGTATTGAATTTGGAGGAAATCGGTTAAGATTTAGATATAGCTCCCATACAAATGTCGCTCCCGATTTGACATTTTCCACTTTAGAAACCACATATTGTACCCGATTTTCTTTACATTTGGTACAACATCTTATAATCCAACTAGAAATACCTATACAAAAATTGGGTAAGATCGGTTCAGATTTAGATATAGCCCCCATACAAATGTCGCTCCCGATTTCACTTTTTCCGCTTTAGAAACCACATATTGTACCCGATTTTCTTTAAATTTGGCACAACATCTTATAATCCAACTAGAAACACCTATGCAGAAATTGGGTAAGATCGGTTCAAATTTAGATATAGCCCCATATAAATGTCGCTCCCGATTTGACTTTTTCCGCTTTAAATGCCACATATTGCACTCGACTTTCTTTAAATTTGGCACAACATCTTATAATCCAACTTATGGTGAAAGTGGGTAAGATCGGTTCAGATTTAGATATCGCCCTTATACAAATGTTGCTCCCGAATGTTTAACCGATTTTGGCCAAACTTAACATATTATATTTCACCAATAAATATACATGGTGAAAGCGGGTCACATCGTTCCAGGTTTCAATATACCCCCATACAAATGTCCTTTTCGATTTAACATTTTTTGTCAAACACATACATTTACATTATGCAAAAATCCTTCCCGATTTCACTTTTTTACGAAATTGAATTGTAATGAGATAGAAAGTCCGTCCATCTTTAGCATTTCCTTACTTGTTTGGGAGATGCCCATATGTCCATACTATGGTATAATTCTGATCTATTACAGCTCTAGAAACTACATCTTACATCGGATCTTCATCAAATTTTGCAGATCATGGTATTTTTCAACCAGGAATACCTATCGTGAATGAGAAATATATAGGCCCATGTTGTGGACCAGGCCCAAAATGTAGTTATAGGCCCTATTACTATTACCATCCTATTACTACTGTATAATTTGTATTTGTCTGTCGGATAATTGGATCAGTTACCATATTATTAACCATATTCGTTAAATATGACTAAAGATTAATTTATAGTATAATTTATACTGTATAATTTATATGAACTACATAAAATTGCTCCCATGAAATAATTGGGTTTAGTAATCAAAGCGAGGTACATACGCAGGGAGTGGTGTAGGGTATTATATTTTTTTTATATTTTTGTTGTTGTTTTATATATGTGAACAATTTCTTCATTGGGGGAAAATTTATGTTTTTATACCCTCCACATCCACGATAGGGGTATACTAACTATGTCATTCCGTTTGTAACACCTTGAAATATCGACCTAACCCTCTAAATTATATTATATACTCTTGATCGTCATAAAATTCTAAGACGATCTAGCCATGTCCATTCGTCCGTCCGTCTGTTGAAAGCACACTAGCATCTAAATGAAAGAATCTAGGACGTCCAAATTTTCAATAAATGCGTCTTATATTCGTAGATCGGTTGGGATGGAAACTGGGCGAAATCGGCCCAAAGGGAAATTTTTTCCCTCACAAGAACTAAAAATACCCATAATAACCCCTACTATTTTAGAGTAGTTAAGTATATTCTTTCAATATATTTACTTGTAATACTTGATATTGGGTTTGCACATTCCCCCCTATAAAAAAACGTGCACCATAAAGTGATTTTTATTCGTAGGAGGGCCAAAAATGGTAAAAATGGTACATATTAAACGACAACAGCTAGAAACACGAAATGCGGTGTGTACATTCCTCTAATTGACTAGATATATATATTAGTGAATGGTAAATCGATTCCGATTCTAATCGAGAATCGATTCTGAGGGCTCAATAACGATTCTTTTGGAATCGATTACATGTGTCCAACTTTATACTGGAATCGATTATCGATGCTTGGGAATCGAAATTTAATTTAATGAAAAACACCCAAAAAGTATGTACTAACTTTGTACGTACTTTTGGTGGTAACAAGTTGTGAAATTTAAAAGCTGCAATTTTATTAATTAAACAAAAGGAAATGACAATAAGTGTGGAATTGATATAAAAAATTGACAGTGGTATAAAGGTTAGGAGCTTAATATGCACCAAACACTGGGTACCTCCAAACAGTCCAAGCATTTGGAAAAAATAAATTATTGCGTAAAAATACATCCCAATACTAGATAGATCGCTTGTAATGGAAATATCGGATAAAGTAGTAGACGATAATGATTTAACATATTATACAAAATATGAATAAATAAAACTGCCGATGGAAAAGTATTTTTAAGTGCTTATGGAAATATATTATTATATTATTTATACAGAATTGATCCATGTAGAAAGTTTTATTCAAAATGGTGAGAGCGGCCACGTAAACAAAGATAGTATTCTATTATAATATTATTTATATTTCGTGAAATAAAGTATTATATGTTAGATAAACACGAATTGTTAGTAACACCAATAAAAAATCTAACATATACTGAAAATACAGTGAATTAGTTCAGTCGATTTTTTCTTTATCATTGCTCACTACCAACAATACAATTTCCTGAACTTTTGGATATCATTTACATTTTAATATACCACATCGGCCGTCGCTAAAATGGCATTTGACTAATGAAACTATCATTAGAACAACTTTTTATAGTTGTTTTCATGTTAGTGTTAATTAGAAAGTGTTAGTTTTGATGCAATATTACACAAAACTTGATCGAATTCATCAGTACTTAAAAGACCTCAAAATAAAAGACAGATGTGAAAACATAGACTAGGCGAAAAAATGAGAAACTAACTTTAAACTTCAATATCTCAAAAACGAAGAAAAGCAATAGTTTGAAATTTGATAAACTTGTAGACA
The DNA here is from genome assembly GCA_947397865.1 of Polietes domitor. NCBI lineage: Eukaryota > Metazoa > Arthropoda > Insecta > Diptera > Muscidae > Polietes > Polietes domitor. The sequence goes on along the minus strand of OX377618.1, from coordinate 82,842,629 downwards.
ACTTTCTTCTAAAAATATTAAAAAATAAAAGTGTCCGCAGATTTCGAAATGTTAAATTTATTTTTAATTCCTAAAAATAAAGGTGAACATTAAATTATATACTTTTGTAATGGTATCATTCAATAGATCGGAAAAAAACTATAAGAAAAACGTTTTCCAAAAACTATATATATTTTAGATTATTCAGAATAGTCAATTAAGGAAGAGCACCTTAGCGTAAAACAATTAAAAAGGCGTAAAGTTCGGCCATGGCGATTCTTATATACTCTCCACCATGGATTGGATATATTTTTATGCACATATAAGTAAATTTAAAGTCCACTCTCGCTTGTAGGAAGAGGCTATCAAAACATTTGGACAGCGTGTATATCGTCCTTAAGTACCCTAACTTTGTTGGCATTTTCTGTACTAGTTAGTTAAAATTATACCTCTCGAGTTTTATGGTTAAACATTTTTACCGATTCCGATTAAGAATCGATTCTCAGGTCCGATTCTTCGATTCTAAGAATCGGATTCAAAAATAGTTGATCGGGAATCGAGAATCGATTCTTGTCCTCGATTACCATTCACTAATCTATATATATAAAAATGAATCTGTGTTTGTATGTTTGTTTGTTGGTTTGTTTGTTTGTTTGTTTGTTCTTTATAGCAGCCTAAACTACTGAACCGATCTTCTTTTCACAGTATGTTCATGCTGAACCGGTGGTGAAAATAGGCTATATAATTTTTTGATATTTTCAGTGGGCGTGGCACCCCCCACACAATTTGGGGATTTATTCGTTTTTTATAAATTAGCATATTCGGAATACTATTGTAGCTAGAGTCTTGAATTTTTGTGAAAGTTCACTAATTATTAGTCTGTACAGTTTTGTCAAAAAGGGGCGGTATTGGAAAAGTGGGCGTGGCACCTCCCATACGAAGTTAAAACCTATTATTGAATATTGTCAGTTCTATGACACATATAGTGCTGTAATTTTGTGTAAGTGCATCTAGCATCAATGTGCATGGTTGTGCCAAAAAATGGGCGGTATTGGAGAAGTGGGCGTGGCACCTCCCATACGAAGTTAAAACCTATTATTGAATATTGTCATTTCTATGACACCTAGAGTGCTGAAATTTTGTGTAAGTGCATCTAGCGTCAATGTGCATAGTTGTGCCAAAAATGGGCGGTATTGGAGAAGTGGGCGTGGCACCTCCCATACGAAGTTAAAACCTATTATTGAATATTGTCAGTTCTATGACACCTAGAGTGCTGTAATTTTGTGTAAGTGCATCTAGCATCAATGTGCATAGTTGTGCCAAAAATGGGCGGTATTGGAGAAGTGGGCGTGGCACCTCCCATACGAAGTTAAAGCCTATTATTGAATATTGTCAGTTCTATGACACCTAGAGTGCTGTAATTTTGTGTAAGTGCATCTAGCATCAATGTGCATAGTTGTGCCAAAAATGGGCGGTATTAGAAAAGTGGACGTGGCACCTCCAATACGAAGTTAAAACCTATTATTGAATATTGTCAGTTCTATGACACCTAGAGTGCTGTAATTTTGTGTAAGTGCATCTAGCATCAATGTGCATAGTTGTGCCAAAAATGGGCGGTATTAAAAAAGTGTGCGTGGCTCCTCCCATATGAAGTTAAAACCTATTATTGAATATTGTCATTTCTATGACACCTAGAGTGCTGAAATTTTGTGTAAGTGCATCTAGCGTCAATGTGCATAGTTGTGCCAAAAATGGGCGGTATTGGAGAAGTGGGCGTGGCACCTCCCATACGAAGTTAAAACCTATTATTGAATATTGTCAGTTCTATGACACCTAGAGTGCTGTAATTTTGTGTAAGTGCATCTAGCATCAATGTGCATAGTTGTGCCAAAAATGGGCGGTATTGGAGAAGTGGGCGTGGCACCTCCCATACGAAGTTAAAACCTATTATTGAATATTGTCAGTTCTATGACACCTAGAGTGCTGTAATTTTGTGTAAGTGCATCTAGCATCAATGTGCATAGTTGTGCCAAAAATGGGCGGTATTAGAAAAGTGGGCGTGGCACCTCCAATACGAAGTTAAAACCTATTATTGAATATTGTCAGTTCTATGACACCTAGAGTGCTGTAATTTTGTGTAAGTGCATCTAGCATCAATGTGCATAGTTGTGCCAAAAATGGGCGGTATTAAAAAAGTGTGCGTGGCACCTCCCATATGAAGTTAAAACCTATTATTGAATGACACCTATTGTGCTGTAATTTTGTGTAAGTGCATCTAGCATCAACGTGCGTAGTTGTGACAAAAATGGGCGGTAATGGAAATGTGGACGTGACACCTCCCATACGAAGTTAAAACCCATTTTCGAATATATGACGTTCTAAGGCAGATAAAAAACTGAAATTTTGTGTAAGTGCATCTAGCATCAATGTGCGTAACTGTGCCCAAAAAATGGGAGATATTGGAAATAAGGGCGTGGTACTTTCCATACGAAGTTAACACCTATTATCGAATATATTCATCTACAATACTTATCTTTTGTGTGAGTGCATCTAGCATAAACCTGCGTAGTTCTGCCAAAAATGGACGGTATTGGGAAAGTGGGCGTGGTACCTCACATACGAAGTTAAAACATATTATCGAATATGGTCAGTAGGTGTCATAGACCTAGAGTGCTGAAATTTTGTGTGAGTTGATCCAGTATAAATAGTTGTGCAAAGATGGGCGGAAATTGGGCGTGAAATTAAAACCAGTTTTTTGAGTATATTATACAACGATATTCCTATATTGTTGTGTGAGTTAATTTAGTTGTAACCTGCTTAGGCAATATACAAATGGCCGGGATTTGAAAAAATGGCGCATTTTTGATTTGAATTTTGTAAAATTATACGTTTTCTGTGGATTTTCTTAGCACAATAGTAAATAAAGGTTATAAAAAGAGAAATATTCATTCGCCAACAGCCGACTTAAGTCAAGAAAACGGATATTATATTAATTTTTTAGTTTTTGTGTTGTTTGATTAGTGGACAATTTGATTGATTTTCTATGTGTTTTTAATGTAATGTCATTTCATCTTACGAATGAAGTTTTTTGTTTAGGTAATGGAAAGGAGGAGAATCACATTTAACAAAAAATCAATTTGATTTTGACATTTTTTCAATTATTCGCCGTAAACTAAAGTTCTCCATGGAACATATCCATTTCTTTATTATCTCAGGGAGGAACCTTGATTATAATTGGTGCATATATTACCGATCAGGACAAAAATTAATATGAAAGCAGATTTTAATTTTACCGTTTGTTTTTTTGCAGCGGGCGGGGTTCAGCTAGTATAATATAAAAATATTTTTTTCCAAATTAGTACTTTTAAGGGGTAAAATGGGAATAGAGGTATAAAAATGGTACCGACGAAACGGCTGCATCTAGAATAATGAAATTCGGTATATACATTGCTCTGATTGCGTAAACACGTAAAATAAACGGATTTTTCAAAAATCTTACTTTTTGCGGTTAAAATGGAAAAAGGGGATAAAAATACTACCAACCAAATGACCGCAGCTAGAGTCATAAAATTCGGAGTATACATTCCCCTGACTGCGTAGACACGAAAAATAAGAGTTTTTTTTTCCAAATTCGTGCTTTCAAGGGATACAATGGATACAGAGGGATAAAAATAGTACCAACTAAACGACTACAGCTAGACTAATGAAATTCGGTGTGTACATCCCTCTAATTGCGTAGACACGTAAAATAAAGTGATTTTATAAAGTCGTACACATCATAAAGTTAGTTTATTTTGCACTATGTACGTGAGATAATGGATTTTCAAAATTTGTACTTTTGGAATTAATATACAATGGAAATACAACCAACTGTAGCACCCACTACCTACCAATATTTATGGTATTTAAGCTTTTTGAAAGTATAAATATAAGAATATTTTGTTTTTGAATTGACTTGAAGTATTATTTCGATGTATAATACGTAATATTGTAATACGTATTGGTAGCTTGCCTTATAAGCGTAGTTTGAAATAATAAAAATATTATATTTATTTATAAAATTATTTTTTCAATATTTGTATTTGTTTTGGTTTGGCTATACTAAAAAATGTAATACTAGTGTACATCTACGAAAATCGACAGCCTCTGTGGAATGAAATCCATGGTGGAGGGTATATAAAGTTCGGCCCGGCCGAACTTAACACCGATTTTACTTCTTAATATTGATTCTGTACAAAATATGTATAAAATATTCAAAAATCGTATTTGTGAATGTAATGGAAATTCATAATATTCTTTGCGGATTGGTTTCTGCAGACATTTATTCAAATCATTCATCTTTTTTGGTCTCGCTTCACATATGAAACATTTTGAAAATGACGTTTGTCTAAGAGCATTGCATACTTCTCCATCAACCATATTCAGCTGCAAATTGTGTTCAACTACTACAGTCTTTCCGGATCTAACATATTTAGAGCACTTTAATTCACCGATTAATATAATAATAAATAATGAGAAGACTCTTTTTTAAATTGAAATCGAATCGGTCTGTAGTATCGGGACGATGGCCGGGGATTTTTCTTTCCCTTGACTGAGTTATCAGTTGGAGTGGAACATAGGTAGTTACGAATAAACTGTTTTCTTGCAGACCATAACTCGAAAATTTTTGTTTATGCTCACTATGTCCAGTGCTACCATCGACTCCCCATTTACCCATCAACACAAGTTTATTTTCAGATTCACCAAACATATTTTCTAATCCGTGACATTGTAGATCTAGAATTCGCGAAGCATTGTGATTAAAAAGAAAATTGCGAAAATCAGATAGGGGAATACACACTTTTTGTGAAGTGTATTATGTCATACTATGGCTGATATTAAATTTCTAGTTTTCAAAAAGTCGATGAAATAAAAGGTGCAATGGCCATGCAGACGAGCTACAAATATGGATTTTTCGAAAAAGGAGGAAAGAGACAAAAAGGGATAAAATTAGTACCAATTTAAGTATTGCAGCTATATTCGTGAAAGTCAGTATCTATATTTCTCTGACAACTTAGACTTACAATATAGATGGATTTTTCGAAATTTGTACTTATAAGGGGTGATCGGGACAAAAAGGGATAAAAAATGGTGCCAACGTAAATGATATGTAAATTCCTCTGACCATGTAGAAGCGCAGTCAAATTGGATTTGTCGAATTTTGTACTTTTTAAGTGCGCTCGGGACAAAAAGGGATAAAAATGGTGTACAACCCATTAATTACGTAAACGCGGACCATAAATGGATATTACAAAATTTTTACTTATAAGGAGGATGCGGGACGATAAGAGATAAACATGGTACCAAATAAAGTACATGTTTTAGGGGAAGCAAAAACACATGTTACCTTTAATGTTTTTTCAAAGTGTGTACTTTTTGGGAAAAAGGTGCAAAAAGTTATGAAGTGGCCGGTTGCATCTAGAAACATGAGATCGAGGTTATAAAAGGCTCTGCGGTTGTAATTTTTTCTTTTCTATCCAATTGAAACGACAAGTACATTCCTTTGACTCTGTATGAGAGTTATCTAATAAGAGGTTTCCAAATTATTGTTATAGATTTTCGATGCGAAGCAGCGGGTACTGCTAGAGTCCAATATTATGAATTCTCCAATCCTTTCTAAGTAAACTATTTTTAAAATGGAAAATAATTTCTTAAATATTTTAACAAAAAATTGCGTTTTTAATGTTTTCCCGGGAATTTCCGGGATTCTCGGGAATGAAACTTTTCATTCCCGTTTTCCCGGGAAATGAAAAAAGTCCGGGAAACTCCAAACCCTAATTGTGATTTAGTAAACTATGTAATTTGACTTCTGCTTTGGATTCGCAAACGCTAATGTATTCTAGATTAGGATAACTTGGTTTCTATTCCTTTAATACTTTGGCATAACTGGCCAACATACTGTAAAAAAGTTTAGAGTTAATGAAATCTCGGATGAGCAAATATTGATGTTTTGAAAGGTTGGTTTCCATTATTAGCACAATAACTTCTGAACTGGTTACTTCCACTTTATTTTGGACTGGTTGTAAACATGCAGTACGAAAGACAGCAGCTGCAGATTTATCCGTTTCCGTCAATCTGCGCTGCTTTGTTCTCTTTGATGAATCCGAAAAAATCGCATTAGGACGACCGCGTTTTTATTTGCATTTAATACTTGTACTGCATGTTTTAATGAAACTTTTTCTTTCTTTTGAAGTGAGCCAAACCGAATGCCTGTTTAAAAACAAAAGACTTGTACGGGTATTTTTGTTCCAAAAGACTAAAATGTTCTTACAAATATATGTAATGCATTTTAATAGCTCTGAAAACATCTCTTCCCCGCCTTCTACTTCAATTTTTGATACAACTTCTTCGAACGCCGATTGAATTTTTAGCACATATTCACTCTTTTTGGAACACCAGATTTCGAAAATATACAAGCGTGAAAATATGCATTCGTAAGTGGTACCTATACCAACAAAATTAAAATAAATTGATTGAAAATCACGCTAGACAATAACAAAAAATACCGGGGTTGTTTAATCACAACAACAATGTTTACAAAAATAAATAAAATAAAAATATACAAAAAAGCTAATAATTAAGAACAATATGTTGCCTAAACTAAACATGAATTTATTAAAGTAGCATCTCTTCGAAATAATGTTAATACCGTCCACTTGAATCTCCATAATTTACAAATTTATTTTTGCACTCTGGTTATTTGTAATTTTTACTGTTAAAATATCACTTTTTTCGCGTTCTTTCAACACACTATTTACTTAAGTGCTAACTTGCACTTCTGTTGCTTTTACTGAAGAAATACCGTTAGATATCAGAAAAACATATAATGAACACAGTAGTTTGATGGGTTTAGCGATTATTTACATTTTTACATCTGCAATATTCTGACATATATTATATTATATATTATAAGTTAGTTTCGTTATACCCTACACCACTTCGTGGTCTAGGGTATTATAAGTTAGTTTCGCGCCAAATGATAATCGAACTAGACCCACCTTTAAGTATACCGATCGGCTTAGAATCACCAGCTGAGTCGATTTAACGATGTCTGTCTGTCCGTCCGTCCGTCCGTCTGCTGTCCATCTAAGCTTGTTCGCACTCTACAGGTCCCAATTGCTGTCCGATTGTCATGAAACTTGGCAGAAGTTATTCTTTCTGGCCAAGGACCATCGGTATTGAATTTGGAGGAAGTCGGTTCAGATTTAGATATAGCTCCCATACAAATGTCGCTCCCTATTTGACATTTCCACTTTAGAAACCACATATTGTACCCGATTTTCTTTACATTTGGTACAACATCTTATAATCCAACTAGAAACACCTATGCTGAAATTGGGTAAGATCGATTCAGATTGAGATATAGCCCCCATACAAATGTCGCTCCCTATTTCACTTTTCCGCTTTAGAAACCACATATTGTACCCGATTTTCTTTAAAATTGGCACATTTTTTTTTGTTTTTAAATTCATCTTTATTTATAGTTTTTATTTACATATTTAAAACGGTTTGAGATTTTATCAATAGATATTACAGCAAGTAAAATTGTTTATCATAGATTTGAACTTTAGTTTAAATTTTGATATTTTAAAGGGAAATTAGGTAAACCTTTATATGAAAACAACAGAATGTTACAATATTTTTAGAAAATATAAATGCCTATATTTGTATTATTTCAATAATACAGTAGAAGCATATCATTTTCATGTTGATAATTTGTTAGTACTTAATAATTCAAGATAATTCTTTACATTCTCTTAGCAGATGATAAGGAGAATTTTCAATATTTTCGAAGTATTTGGTAATATGTCTTTGTATGAAATCGCACAGTTTTTCATACCCTGTTTCAGCATGAAGGAGGTTCGTAGAGTATCGCCAGGTTTTATTATGTATGATTTTAAGGCATTTGTTTTGTAGAACTTGAAGTTTTTTTGTATGAGTTTTTGCAGCTTTGTACCATATTGGACATGCGTATGTAATTGCTGGCCTTATTAAATTTTTGAAGATCAGGTTTTTGTTTTGCAGATTAAGTGAGGATCGTTTACCCAATATTGGCCATAATGCTTTGATTGTTCGCATCGATTTTTTACAAGCCTCATCAATGTGTTTTCCAAAGTTCATCTTTTTGTCTAAAACTACTCCAAGATATTTTACATGGTTTTGAATATTAATGCCTTGATTCCCTATACTGAGTTGGCGATGCGGAAATCGCTTAGGCGACCTATTGAAGGGAAATATAATGGCTTGTGTTTTGCTTGGGTTAATTTTAATCTTCCATTTGTATAAGTATTTATTGCAAGCCGCAAATCCTTTTTCCATTTTGGGTAGAAGAGCTTTAGTGAGTTTACTCGATGTTATTAGAGCCGTGTCGTCTGCGTAGTAGGCCGTTTTCATATAAGATGGAGCAGAAAAATCTGATGTGTAAATCGAATATAGTATAGGTGATAATATCGAACCCTGTGGTAGTCCTGCTACGATTGTTTTTGGCGATGATAGTGATTTGTTTACGGATACTATTAGTTGTCTTTCATTTAAAAATTCCATAATAATCTTACATAAATATTTGGGTATGTTAGCCTGGATTAGTTTATATATTAGGCCATTGTGCCAAATTGTATCAAAGGCCTTTTCTACATCCAAAATTATAAGACCAGTTGAATGTCGTCTACGCTTATTTGTTGTAATAATATTTTTGATTCGGTTGACCTGGTGAACCGAACTGTGTTCCTTTTTAAATCCAAATTGTTCATTGGCTATTATAGATGTATCAGTAGCAAACTCACATAGACGACGATGAATTATTTTTTTTTAAAGTTTTCCCAGGTTGCTGAGTAAACTGATGGGCCTGTAATTGTTAGGGTCGTGTTTTGGTTTATTCGGTTTTGGGATAGCAATAACTTTTGCCGTTTTGAAATGTTGTGGGAAGTATTTTAGGTTAATGCAACTGTTAAAAATGTTAACCAACAATTCTACTGCTCTAGTAGGGAGGTTTTTAATTAACCTGTTCGAAATATTATCCAGACCAGGTGATTTGGATGCCTTAAGTGACGATATTACTTCGGACAACTCTTCCAACGAGGTGTGCACATCTTCTTCCGCGTTCACGACTTCGGTTTTGAAACGTTTGACTCTTGTGTTGACAGTTCTGTCTGAAGCTGGATGTAAAGAGTGATTTTTTTGAGGTTAGGATTTTCATGCATTAGTATTTGACAGATCACGTGGGATTTCAGACATGGTGTCAAAGAGAAAGATGCTCAGTATGCTTTGACATTTCATCATGAATCGTCTTACAAACGAACAACGCTTGCAAATTATTGAATTTTATTATCAAAATGCGTGCTCTGTTAAGAATGTTCATTGCGCGCTTCCATTTTATGGTCAGTTTAATCGACCCACTGAAGCGGCTATTCGGGCTATTGTGACTAAATTTCGCACCAAATTTACATTGTTGGACATTAAACCACCAACACGCTTACGTAGAGTGCGAACTGAAGAAAATATCGCAGCTGTATCGGCCAGTGTTAATGATGACCACCAATTTTCGATTCGTCGCCGTTCGCACCAATTGGGTCTCTGTTACTCAAAAACGTGGAAATGCCAAAATTGGACTAAGCGGATGGACCACCTAAGACGCAGCCGCGGTCAACATTTAAATGAAATTATCTTCAAAAAGTAAATGTCATGGACCAATCTAACGTTTCAAATAAAGAACCGATGAGATTTTGCAAATTTTATGCGTTTTTTAAAAAAAAAAAAGTTATCAAGCTCTTAAAAAATCACCCTGTAATACTATTTGAATTCACAAATGCATCGGCCAACATCTCTGCCTTTTCAACATCGGTGTTAATTTTTCTGTTGCCTTGTGTAAAATGTGGAATTTTCCTATTAGATTTCCCCCTTAAATTAAAGCTAATTTTCCAAAATGATCTATCACCGGGTTTTAATTTAGATAGCATGTTGTTCCATTTATTGTTGCGTTCCTCATTGATTTTGTTGTTGATCATTATGGTCAAGAGTTTGATACACTGCTCATAGAAATTAACTTGAGTGGTGTCGGAAGTTCTTTGACTTTTTCTTTTGTATGTCCTTATTAACTTGATTATATCTACCGGTAGGCTCAAATTTCCACTATGACTCTCTTTTGGTGTTGAATGGTCACGGGCTTCTGCAGTTAATCTGATGAACTTGTTAAATTCCCGATCAATTGACTCCTTAGTTCCGTAAAATTCCGTACGTATGTTAATCCTGTTTTCAATTGTGTTTCTAAAAGTCGCCCAGTTAGTTAGTTTATAATTGTAAAATTCAGAAACTAATTCGTCTGTCGATGAGTTTTCAATAGTACACAAAACAGGGCGATGATCCGATGGAATTTCGAAGCCTAGTACATCCAGTTTTATATCCAGTGCGCTATTGCTTTAGGCTATGTCAATTACAGATGACCTGCGATTTCGTTGATATGGATGATGTGTCGGGGTGTTTGGGTAATGTACAAAGAAATTTAAGTTTTGTTGTAGGTTTTGTAGTACATTTCCTGCAGTGTTACTCGATTGACAGTTCCATGACGGATGTTTAGCGTTGAAATCTCCTATGGTTATGAATTCTCTATTAAATGATGTTAGTATTGTGATATCGTTAGCAAAACTTGGTGCGTATTTAGCGAATATGCAGTGGATATTATTAATGGTCTGTTATTGATCAAAATCTCTACGGACAGGCTTTCTATTTTCTGCGTATCGCTCCATATTTCTGGAGAAATATCGCTCCATAATCAAAGATTTTAGGCAATATTTTCTGTGTGTGTACATAATATAATCAAAACAAGTAAAATCGGAGTTAAGTTCTGCCGGTCCGAACTTTATATACCCTCCACCTTGAATTGCATTCCACAGAGGCTGTCGATTTTCTTAGAAGTGCGGTAATATTACAGTAAAATATATTTTTTTAATATAGCTAAACCAAAACAAATACAAATATTGAAAAAATTATTTATAAATAAATATAATGTTTTTATTATTTCAAACCACGCTTATTATTATTTCAAGGCTACCGATGTGGTTGATTGATATTGTAAAGCATGATGACAACTGAAATTTGAAATTTCTCGGAATAATCAAACGGTAGGCGTAATAATTCATTGTGCTGGCTATTTCATTGCGCCGACCTTCTTGGATTGAATCTGCGTTCATCAATAATATCTGCTCCAAATGAATTCATTTGAAAGCACCCGTTATATTTCTGAGTGTTCGATAGAAAATGAAGTGATTCTGGTTAATCGCCATGAAGCAAAGAATGTAATGGCTCTGGTGGTAATTTAACCTTGCCACTGAGACAGCACAATCCAGGCGTTTCTACAGGGAACTTCAATTCAGCGTAAACATAAACGTCATCTATCACGAAGATGGCGTCGTAAAATAACTCCATACAAATCGGGGATATTTCGGAAATTTTCTTGGGTATTCTTCTTGTTTGGCCGGCGACCAATCCGAATTGGTGCGAATCATCGAAATCGGTCCATGCATTCTTGAGTTACCAAGAATGTAGCTGCAATACTTAAATTAGTACCTTTTTTATCCCTTTTGGTCCCGCGCACCCCTTAAAAGTATAAATTTCGAAAAATCCAATCTTACTGCGCTTCTACGTTGTCAAATTTCACGATTCTTTAGTTGGTACCATTTTTATCCCTTTTTGTTCCGCTCACCCCTAATAAGTACAAATTTCGAAAAGTCCATTTAGATTTGCACTTCTACATTGTCAGAGAAATTTACACACCAAATTTCATGGCTATAGCTGTAATACTTTAGTTGGTACCATTTTTGTCCCGCTCACCCCCAGTAAGTAAAAATTTCGAAAAATCCATTTAGATTTGCGATCCTACGTTGTAAGAGGAATTTACACACCAAATTTCATGACTACAGCTGCAATACTTAATTTAGTACCATTTTTATCCCTTGTTGTCCCGCGCACCCCATAGAAAGTATAAATTTCGAAAAATCCATTTATGTTGCAAGTCTACATTGTCAGAGGAACTTACATACCAAATTTCACGATTCTAGCTACAATACGTTAGTTGGTACCATTTTTATCCCTTTTTGTCCCGCTCACCACTTATAAGTACACATTTCGAAAAATCAATTTATATTGCAAGTCTACGTTGTCGGAGGAATGTAAATACCGATTTTCAAGCTTCTAGCTGCAATTCTTAAATTGGTACCATTTTTATCCCATTTTGTCTCTTTCCTCCCTTAAATGTACAAATTTCGAAAAATCCTTATTTGTAGCTCTTGTGCATGGTCAGTGCAAGGAACACACCGAATTTCATGTTTCTATCTACAGCCGTTTAGTCAGGACGAAGGTTCGATGTTTATCCTTGTTTGTCCCATTTTACCCCCTAAAAGTACGAATTTCGTAAAACCTTTCTTAGTCGACGTCTATGTCATATTTGGGAACTACCCTGAAAATTTCATGAGCCTGGCTTCAGCCGTTTGATCTGTGGGCTGGTCAATGATAAGTCAGTCAGTAACGCAAATCTTTTATATATATATATAGATTTATATATATAATTTTTTCTCACGTACATAGTGCAAAATCACCTAACTTCATGATTTAACCAATTTTTTGCAGTAAAAAGTACTAATTTAGAAAAATCTTTTTATTTTGCGTGTCTACGCAGTCATAAGAATGTATACTCCGAATTTTATTACTCTAGCTGCGGTCATTTGGTTGGTACTATATTTGGGAACTACCCTGAAAATTTCATGACTTCAGCCGTTTGGTCTGTGGGCTGGTCAATGATAAGTCAGTCAGTCAGTCAGTCAGTAACGCAACTCTTTTATATATATATACTATATATAGATTTATATATATAATTTTTAGCTCACGTACATAGTGCCAAATCACCTAACTTCATGATTTAACCATTTTTTTGCAGTAAAAAGTACTAATTTAGAAAAATCTTTTTATTTTGCGTGTCTACGCAGTCATAAGAATGTATACTCCGAATTTTATTACTCTAGCTGCGGTCATTTGGTTGGTACTATTTTTATCCCCTTTTTCCATTTTAACCCCAAAAAGTACGAATTTCGAAAATCCGCTTATTTTACGTGTCTACGTAATCAGAGGAATGTCTACACCGAATTTCATTTTTCTAGGTGCAGCAGTTTGCTTGGTACCATTTTTCCCATTTTACCCCTTAAAAGTTCGAATTTGAAAAAAATACTTTTATATTTTGTATATACTCAAGAAGAGTAATGTATACACCAAATTTTCTAGTTTCTAGTTTTTGTCGTTTGATATGTATAATTTTTATCATTTTTTGCACCATTTCACCCCCTACGAATAAAAATCACTTTATGGTGCACGTATTTTTATGGGGGAATGTACAAGCAGACATGTTGAAAAAATGCTTAAATACTCTAAAATACTACGGGTTTTTACGGGTATTTTTAGTCCTTGTGAGGGAAAATTTCCCTTTGGGCCTACTTCGCCCAGTTTCAATCCCAACCGATCTGCAACCATAAGACACATTTAGGAAAAATTTGAACCTCCTAGCTCATTTCGTTCGGAAGCTAGCGTGCTTTCAACAGACAGACTGACATGGCTATATCGTCTTAGAAGTTTACCACAACCCAGAATATATATACTATGGGGTCTCCGATGAATATTTTAAGGTATTACAAACGGAATGACAAAGTGAATATACCCCCATACTTAGGTGGAGGGTATAAAATTGTTAAGGCAGTGCAGACTGGCATGGACCGCTACTTGAGGCGTAAATCTAGCCCTAACAAGGGTAACATAAATAAAATAATAATAAATACATCAAGTGATCAACAAGTGAACCCAATAGTAAATAATCGTTTTGCTTTACTAGGCGAAGAGGAACAGCTATAGTTAAAACGTCACTACAATCACAAAACTACCACCAATATATTTACGCGAGCGTTCGTCTACGCACTTGTTAGTAAAATTTCATTTATTGCAGGTGAAAATTATTTTCCGCGTTTCTCCAATCAGGAGAGGTAATATTCACGAGACTAAAATAAGTCGTATACTGAAAACGGGTTTCGTGCCATCACATACTGTTTTGACACAGAGAAAACAACTACTACACCTATAGGCTTAAGAGTAGTAATGGATTGGTCGTTGTCTTGAAGGGGATTTGAAAATTCCTCAGCCATTATTCAAGGTCGAACTTGAACCAGACGCCCGAAAAATGAAAAGGAATGAAATACATTCTATTTACAAAGAAAATCTTTTGCTTCATAGACGCATATCTGTGGAAGATCCGCGCAAGGGAAATGGCACCGTACAATGTCAAAACTGTCAGGAATTCAGGCATACTAAGGCCTACTGCACATTATGTGTTGTTTGCGGTGATCTACACCAGTCTGCAAAATGTACTGTCCAAAACCAAGCACAAAAGAAATGCAGTAACTGTGGCAGTAACCACACTGCAAATTTTAGAGGTTGTGAGGTCTACAAGACACTTAAAAGAAAATTTAATGTCCGCTTACAGACTGTAAGAAACCAAAACGAAGCAACTCCTGAACGCAATAACGCAAGTGCCTGTTACATGCGTTACCAAAATCAATTGATTCAAGCTCTTCTTAGCAAGATATGAGTTCCTCTCTTAAAATATACAGGTGGAACGCGAACGGTTTAAGTCAATACAGACAGGAAATTTCAAACTCGATTCTGAGAACATAGATACAATGCTTTTATCTGAAACTCATCTCACAAACAGATACAACTTTTAAATACCAAATTATAGTTTTTACTGTACAAATCACCCCGACGTTAAGGTTCATGGTGGCACGGGTATCCTTATTCGGCGAAGAATGAGACATGTCATACTCCTCGGATTTTCGGAAAACTATATCCAAGCGACATCAGTTTGAATATCATCCCGTCGTGGTCCCCTGACAATATCGGCAATTTACTGCGTCCCACTATACTCCGTATATGTTGAAGTATTTACAAAATTTGTTAATAGCCTTGGGCACAACTTCCTTGCTGAAATCCGTACGAACTCACGCGTACTATAAAGGATACCATTAAACTGGGAAGATCTCCCGGATACGATCTTATAACGCCAAAATTTTGGGACTACCATTACTACGGTTCCTTTCAAATTTGTTCAATTACATTTTTATACCCTCCACCTCCAGGATGGGGGTATATTCACTTTGTCATTCCGTTTGTAACACCTTAAAATATTCATCGGAGACCCCATTAAGTATATATATTCAGGGTCGTGGTAAAATTCTAAGACGATGTAGCCATGTCCGTCTGTCTGTCTGTTGAACGCACGATAGCGGCCGAACGAAATGAGCTAGGAGGTTCACATTTTTCCTAAATGTTTGCAGATCGGTTGGGATTGAAAGTGGGCGAAATCGGCACAGAGGGAAACATTTTTCCTTCTCAAGGACTGAAAATACCCCAAATATTTAGAGTATTTCAGCATGTTTTTTTGTTTTGTTTTGCAATTCGCATTCCCTTTATAGCATAAAAGGGCACCATAGAGTGATTTTTATTTGTAGGGGGCGAAATGGGCAAAAAGGGATAAAAATGGTACCTATCAAACAACAACAGATAGATCATGATCGTGGTAGTCTGCAGCCAAGTAATAAATGTCACCATGCCATTTGTAAATAAATTTGCATTCTATTAAATATAGAAGCAAAATGGTCTTGAGCCAGTACAATATCCCAGTTCAAATCAAATATTGATTACAGACCAAAAAAATGCAAACGAAAAAACTAAAACAAATGAGCGTTGGCACGGCAGAAGTATTGCTGGGTAACTATACCTGCATATACACATACTTACATATGCAACTCAATGAGATGCTTGTAAGATGGCATGTGTGCTTTATTACTTGGTGCGATTTTTTAAACGCAAATTCGGCAAGTGAGTTGTGATTCTCGTTCGTTTGTGAGAATCATCTCCTTATAGAGGCCGGGTTTGATGTTGAAAAGTCGCTGCGAAGCCACTTGAAAAGACTTTTGACATGGTCGAAATCATGATCGTGGTAGTCTGCAGCCAAGTAATAAATGTCACCATGTCATTTGTAAATAAATTTGCATTCTATTAAATATAGAAGCAAAATGGTCTTGAGCCAGGACAATATCCCAGTTCAAATCAAATATTGATTACAGACCAAAAAAATGCAAACGAAAAAACTTAAACAAATGAGCGTTGGCACGGCAGAAGTATTGCTGGGTAACTATACCTGCATATACACATACTTACATATGCAACTCAATGAGATGCTTGTAAGATGGCATGTGTGCTTTATTACTTGGTGCGATTTTTTAAACGCAAATTCGGCAAGTGAGTTGTGATTCTCGTTCGTTTGTGAGAATCATCTCCTTATAGAGGCCGGGTTTGATGTTGAAAAGTCGCTGCGAAGCCACTTGAAAAGACTTTTGACATGGTCGAAATCATGATCGTGGTAGTCTGCAGCCAAGTAATAAATGTCACCATGCCATTTGTAAATAAATTTGCATTCTATTAAATATAGAAGCAAAATGGTCTTGAGCCAGGACAATATCCCAGTTCAAATCAAATATTGATTACAGACCAAAAAAATGCAAACGAAAAAACTAAAATAAAAAAATTTTCGAAATTCTTACTTTTAAGGAATATAATTGAAAATGAGGAACACAAATGGGACCTTCCAAACCGCTGAAGTTGATATCATGAAATTCGTCGTATATATTCGCTGTGTATTCTGTGTTCTGACTATGAAGACTCGAAACAAAAAGGGTTTTTTGTACATTTGGGCGGAAAATGGGGCGAATGGGGATATCTTTAAAATTTGTACTTTTCTTATAAAAATAATACAGTCACTTTGCTTGTATCTGAAAATGCTTCTCCCTAATGGCGACTGACAATCGCCTAATATTTAGGCATGTTCACTTTCACAATTACAGCATTGTATTTATTTATAGTAGTAGATTTTAAACAGTGCGCATAAGTATACATTATAGCTTCAAATAGTAAACAAATATAGTAATATGAATAAAAATATCACAATGTAATCTACTGGTAATACTGTGGAATGCACTCCGTAGTGGAGGGTATATAAGATTCGGCCTGGCCGAACTTAACGCCTTCTTACTTGTTAGAATATGCTATTTTCCAAAACATTGGAAAATCTCATTACTAAAGATGATTCTGAAACCTGGAAAGGACAAAACAGTCCGTTCATCATATATGCCAATAAGCTTACTTCCATGCTTGTCTTAACTCTTTGAGAATATTCTCCTCGCTAAACTTAAACCATTTCTCGCATCTAATAACGTGATTCCAGATCACCAATTTTGTAATAACACTATAGAGCAGGTAAACAGATTGACCAATGAAATACGAATTGCTTTTGAAAGAAAAGAATACTGATGTGCTGTATTCCTTGACGTTGCCCAGACTTTTGACACGAACTACAAAATTCAAAAATATCTACCTGGGAACACTCATAGTCTTTTTAACACATACTTGGAACACCGTAGCTTCAGATTCAAGTGCTCTTCCTCAACCTTTTGTACACTGCAGATATACCCATATCTTCAAGCGTCCTCATGTCAACTTTCGCCGATGACGCGAAAAAAACGCATTGAATAATGGTTGTCTATCTGGAGGATAAAAGTTAACGAGGCAAAGTGTAAACAGGTAACATTTACTTTAAATTTTAAAACATGCCCAACTAAACAATATTGCTCTTCCGCAATCTGACTATGTTACATATCTGGGTATCAACCTGGTCCGCCGATAAACTTGGCGAAAACACATTGAAACCAAAAAAACTCAAATGAACCTAAAAATCTGATAACTTCATTGGCTGCTTAACCCAAACTCGAAGCTAAATCTAGAATACAAGGTACTGCTCAACAACAGTGTGATAAAACCAATTTGGCACTACGGCGCTCAATTATGGGGCAATGCATGCTCGAGCAATATCGAAAAACCCCAAAGGGTTCAGTCAAAGACTTTAAGGATGATTACTGGCGCACCTTGGTATATGAGAAACGAAAATATTCACAGAGACCTGAATATACCTCTCGTCAAAAACGAAATTCAAAACATCAAACTGAGTCATCAACAGAAACTTCAACGCCATGTGGACATCTTGGCAAGAAACGTTCTGAATGTTCCACGGGCTTCTCGCTTACGAAGAGGCTGACAACAAACTCATTAAGTTAAAACTAAAAATACATTCATTTCATATTGTACTTCACGTGGTTGGATGCTCACAGAAGCAGACACTGTAAGATCCGAGAGGGAAAAACTAGAGTAGACACTCCATTTTACGAGGCTGAAATACGCCCTCGCGACAAATAATCATATTGAAATCCCCGAAAATACGAGAAGAAAAGAATTGATTATCAGAGTTACTACTCTACCTAACGAGGCTGAAATACGTCCCCGCAACATATAGTCATCTAGAGCTCTTCATAATCCGCGATAACTCGAGAGGAAAAGATTTGATTATTTGAGTTACACTCTAGTTCACGAGGCTGAAAAACGCCATGGCGACTTAAATTATCTGAAACCCTAAACTACGAACCGTTAAATATGTATACCATTCTACATCTCGATGTCGTAATGGGACCTCTCAATCGCGTGACCACTTCTCTTCTTAAACCCAACAGAACAAAATAATATCCACCCTGTCGGTTCAGTGCAGAGCACCGTAGAACATTCCATATCCTAAATGGGATTTATTATTTTATTAGATTCGTATACATATTGTTAGGCTCTTAGATTCAATATCAAACAAATAAAAAAGCAATGATTTTCAGAAAAGGCGGAAAAGTTTCACGATATGAAATGTGGTACTATAATTAATTACTTTTGTGTCTGAATACTGCTACCTCGGTTTGATTTTAACACCAAAACTTAAAAAAACAGTATAAATTCAACATGGAAATGCTTCTTAAGTAAACCAAATATCTCGATTAAGGCAAAATGGGGTTGTTCATATTACATTACATTATAGAATATAATTCTTCTTCAAGATTCTCAGATTACCGAGTTTTACACCCATATGGAAACTGGTATTGAAAATGGTCATATTTACACATTAGAATCCCGTTTAACACACATAATTCGAGTTTCTTGATTATAAAAAGAACAATTGTCTCAAAAACTGGCTAAAAAGATACTCTATCACCAAATATTTTGGTCTAAAAGTAAAAATTTGCTGATGTCGCAAAATAAAAACGAGCCCTTCCTGGAAAATCAAACAAAACAGCATTGGATATTCAATAAGCATCATTTGATCCAATCATAAAAATAAGAGTGAAAGAGAAAAAATGATCGGTGTAAAATCAAAAATTGTGAAAAGCGTTATTAGAAAGACCCACGTAACTTTTTATCATATAGAGAATACCAAAGTTTTTTCGCGAATGACCACATATGCGTTACAATCGACATTGGTTTTTAATACACATGCAAAAACACAAGTAACGAAAGGCTAAAGTCCACTCGAAATCAGCATGTAGAGGTTTTATTACCAAACTTTGGTAACCAAAAATGACACTGAAAATATAACACAACACTGTTTCAAGGGCATTTGTATTGGGGCTATATCGAAAGCTAAGTGAATATAACATGAACTTTACAGTACCGTAGAGAAGGCGATTACATCATCCAACCGTGGAGATATCCTAATGGTAATGGGAGATTTCAATGCGCAAGTTGGACCTGATAACACGAACTTAGAGTGCATAATGACAAAGCACCAAGTTCAGCGAGTGATATAACGGATATACCTAGAATCATGAAATTAGATGTGTTCATTTCAATATGGACACGAAACATACTTTTTACACATAAACATACTGATTACAATTGCAGTAATATATATGTAGTAGTAATTAATATTATAATAATGAAGCAATGAAATTTATTTAAAACAGTGTGCATAAGTATGCCTTATAGTTTGAAAAAGTAAACCAATATAGTAATGCGCATTAAAAATATCACAATTTTCAAAATATCTTACTTCACTTCTTTGTAAAGTCGACAGCCTCTAATCTACCGGCAATACTATGGAATGCACTCCGTAGTGGAGGGTATATAGGATTCGGCCCGGTCGAACTTAACGCCCTTTTACTTGTTAAAACTAAAGGGTGGTTTTTTAGCTAATATCTTTTTGGCAGCACTGGTTTAAACAGCTGACGCACGTTTCGTTTTTAGTTTGGTCTATAATTTAACCATGAATCGTCTTACAAACGAACAAAGCTTGCAAATTATTGAATTTTATTATCAAAATTCGTGCTCTGTTAAGAAAGTTCATTGCGCGCTTCCAGTTTATGGTCAGTTTAATCGACCCACTGAAGCGGCTATTCGGGCTAGTGCGACTAAATTTCGCACCAAAATTACATTGTTGGACATTAAACCACCAACACGCTTACGTGGAGTGCGAACTGAAGAAAATATCGCAGCTGTATCGGCCAGTGTTAATGATGACCATCAATTATCGATTCGTCGCCGTTCGCAGCAATTGGGCCTCTGTTACTCAAAAACGTGGAAATGCCAAAATTGGACTAAGCGGATGGACCATTTGAGGCGCAGTCAAGGTCAACATTTGCATGAAATAATCTTAAAACATTAAATAATATGGACCGTACTATCGATTCAAATAAAGATTTCATGCATTTTTCTGAATTGTATGTGTTTTTTTTTTGAAAAACTTTCTTATAGCTTTTAAGAAATCACCCTTTACTTTGTTTCTGTCTAAGAAAACAAAAACAAACGATATCGTAAATGGGCAAATAATTACAACAAAACTATTAAATTATTAACTTTCTGTAAACAATTAATATTTTTCGGTCCACGGGTGGAGTTTGGATAATATTTGTAGAAAATACGAACCAAAAACTCCATGAACTGAATAACTAGCTAACCCGACAGATAGTTTCCTGTTCATATTTCAATTAGTTTGTTTGTGATCGTCGTTTGAGTTTTTGAAAAGCTATTGCAAATGTTTAACCAAAATTGAAATGGAAAAAATTTAGTTCTCGGAGATTATTGTATCGATTAACGTTTGCTGTCATAGATATATATTCAATTTAAGGATACGGTAACGGATATTTAATTCAGATTACGTCAACGGGGAATTTTATATGCAAAAAGAATTCGCTAGGCAGTACACAGTTGAAAATAATTCTCATTGACAATTTCAAACCAGTAAGGAAAGGCTAAAGTCGGACGGGGCCGACTCTATGATACACTCCACTTTCAATCCGAATACAATTCAATTCGGTGAAAAAGTGAAAACGGGAAGGTTTTTTTGTATCCTGTAAATGTATGTGTTTGACAAAAAATTGTATATCGGAAAGGACATTTGTATGAGGATATATTGAAACCTGGAACGAAATAGGTGAAATATAAAATGTATAGTTTGGCCAAAATCGGTTAAACTTATGGGAGCAACATTTGAATTTGGGCTATATTTAAATCTGAACCGATCTTACCCACTTTCACCATAGTTTTGTTTAGTCAGATTATATGATGTTGTGCGAAATTTAAAGAAAATCGAGCACAATATGTGGCTTTTAAAGCGGCAAAAGTAAAATCGGGAGCGACATTTGTATGGGGGCTATATCTAAATCTGAAACGATCTTACCCAATTTCAGCATAGTGTTTCTAGTTGGATTATAAGACGTTGTCCCAAATTTAAAGAAAATCGTGTACAAGGGAGCGACATTTGTATGGGGCCTATATCTAAATCTGAACCGATCTAGCCCGCTTTAGCCACAGGTGTTTCTAGTTTGTTTATAAGATGTTGTGCCAAATTTAAAGAAAATCGATTAGAATATGTGGCATTTAAAGCGGAAAAAGTCAAATCGGGAGCGACATTTATATGGAGGATATATCTAAATCTGAACCGATCATACCCAATTTCTGCATAGGTGTTTCTAGTAAGATTATAAGATGTTGTGCCAAATTTAAAGAAAATCGAGTACAATATGTGGTTTCTACAGAGGAAAATGTCAAATCGGGAATGACATTTGTATGGGGGCTATATCTAAATCTGAACCGATTTGACCTATATTCACCATAGATGTTCTTAGTTTAAATATAAGATGTTTTGCCAAATCTGAAGACAATCCGATACAATATGTGGTTTCTAGAGCGGAAAAAGTCAAATCGGGAGCGAAATTTTGTATGGGAGCAATATATAAATCTGAACCGATCTGACCGATATTCACCATGGGTGTTTCTAGTGGAAATATAAAATGTTTTACCAAATCTGAAGATAATCTGATACATTATGTGGTTTCTAGAGCGGAAAAAGTCAAATCGGGAGCGAAATTTGTATGGGAGCTATATATAAATCTGAACCGATCTGTCCGATATTCACCATGGCAGTTTCTAGTGGGAATATAAGATGTTTTACCAAATCTGAAGACAATCTGATACAATATGTGGTTTCTAGAGCGGAAAAAGTCAAATCGGGAGCGAAATTTGTATGGGAGCTATATATAAATCTGAACCGATCTGACCGATATTCACCATGGGTGTTTCTAGTGGAAATATAAGATGTTTTACCAAATCTGAAGACAATCTGATACATTATGTGGTCTCTAGAGCGGAAAAAGTCAAATCGGGAGAGAAATTTGTATGGGAGCTATATATAAATCTGAACCGATCTAACACATTTTTACCACAGGTATTTCTAGTTACAATATAAGATGTTTTGCCAATTTTAAAGAAAATCTGTTGTAATATGTGGTATCTAGAGTGAAAAGAGTCAAATCGGGAGTGAAATTCGTATGGGGGCTATATCTAAATCTGAACCGATTTTCTTCAAATTTAATAGCGTTCATCCTTATCACGAAAAACATCGTTGTGCAAAGTTTCATTTGGTTCTGTCAACAATTGCGACCTGTATCGTGATTACAAGAATAGATGGACGGACGGACGGACGGACAGACAGACAGACGGACATTGCTAAATCGACTCAGAAAGTGATTCTAAGACGATCGGTATAATTAACAATGGGTCTATCTCGTTTCCTTTTGGGTGTTACAAACAAATGCACAAAGACATAATACTCTCGTGGAGTGTATAAAAATTCTTTTCAATATAATTTTAATATAATTTTACAGATTTTAATATAATTTTACAGATTCGTCATTCTGTAACTCGAAACGCATTGAAAGTCGTGACATATTCCACAAAAAGGACGAATTCGAGCAATCACTTAGTTTATTGGGTCGAGTAGGCCGTAGAACACTAAAACTTACTGCTCCACATGACCAGTTTTGATTGTTTCCTTAATAAACAACGATTTTATGTAAATTCCATCCATCTTTGCATAAAATATACAAATCGTTATGCAAAATATGCTAACATAATATTGGTTGTATCGATTTTTTTAATTTTAGTTATGAGAATCATTTGTGTGAAGTCGTCATTCACTTATAACCATCCTTTCAAGCTATAATTTTACATAAAAATCGGCTGTCTAGTCATTATTCGGTCTTATTTCTCCGAAGTGAGCCATTTTATATTCATCCAGATCGATCAATTTACATTACTGCATTACAGAGGGATAATATTTGGTTCTGCTCCAAACAGCTTTTCACATGCCACTTAGGTGGCATGTATTTATCTGCATATGATATCATAGTATCAACAAGTAGATTTTTAAGCATACTTATGGGACCAACACCATGTCCAGAAAACGCCATACACACCATCACATTTTCGCCAACGAGCTTTACTGTCTCAGATTTGTACTATGGGTTGTGCTGCATGTTTGGAGGGCGCAATTCGTATGGTTTCCCATCAGATACGAACCAACGAAATTTCGATTCGCCAATCCAGACGATATTTTCTAAATGCTTCTGAGCAAATGAAATTCGACACAGTAAGTCATTTTTTGAGAAGTGTGGCTTATGTTGAACAATGCATCCAAGTACATTTTTTTTGGTTCTTTTGTTAAAGATCTCTCTGAATCACAGTCGAGATTTTAAATGGATCTTAAGAATCCTATTTATGTGGGCGAAATTTTTGAAGCTCCCATAAGTTCCAATATGGCTTAGAACATTTCACACAATCTGTCTATTTAGAATGTTTGCAATATCCTCAGCGGTACTTCCACTGGCGTTCAAATGCATAATAACCTGTGTCTCAATGCACCATTTTCCTTTAGCCATGTCTATTTATTAATTTTGTTAAACAATAACTTCCATTTGAGGAAAAATTGCCAAAACTTATCAATTAATTAATTTAAACGCAATTAAACGCAAATATGCTAAATTTGTGTCCAGCCGTACGGGAAAAAGGCACAAAATAATACGAAAAATACGGGGCATACTGATTACACCATAAGCAACAGTTAAAAACAAATGTTCGGCTCAGAGTTGATTATTAGAACAAATTATTTGCTGTTATAAACAACTCATTTGAAGTGTGGCCACCAATGTATGTTCTTCCTCGTAAAGAAAACCAATTCGATTCACATCAAGCTCACTATTCCTGGCCCATTAGGGTGAGTTGATTTTAAACAGTTTTTGATTTTCAACAACATGTAGTTAAAAAGTGGTGGAATGCTTTGCCATTCTAAAATATATTTTTATTTTTGTGATAAAATTTAGTTTAGATCGGTAAATCGCAAAAGAATAGAATAAGGGAAATTTTTGAATTTTCGGACCTTTGTCGGACCAAAAATAATGTAAAACGAAAAAGTGGGACCTTTTCAAAAAACGGGATAATGAAATATTAAGGCAGGATGGTAATCAAATTTAATCAAATTTAATATACTACTACAAAATTCAAAAATATCTACCTGTGAACACTCATAGTCTTCTTAACACATACTTGAAACACCGTAGCTTCAGAGTCAAGTGCTCTACCACTACCTTTTGTACACTTCAGATATACCCATATCTTCA
This sequence comes from Polietes domitor, assembly GCA_947397865.1. NCBI lineage: Eukaryota > Metazoa > Arthropoda > Insecta > Diptera > Muscidae > Polietes > Polietes domitor. The sequence continues at coordinate 82,817,703 of OX377618.1, read as the reverse complement.
AGCGTCCTCATGTCAACTTTCGCCGATGACACAGCCATAATGAGTAGGCACAAAAACCAGATAATAGCATCAATTACCATACATGGTCACTTAAAACGCGTTGAATCATGGTTGTCTATCTGGAGGATAAAAGTTAACGAGGCAAAGTGTAAACAGGTAACATTTACATTAAATTTTAAAACATGCCCAACTAAACAATATTTCTCTTACACAATCTGACTATGTTACATGTACCAACCTGGTCTGCCGATAAACTTGGCGAAGACACATTGAAGCCAAAAGAACTCAAATTAACCTAAAAATTCGATAACTTCATTGGCTGCTTAACCCAAACTCGAAGCTAAATCTAGAATACAAGGTACTGCTCAACAACAGCGTGATAAAACCAATTTGGCATTACGACGCTCAATTATGGGGCAATGCATGCTCGAGCAATATCGAAAAAATCCAAAGGGTTCAGTCAAAAACTTTGAGGATGATTACTGGCGCACCTTGGTATATGAGAAACGAAAATATTCACAGAGACCTGAATATACCTCTCGTCAAAAAACGAAATTCAAAACATCGAATTGAGTCATTGCCAAATGGCATTCCTATCCTGACTAACAAACTGCTGCACATGAGGTAACACATGCCTTCTATCAAAACCAAAGCCTGGTTGTGCATCTCTTCATTCATCTCAATATGGGGATTCTCTGAATGGGCACGAACTCGATGCAAAATGTCTTCTGACATGTCATACTTGTACTTGTCTTGTACTTGTCTTGGTAATTTAACATTGCCACTGAGACAGCACCATCCAGGCGTTTCTACGGTGAACTTCAAAGCACCGTTAACATAAACGTCATCTATCATGAAGATGGCATCATAAAATCACTCCATACAAATCGGGGATATTTCGGGAATTTTCTTGGGTATTCTTCTTGTTTGGCCACCGACCATTCCGAATCGGTGGGAATTATCGAAATCGATCCATGCGTTCTTGAATTATAAGCGTAGTAACTAACGCCACGCTCTTTTGTATATAGTTTATTTTATTATATTCGTATACATATTGTTAGGCTCCTAAGGAGTAGATTCAATATCACACAAATAAATTATAAAAAACAATGATTTTCAGAAAAGGCGGAAAAGTTTCACGATATGAAAAGTGCTACTATAATTAATTACTTTTGTGTCTGAATACTGCTACCTCGGTTTGATTTTGACACCAAAACTAAAAAAAAACAAATATCTCGATTAAGGCAAAATGGAAATTATTCCAAGCTATGTGTAGAACAATCCAAACTTATGGATCCCAAATATAGGATTGTTCATATTTCGAAGACGCTGACAATATAAGTCTTCTTCAAGATTCTCAGATTACCGAGTTACTGGTATTGAAAATGGTCATATTTACACATTAGAATCCCATTTGACGCACATAATTCGAGTTTCTTGATTATAAAAAAGAAAAAGAAAAGAAGGCTAAAAAGACCAAATATTTTGGTTTAAAAGTATAAATTTGCTGATGTCGGAAAATAATATCGAGCCCTTCCTGGAAAATCAAACAAAACAGCATTGGATATTCAATAAGCATCATTTGATCCAATCATAAAAATAAGAGTGAAAGAGAAAAAATGTTCGGTGTAAAGTCAAAAATTGTGAGAAGCGTCATTAGAAAGACCCACGTAACGTTTTTATCATATAGAGAATACCAAAATATTTCTTTTTTCGCGACTGACCACATATGTGTTACAATCGACATTGGTTTTTAATACACATGCAAAAAAAAAACATGTAACGAAAGGCTAAAGTCCACTCGAAATCAGCATGTAGAGGTTTTATTACCAAACTTTGGTAAACAAAAATAACACAACACTGTGTCAAGGGCATTTGTATTGGGGCTATATCGAAAGCTAAGTGAATATAACATGAATTTTACAGTACCGTAGAGAAGGCGATTACATCATCCTACCGTGGAGATATCCTAATGGTAATGGGAGATTTGAATGCGCAAGTTGGACCTGATAACACGAACTTAGAGGGCATAATGACAAAGCACCAAGTTCAGCGAGTGAATACAAATGTAACGGATGCGTTTAAAATCAACAACATCCAACTCGAAGATGTAAACAACTTTTGCAGCCTCATAACTATTAACGGCGGTTCAAGCGCTGATATCGTGAACCGAGTAAAAAGAGCAAGACAATCTTTTGGTCGTCTCAATCCCGTATGGAAATCGTCATCGCTTTCGCTATTTAACTCCAATGTAAAATGAACACTTCTGTACGGATGTGAAACTTAGAATGGTGCCCCGCGCGACATCCAGGCGTTACAAGTTTTTGTAAACCAGTGCCTCAGGAAGATATTGAAAAATTTCCGTCCTGAAACTATATCAAATGACCGACTCTGGGCTGTGACTGGACAACAACCAATTCATCTTGAAATACGCAGACGAAAATGGAACTGGATTGGTCATACACTCCGTAGATCAAGCGACGACATTACCAGAAATGCTGGAATCTACAAGGAATTCGTAGAAGGGGACGTCCAGCGCATGCATGGAGAAGAGAAGTAGAGAACGAGGTTGCAAGCATGGGAAGAAGTTGTGGGAAATAAAACTACTAGCATATAATAAATTGGAATATAATCAATTTGCTACTCTTAATGTTAATGTTAGTTTACATACTATAATTCGGCCGTCCTGACAAAAAGGATCTCCCGATCCTTGCGTACACAATAACTTTAATTAGTACATCACCTCAGATCTGGTTTAATCTCCTAGAACCATTGTTTAATATTATGGGCGGCCCATGTACCTCTATATGGTATTTGTGTCTGTTGGAAGCCGTCTACGTCTTCTAACATATACCGATCGTTTCCTAAAACTTTCGTTATTTAGTACGGTCCTTTGTACTTGGGTATCAATTTTCTCGCAACTCCTGTACTAGCATCGAAATTTTTTATTACCACATAATCACTTTCTGAGTAAGCAACAGAGCTTTTACGTTTCAAATTAACAACTTTTTCGTTGTATGCTTGAGCTGGTATTTCCTTTTCCTGAGCTTTGTTTCTTATTTCTTCAATGTCTCTGTCATTTTCATTCATAATACTTTCACTAATTTTATCTATAATTTTTCTCCTTTGGTTAACTCCAAATAACATAACACTTGGATGTTCATCACAGAATGTGTTTAGTATTGTTTAAAGTGAATTCTACTGATTCTATAATTTTCTCCCAAGATATGTTGCTCCCCGAGTCTGTAAGTTTCGCAATCTTTGGTCCAAGATTGATCCCTTACTTTTTGTTTAAGGTGTGGAAACCAGTAACTTTTTTGTATCAATTCTATAACTTTGCTAATACCAACATGTCCCATTTCATCGTGATAGTGGTACAAAACATGAGATTCCATTGCTGCAGGTACATAGAATAATAATGTTTTCCTATCTATTTTTTATAGATCACACCATTTCTCATCTCATAATATTTGTGCTCTGCATTTTGTAATTGTTCTTTTAACTTAACTGTCACTAAATTTTCTTCGAAAGTATTTGTTTCGATTACCATTATTTCTTTGCATCTGCTTAAAGCATCTACATGTTCATTACGTGCTCTGTACGGTGCTCTACGACATAATCAAAATTTTGCATCTCTAGCGCCCATCTGCCTATTCTCGGATTGAGTTCCTTTTTGTTGAGCGTCATAGTGAGCGAGTTGCAGTCAGTAATTATCTTGAAAGGTCTGCCATGTAAATATACTCGAAATCTCCTCAACGCGTAGATTATAGCTAACGTTTCCAATTCATAACTATGAAGTTTCCATTCGGCTTCTGTCGATCTCTTTGCAAAATAAAACACTGGGCGCCATTTCCCGTCAACATTTTTCTGATCTAAAATGGCTTCAAACCGTAGAGCGCTAGCAACACTGGAGATTCAACAAGTTTGTTCTTTAATGTGTCGAAAGCATCTAGTTCTGTAGCCCCTAGCACAAACTTTCTGTCCTTCTTGGTCATATCATGCAGAGACTTTGCCATTGTGGAAAAATCTTATATGAAACGCTTAAAATAAGAACACAGCCCTAAGAAACTGCGAAGGGAATGAACCTTGTCTGGCAAAGGAAAATTCTTAATAGCCTCTATTCCTTTGTCATCCGTACTTATGCCTAAAGAGTCTATCTTGTAACCCAAATACTTGACACTACTTTGTAAAAATTCGCATTTGTCTAAACATAACTCCAATTTGTTTCTCACGATTCTTTTCATAACTTCTTCAAAAATGTTTAAATGTTCTGTAATATTGTCTGTTGCTAATAGTATATCGTCTAAATATATTATTACCTTTCCTTGTCTTACTAAGTCTGCAAAAATTTTATTTATAAACATCTGAAATATCGAGGGTACATTCTTAAGCCCAAAAGGCATTCTAAAAATTCATATTATCCTAGGGTGTGATGAAATACGTATACTTTATGGACTTATCATTCATGTGAACGTGGAAAAATACATTTTTCAAATCTAATTTCGTTAAAAAGTGTCTTACCGGCCAATTTTTTCTAACAAGTCATCAATTAATGGGATTGGATAAGTTCCTGAAGTCGACAGACATTCTCAATTCACCTGTTTTCTTACGCACCAGCATAATGGGCGACGCAAATTCTGATTCGCTAACCATAATGATACCCTTCTCCAAATAATCGTCTACAACTTTCTGTAGTTCGTCCTTTTCGGCATACGATAATCGACGAGTCGGGCAATTAAATGGTTTAACATTTTCTAAGATGAGTTTCATTTCGCTCCTAACTTCTGGTTCCGAAGGCCGTTCCATATCTGCATGTTCTACAAAAATGTCCTCTAAAATTGTTCTAAACTTTTGTTGTACACATGTACCCATCTAATTCAATAACATTTGAGCTAACGTCAATAAAATTCGATTCTTCGAAATCATAATTTTTAATTGGAATTAAATTTTCATCCGTAATTGGCTCACCTAAGACAATCTTGCTATTTGTTCTTCATAAAAAATCTCTGCCGAGCAAAACAGATTACGTCATAGAATCTTTGTCAACCACGATCAATTCAAATTTTATATTTTTATTGAAAACTTCAATGAAACAAAAACATTTTCCATGTATTGTTAATTTAGTGTAGTATAAACCATAAAATGAGGAATCTTGAAATTCAAAAATATTAATATTATTGGGCACGATATCTCTTCTTATAAGGCTGATCGGGCTACCAGAGTCTATCAGGCATTCTAAAGAAGACTTAAAGTTATAATCACTAATAGACCTAAAATTTAATAATCTTACACAGTTGTTTGTTTGCTCAAAGTTCTTTTTATTCTTTTTTGTTTTTGCGAAAAAAACAAAATGGCAATTCTAGAATTTTTATCGTTTTTGCGACAAAAAGTTGGCGCTTTTTGGAATATGATAGCAAAATTGTGTTGTTGATAAAGATTTTATACCACTTATTCAGTTAACCCGCAAGAGTGTCTCAGGACATTCTTCGCAAATCTCGAATTTAGTCAATAATTGCTTATTCTTACAAAAACAAACTTATTTTACTTTTGTAAGTACCAAACGCATTATAACGTTTGGTTGAGATTTTATTTTCAGTTTTGTGCAAGAAGTCCGGAAAAAAGAATAACAGGTCAAATTTTGTGTGTGACTTCTTCTTATTCCAAACTAAATAATACTGATTTCTAGGCCCGGATCTAATTGTATTATATTTTTTGGATAAGGCGAAACTATCAAGTTTCAACATATGTACTTCTGAATGCAAAAAAAACTATTTTGTGTGTAGAGGACGCAAGGCACGATTTAAATTAGCAAATGACTTTCTGATTCTTTTCCTGAGTTTATTTGAGCTCCATGATCCCAGAACATATATTTTAAAACATATATTATAAACAGTTGCTTAATTTATAATATTAATTTTTATTGATATCTTAACATTTTCTTTTCAATGCTCCTTTTTGACGATAACATTTGCTTTTTCCTATCTTTATTACTTCAAGTCAGTAAAATCTTCTTCTGAAGGTGACGACCGACCAAAAATCATGATAACGTCATTGCGCAGCCAAGTAGTAAATTTCACCGCAACATTTTTAATTAAATTTGCATTTTAAAACATTTAATATGTATGTATTCCGATTTAAATCAAATACTAAATATTTTTCAAAGCACTTCAAACATCCCCACAAATTCTCCGAAATCTTTTAGAAATCCACACATTTCATATTTTTTGTCCTTTTGAGCATCATAAAATCCCCATGGTTGGGGAGAAATTCTCACATCTGGCAAACCTGGACGATACAGGGACAATAGACACTACAAATGCAAATATTGCTATTTATATAGAAGTATTACCACCTCTAACGGATCACTCTTACGATATCATCATTATTAAAACAGTACACCTCTTATACAAAATAAATAATACATACAATTTACATTCAAAATGAATACCAATAAATATTTGATTATCCAGCGTTTCTGTCGATGTACTGTTGCAGCTTCAAGTTGATGGTGTTCAGTAGGACTGTCTTGTGCCTAGACAAATCTTTTGTTATTTAAAACTCTTTTAGGTCACTGGTGGATGTGGTTGTTTTCTTACCTTTGTAATTTATGTTAAATATGCATATGTTATCAACAAGTTGTTTTTAATCTTTACGATAATTATTTTAAAAATTTTTTCATTTCACTTCTTAAAATATTTTTCTCGATTTAGAGAAAACTGGAAACTTAAGTAGAATTTATGTACATTCTAAAGGTTTACGTCTATATACGTCTAGCACTCAATGGTAACTGATTCCATTCCTCTTTTGTCCGCTCGTCTGTGATTGTATATACCCAGGTGTGTGGAGCAACGCATACACTTACCCAATATAACAACGCCAGAGTCCGTCGTCTCATCAGTTCCTTGTCAATGTTAATCAACATCAGCACCACACTTTTTTGTGACCGATTGATCACTGCCCAGTCCAAACGGCTGGTGCTGTGATATGTATAAAACCGATGTCCACACTTTAAAAAAAAAAGATGTTTAAAAATATGTTTATAGTAGGACTGTTTATTAACGCAGCTATATTATACAGACCCAGGGATCATAACTTAATCGACATATTTTTACTGCTAAAATGAATATACAAAATCGTCAGTATAATAACAGACTAAATATGGGAAGATGAATGTAATTGCCGTTTTTGAGATTTAAAGTGATGAATAATGAATAAATTAAATAAAATAAGGGAGAAAACTTGAAATGGTTGTTAGTGCTAAACATGATGAGGATGAGGAAATGAGAAATTGAAAACGTCAATTAACTCCATTTTGTCTATTATTTCAGATGTATATCATCCGGTTCAAGTATAACGACTTTTCTGAAAATTGTCTACTGTGCTACCCTCCACCACAGGACTAACTTTGTCATTCCGTTCGTAACACCTTGAAATATCGACCTGAGTTCCTATAATATATATATATATTATTGATCGTCATAAAATTATAAGTCTAGGTCTGTTACGTTAGGTTTAAAGGACCAGAATGCTCCCGCATTCTGTGCACTCGGAGACCTCTTTGGATCCATTGTACGTATCCTTGATTCAGTATATTCATCAGAAGCCACCCATAATCCAATCCAGGCCTTTCGAGAATCTCACTAAGTCATGGATTATGCGGGTGGCAATTTCATCAATGTTTCTAATTATATAATATCACTAGCTGAACCCCCGCCCGCTTCGCCAGGCAGAAAAACACACGGAAATTAAAATCAGGTTTCATGGTGTTTTTCTTGTGATCGGTAATATATGTACCACTTATAATAAATGGATATGTTCCATGGAGAATATTGAAGAACATAACTTTAGTTTACGGCGAAAAAAGGAAGAATTGTCGAAAATCAAATTTATTTTAGGTTGAGTGTGATTCTCCTCCTTTCCATAACCAAAACTATAAACTTCCTACGTAAAAAGAACTTACTTAATCGAATAGCTGGAATTTAAACGTACTACATTCAAAACATATAAAAAGTCAATCAAATTGTTCACTAATCAGACAACACAAAAACTAAAAAATTAATAAAATTTTAATTTTCTTGACTTAAGTCGGCTTTTGACGAACGAATATTTATTTTTTTGCACCCTTTCTTTACTATTGTGCTAAAAAATCCAAAGAAAACGTGTAATTTTACAAAATTCAAATAAAAAATTCCTCATCTTTCAAATCCCGCCCATTTGTATATTGTCTAAGAAGGTTACAAATAAATAAAAAATATACTCTAAAACAGGTGTTAATTTTGAATGGGAAGGGACACGGCCACTTTCCGCCCATCTTTGCACAACTATTTACACTGAATCTTCTAATGCAAATGTTCAGCACTCTAGGTGTTATAGAAATTACTATATACGATAATAGGTTTTAACTTTGCATGTGAGATACCACACCCACTTTTCCAATACCGCCCATTTTTGACACAACTACGAAGGTTTATGCTAGATGCACTCAGCATTGTAGCTGTTATAGAACTAAATATATTCGATAATAGGTTTTAACATCGTATGGGAGGTACCACGCCCATTTTTCCAATACCGCCCATTTTTGGCACAACTACGCAGGTTTATGCTAGATGCAATCACATAAAATTTCAGTATTGTATTTGTCATACAACTGAATATATTCGAAAATGGGTTATAACTTCGTATGTGGGATACCACACCCACTTTTCCAATACCGCCCATTTTTGGCACAACTACACATATTGATGCTAATGCACTGGCACAAAATTTGAGAACTCTAGGTGTCATGGAACTGCCAATATACAAAATTAGGTTTTATCTTCGTATGGGAGGTACCACGCCCACTTTTTCAATACCGCCCATTTTTGGCACAACTACGCATATTGATGCTAATGCACTGGCACAAAATTTGAGCACTCTAGGTGTCATGGAACTGCCAATATTCAAAATTGGGTTTTATCTTCGTATGGGAGGTACAACGCCCACTTTTCCAATACCGCCCATTTTTGGCGCAACTACGTACATTGATGCTAGATGCACTTACACAAAATTTCAGCACTCTAGGTGTCATATAACTGACAATATTTGTGGCGGACTTTTTATGGCGCGAATATCTCATTTCTTATTTCCTCTTCTAATTAATAAATTCCGAGGTTGTTAAAAACAAAAATATTATGTTTCATTGCTTTGCAATGTAAAAAAGACATGTCTCTTCATTATATCGATATGGTGACTTGAATAAGATCAACACTGCATTTTCGGAATATCTTTATATTTCATTGTCATACCAAATGACGTTTCCGACCCTTTTAATCAATCAGCCAGCAAGTACTTCCTTTTGCAATCAGCAGTCGAACCAGAAAGATCGTTTTATCTGACAAATGTCTAGTGAAAATTAAGTAATCACTCTAAGATTTTATAAGAAAACCAACATCAAAAGTATTGCGAACACTTCCTTAAAGGTAACCTTTTTACATGTCGACGATTATAAATCTTAATATGTGCGTCTTTGCTAACTAGGGTGGTGACTGGAACGAACAATTCTTACAAATTTACTGAATAAAGTTTTCCACAACTCAGACCAAAACGTGATTGAAGGAATTATTTTAAACTCTACTGGATCAGTCTTGGTCTTAAAATAACCAAACATAACCCAGGTGACAGGCCGGCAACATACACCTTGGTCTCGGTGGCTGGCAAATTGCAAAGATCCAGTGAATTTTATTTTATATTCTGCAAAACAACAGAAATCTAAATTCAATTCGACCTACAACAACATTACGTCGTTGGTTTACTACAGTGCAGAGATTGCACAAAAATAAAGAACATTAATGATCATTAATTGCTTGGGCTTAGCATACGTCACAAACAGACAAACATCCAATAGCCTAATGCATTAGGAGTAGAAACCACAACAACATCATTCACTAAGCAGACGAGCACCAAAAAGAAAAACAACAAAGGAGAATATGCAATTTACAGCAACAATTACTTTCGATTGCACCAACATGCAGTTAGAACCCTAGTCAAACTAGTACAGCGATTGAGTCACAAGAGTCGAAAGCTCAGTAGTCTATGATATACTTAGTGCAGTGAATGTAAAACGTGCAAGCATTTAATTAAAATAATCATCTATATCATCATATTTGCATCACTTATATCATAAAATCGGCTAAAAATCAAAAAGTGTGTAAAATAACAACGATATATGCTATCTGGCCAGCCCAATGAATGATCTCAACAAGTGATTTGAAGAAGTACCTACGTACATGTAATTTCTGTATGATAAGTATGGCAAGATGAGTAAACCCTAAAGTTTCTCAATTATATATTTTTTTCATAACCAATATCAAAAACAATTTATTTAGCATACAGCAAACAAAACACCACGTCGAAACGAGTTTGGAAGGGCCCCTTCAATCGTCGCTGCTGATGTGGTAAGTCCGTCAATGTAGTTAGTGTTCTTTAGCAAAGCATGTAAGAAGAAGAAAGGCAACACATGATGAGTGAAATTTAAGTTTTTTGTATACTTCAATAATCATGTCTTTCTTTTTATCTTCTTACTCAATTTTGATGTGCATTTTGGTTGGTGAGCTTTTTTTCATATCTAACTCTTTTATATTTGGATTTGTTTTACATAACAAAGCCATTTATTTTGCCTCGAACTTCTTCTTGAATATAATAATAAGAGTATTCATTCATATTTGGAGTTTGCCTGTTTCGTTGTTAGGTTTGCACACAAACTTTAGGAATTTTTAAATCAAATAATTATCTTTTTATTTTTTTCTTTCAATGAATTTCTTTGAATTATAAAATTAAATTATCTTTTTTTATTTTTCTTCCAATGAATTTCTTTAAAATTTAAAAGTAAATTTATATATTTTCTGGACTGTTCTTGCAATGAATTTCTTTAAAAATACTAATAATGCGAATTAAATCGCTTATAAGAATTTCAGAATTCTTAGCTCTATTGCTACAATTTAATTTTAAGACAAGCGATTGAATAAAATTTACTTTAATTATGAAGCTGTAAATTAACAATCTTTTTCCCTACACAACGATGTCGAAGGCCATGAAATAGGAAGGTAATAAGGTATTTGCGATCTGGGGTTCTAGAATAGAATGTCGCCACTAGAACCAAAGGTAGGGAGGGTTATGAGGCGAAGGTTCCCACTAACATCTAGGGAAACCTGTTCTCTAAATTCACTGCCAGTCATTAACATTTTCTTTAAAATTTCTTTAGTATTGTTACTCAAGTTTGCTGGGGCATTTTTTCTACTTAGTAACTGTGGACCATTTTTAAATGTACATATGACAAATAAATAGGGAGTCTTAATAATATTATTGAACGTTTCTCAGAGGCTAGGTAAGAGAGGACCCGAACCCCCCAACCGACTGATTTGCTGGCTTACTGATGGCTCCCGCAGTCCTACTCCTACTAGTCCTCCGTAAGTTTTTTTTTTTCGAAAATACAATATTAAAAAACTGATGTTTTTCAATGAAAAATATTTGCAAACACTTTTCGTGTTCGTTACATATTCAAAATTGGGTTTTAACTTCGTATGGGAGGTACCACGCCCACTTTTCCAATACCGCCCATTTTTGTCAAAACTGTGCAGAATAATAATTAGTAAACTTTCACAATAATTCAAGACTCTACCCGCAACAGTACTCCGAATATGCTAATTTATAAAAAACGAATAAAGCCCCAATTTGTGTGGGAGGTGCCACGCCCACTGAAAATATTAAAAATTTATATAGCCTATTTTCACCACCGGTTCAGCATGAACATACTGTGAAAATTTCAAGAAGATCGGTTCAGTAGTTTAGGCTGCTATAAAGAACAAACACAGATTCATTTATATATATATAGATAGATAGGCGTTTTTTTCTACGTACGCAGAGAGAGGGGCACCTACATCTGTACTCGATCGTCTCATTCTCACACAGACGGCAATAATCCTCAATGCCTGTGTGCCATCTGCTGAGCCTGATTCTAATGTTACAGTGCCCTGTGTAGATTCCTATTAGCATGCGTACCTTTGCCTAGCTTTAATAAAGTTCTGGTTTTCTGTTTGTCTGCCTTTGGTTAAGTGGCCCTAGCAATCGTACAGATCGAAAAATTGCTCCATGTTGAATTCATCTCTGCCCATTTGCGTGACTCAATCAGTCCATAGAATACGCCAATCGGTGGTTTTACTGAGTTTTCTGTTTGCAACATTTCCATGGATGAACCATTTCTGGCCAATTCATCTGCTATTTCGTTCCCTATGGTATCCGGACCAGCAGAGATGGACCACATGTCTGTTAAAGGAGGTCCAAATTTTATAGTCGTATATCGGTTGGGCGAAATCGGTCCAAAGGGAAACGTGTCCCTTTACAAGGACTGAAAATACCCTAATAATCCCTAATATTTAGAGTATTTAAAAATGTTTTTCAATATATCTTCTTAAATTTACTGGATATTGGGTATGCTCACTCCCCTTATAGCAGAAACGTGCACCATAAAGTGGTGAAATGGGATAAAAATGGTACCGATCGAGCGACAACAACTAGAAACACGAAATTCGGTGTGTACATTCGTCTAATTGAGTAGATACAGAATATCCAAGCATTTTTTTCAAATTCGGGTGAAATCGAAATAGTGGGATCAAAATGGTACCAGCCAAATGTCTGCACCTAAAATAATGAAATTCGGGGTATACATTCCTCTGTTTGCTTAGACACGTACAATTTTACCAACTAAACTGCTACAGCCAGAATGATGAAATTTGGTGTGTACATTAGAGCGTACCAGGTTACAAGTAAAAAAAAAAAAGTTCGCCGTACACCTTCGAATATGAAGTATTATTGAAAGGTAGTTTCAAAAAATTTTTTTTATTTTTTTATGCCGAACGTAGGGGTCGCGCTTTTACATTTTTCTATATAACTTCTGCATTTATAAACGGATTTTAAAGTGTGATACATCGATGTTTTTGTCCGATTTTTTTGTCTTTGAAGTCATTGAGCTCAAACATGATTCATGATTTTATGCGAGCTTTAATTTTCGATTATTAGAGTGGTACATTAGGGTAGTAGCAACTGAGAAATGATGGGTAAGTACCAGAAGGGGGGACTTCAAAGACAAAAAAATCGGCCTCGTCGAGACAAAAACATCGATGTATCACACTTTAAAATCCGTTTATAAATACAAGTTATATAGAAAAATGTAAAAGCGCGACCCCTACGTTCGGCATAAAAAAATAAAAATTTTTTTTTTGAAACTACCTTTCAATAATACTTCATATTCGAAGGTGTACGGCGAACTTTTTTTTTGAGGTACATCCCTCTAATTGCGTAGACATGTAAAATAGAATAATACGTTTATTCACCTTTAAAACTAAAGAAAACCAAACAGCCAACAATAAATAAGATTAAATTCATAACACATTTCAATAACTTAAATGAACAGAAACAACCAGCCAACAAGCCATCAAATTGAAGAAAACAAAAATGAAGCCAATAGCTTAAGTAGGCTGTTTGAATATTTGCAGCTACGGAAATGTATGGCTGCACAAAACCGCAGCTAAAAATCTATGGCTGAACAATGTCGCAGCCAATATAATCAGCTATCTGCAGAAAGTAGCAGCTAAAGATTTCTTTTGTGTTAAGGGAATCATTGACATGATTCCAAAATCGAATACAATTAGTGCCCCCATTTATAAAATTTCAAAATATAAGCTTTGTAGTAAAATATAAATAAATATTTTTTTTGTAAAAAACAAAACTATTGAAAATGTAAACAGTATACATATATGACAGTATAACCTTAGGCCTCATATAATAAAAGTCCACAAACGTTTTTTTAATAAAAAATCGTGTAAAGAAGCAGCCTTGCAGCATCTGCAAAGAATGGTATAATATTGTTGTTAAACAATGGTCACCAGGGTTATGGTAAATTCATACAGGGTTTATGATTTCAATTCATAATCAAAATACTTCCAAAAATCGTATATTTCTTTGAAAAATTAAATTTCCTATCATGGTTACATTCAGATCTGAACTAAATTATTCCTTTTTATCTTACATAATAATCAGTACTCGATGTCTGGCAATCAATTGTCCGTTATATTCAGTCCAGATTATATAGTTAAAATTATTCAGATTATCGTTGTTACACTGATCAAAGAACAATTAAGACTAACAATTTTGCTGATACCGTGCAAACTGCGCACAGTCATCACCACAAAACATCGAGCTATCATTATTACTCGTTATACTTCCACAGCGAGAATATGACACTCCAATGGATTCCTCTATACTGTACCGTCTATACTGGCCGTCTGAAAGAATTTGCATTCCTTGCAATTATCGCACAGTATGGCGGGACAGGATTAATAGCGGCAAATAGTGGTGATGGTTCATTCACCATCGTTAACTGTGAAAAAAATGTGAAAAATCACTCAAAAACAGAGTACAACTTACCTAAGATTCTTAGATAAAATACAACTTTAAAAGTTCTTTGGCAACTCATACGGAATACTTGGGTACAAAAAACTACCGCCAGTTGTACAATAGAATTTTGTAAAATGACCATGTATGTTTTGGCTGGACTGCAAAGCACTTTCTTCTCTTAAACAATTTGCATTTATCAGTATTAAAAAATAAAGAAATAAAAGTACAAATTGATAGCACATAAGTAATCCAACGACTTGTTTCATTTATCTAATTTGGAATGTTTTTAACTAAATTTAATAATATGAAAGACCTAAATATTTTTATTTATTTTCACTTTCCCACCCAAATAAAAACGATGACTTAATTTTTGAGCTTTTTGTTCTTCCGTCTGGAAACAAAAAATGTTTATTTTAAATATTATACTCATATGATATTAAGGCTGTTTTTTCTTTGATGCTTCTGTTGTTTTTGGTGGAGTTGCTGCTGGTGTGTTGATTGGGCATCGACGTACAGATGAGGCTGATGATGCTGTTGTTGTTGCTGCTGTCCAGGGTTGTCAGATATGGCGATTTCTCGCCAAACGTGGCGAATTTTAAATATGTTTGGCGACTTTATTTTCGATTTGGCGACATGGCGATTTATAATTGTTGGCGATTTTCTTGGCTAATTTTACAAAATTTAAAATCTGTTCTCCTTTTATTATATTGACCTTACTTTGTAGCGAAATAGATATACGTTCATATCAAACCGAACACTTCCGATTCTTTTCGACTTTTCCATTTCCGATTCTTTGCAACTTAATAGGGTAACTGCACTCTCTAAAATATTTGATTTATAGTGGACGAAAAAAAGGATTTTTAAAAGGATAAAAGGTTCGAGGTAGGAACATTGAAAAAGGTATTGTGTGAAAACACGTAGGTACAATTCAAAGAATGAAGGCTTAATTTAAATATAATTGTACTTTGTTATCTTTTATTTTTCTCTCCAAAAAATAACCGTATTCCCGTCGATTATAAACAAGCCATGTACATTTTAGAATTGAGAAATAATAGTAATTAAAAAACTGTGATAAATGTAGACGACTGAAAACGCTATTTATGATTGTATTAACTTTCTATGTATGTATTGACTTTTCTACTAAAACAGATTGTCCAAAATGCTTTTATTGAGATTTGTTTCTTTTTCGTTCCATTTAAAATACCTGAAATAATAGACATTGGTCCATGAAAATGGGAGAAAGAGATCAACTCAATATTAGAAACTGCTTCATAAAGGAGAAAAATATAATTTTAATTGTTAATTTTTAATTTAATAGTTAATTGTTTTTTAACTAGTACTCCCTGCGTTGAAAGTGTATTCTGCATTATGAATTGCCTAAACTAAGTCACAGTATAAGAATTTTTTTAACTTTTATTAAGAATAATAAATACTAATAAAATATGTTTTAATTCTTTATCAAGAAACGTTGAAAATATTCAATTAAATATAATATCTGAATTCCATACATTTTTAACAAGAAATAAATATAAAATGGAATTTGTCAATTTTTTTTAACAAAAACTGAAGTTGTTTAAATATGGGGTTTTTTTTTGCGATTTCTGACAATTGATTTGGCGATAGAGATACAAAATAATCTGACAACCCTGCTGCTGTCTGTTGCGATGAGTTAATGGCAACAATGTGGGCTTGTGGTTTCTGTTGTATAGCATTCTCAAACAACAGTATTTTATTGATCAATATTTTTGTTTTTGGTGTGGTGGTGGTGGTGGTTACGGCCAAAAATATAAATCAATAAGATTCACCATACTTACTTCTTCGTCTGTTATTTGTTCTGTTGTGTTGCTTTTGGTTTTTTGTAATTCTAATCAAATTTATAGAAACCCTTGCTCATATGCATATTTTTGCAAATATCTGCCAACAAAGTGATGAAATTATAAATATACCATTTCCCACTTAGGCTATTCTTCAACTAACTACACAAAAATAAAATTTCGATTCAATTAAAAAATCCAGGAATTCAAATGAAATATTATGACTGTTTTTCTTTAATACTGGATAACTAAACTGCGATAATAAAAATCTAAATAAAATTTAAAACTAATTTAATTTTCACTGAAAATAAAAATTCTTTTTTAAAATTGTCGCCAAAAGCAATATCAATGTATGTGTGAAAACAAATTTTGGAAAAAAATATTTTGTGTTAAAAATGTTTGACTTAGCCTGGATAATCATCCAGTGTAAGTCAAAATGTTGGTAATCGAGGCTAAGTCCAATAAAGTCAACACAAAATATTTTTTTGAAAATTTCTTTTGATACATATATTTATATTGTAGTTGGCGACAATGTGAAAAAATAATTTTTTATTCTGAGCAAACAATTACATTTTTATTAACGTTTTTGTTATCGCAGCTTGTTACCCTGGCTTAAAGAAAACAGCCCTATTATTTAATAAGTAAGGAAGGTGAAAGTCGGGTGTAGCCGACTATATACCCTACACCTAGTCATTATTCCCTGTGGTATAGGGAAAAGGCGATATACGATACTACTATAAGAGGAGAATATACTACAAATTTCATACTTCTATCTGTATTTGTAAGAAAATTTGAACACAAACTTTTAATGTGAACTACATATAAATCTGAACAGATCTAACACATTTTTAGCATAGGTTTTCTAGTTGAAATACAAGACGCTTTCCGAAATTTGATGGAAATCTGTTAAATATGTGGTTTCTAGAGCGGAAAGAATTAAGTCGGGGGAGTCATTTATATTTACTAGAGTTATTTCTAGTTGAAATATAAGTTGTTTTGCCAAATTTGAAGAAAAACTGTTTAAATATGTGGTTTCTAGAGCGTATAGAGACAAATGGGAGGAGACATTTGTATGGCAGCTATATATAAAACTGAACTGATCTGGCCTATTTTTACCAGAACTGATTCTAGTGAAAATATATTGCGTTTTTCCAAATTGAAAGAAAATCTGTTGAAATATGTGGTTTCTAGATCGGGAAGAGTAAAATCGGGAGAAAAATTTGTATGGGAGCTATATATAAATCTGAACCGATTTGCTTCAAATTAAATAGCGTCATTTGCGTCAAATTTCGTTACATTCGGACAATAATTGCGACCTGTATCGTGATTACAAGAATAGATGGACAGACGGACATGACTAAATCGATTCAAAAAGTGATTCTATGTCGATCGGTATAATAAACGATGGGTCTATCTCGCTTTCTTTTGGGTGTTACAAACATCCTTCTTTTGGGTGTTACAGATAACCTCTGTTGTGAGTGGTGAATAACTAAAACAAATCATTTAGTTCGGTAAAACTGACAATAGGAAACTTAACAAAATATTTATTTAATATGAACTAATATATAACGCAAATAAATATAATAAATACTAATTAAATTTAGTATTAAATAAATTGAAACTACTTAATTTTACTGATATTATGTAGTATAAATAATTAATAAAACTATGAAATATTTGAAGTAAATAAATTTCTATTTTTAAGCAAAAATTTTGAGATTGTTAAAATTATATAAAATTAAACATTGTTTATTTATAAAAGTAATGACAAAATTTAAAAAAAGCCCTAGCCACGATTCGAACCCGAGTTCTTCTGGGTGCAAAGCGGACACCTTACCTTTGTGGCCCCATACTAATAAGTCGTTCCCATTCAGTTATGAAAATGCCATTCATAAAATGTAACGGAATGTTAACATATTATCGACCTTTTTGGAAGTTGTTTAAAAGATCTTCCTTAAAAGCGGGGAAATGCATATTTGGGTTTTGAGATACGATTAAAATGTGCTTCCTACGAAAGTACTTCCAATTTTTTTTTTGCTGGGGTGGTAAATTAATTTAAAGAATTAATAAAGAAGATTGTAAGCCGCTTATTGAAAATATCACTCAATATAGAAATTCACATATTTATTAAAAAGGTCGTTTATTGAAAAAAAAAAAAATTTAGCCGAATCGAGTATCGAACCGGGGATGTCAGTCGCGCACTCCTACCATCGCTCGGTATATGGAGAATTAAGTTAAAGTTGAGTATTAGGCGATGACGCACATGACGTTGCGATTTTGTCAATTCCATGAAGTGTCAGAAAATAATTTCCAATTAAATGTGTAATTAGAAAGTGTTGTGCTTTTGACTAAAATTTTAGTCAAATGTTTTAATTGAGTCTTATTTTAGCAGTCTCTAATTTTGACTAATCTCACATAAATGGTTGTTCGAATATTTTTGTTTTACTGTGGCAACTTTTTTCGTTGAAATTATCTGGTGCACTTTTTTCTGTGTATGCAATTTTTGCAAAAAAAATTAGGTAAATTTATAAATTTCTCAATTTGGAAAAACAACATAATGGAATATTTTAATGTGCATAAACACTGAACACTGAAATGGCCACAACAAAATTCACAACGATGATAGATAACCACATAAACAAAATGAGAACGTATTCTAGGGACCAATATATTCCGAGAATATTAAAATAAACACAACACTTTATTAAAGAAAACATATATATTTTGATCTTGAACGTAGATAAGGGGAACGTAACTGTGGCCATGGAACGATCGGATACAAAGAATGGATGAAAAATATTGCACGTGATATAATGAGCTACCAACGACTAACAAAAGATCCAACACCAACTTTATAGAGAAAGAATAATGATCTTGAGGAAGAACTTTACAAAAGCAACATCATATCGATAGAGGAGAAAAGAAGACTGCAAACAGATGGTTCCACCGCTCCCAGGATATACGGACTACCAAAAGTCCACAATGAGGACTACTCGCTAAGACCAATTTGATCGTCCGTCAACTAGCCATCCATTACACTGTGCAATATGTGGTTAATATTTTGAAGGGCCTCACTAAGAACTCCAAATATAACATTAAGGACTGCATTTCAGGGATGTGATAAAAGACTTGACGATACGGAGCGATGAACAAATCATTTCATTTGATGTACTATCACTATTCCCCCGCATCCCCGTTGATTTGACGATGAATGTTATAGAAGATAGATGGGACGAAATTAAGGAATACACTAATATGACAAAGGGCTTATTTTTACATATTCTAAAATTTTGTATAATTGACAACCGCTACTTTAAATATGACGACAAGATATATAAACAGAAAAAAGGGCTGTCAATGGGTTCACCGGCTGCTCCTATTGTAGCTGATCTAGTTATGGAGAAACTACTACTTGGAAAAACTGACACAAAAACCAATTATATTGACGAAATACGTGGATGGCTTGTACGTCATTATTCGGTAAGAAGCACTATTAGAAATTTTGACGACCTTGAAATGTCCCAGATGTTGAAAATGCCATTTTCGAATTTCGAGAAAACAAAAGTTGTGCTGAATTGTGCTAGGTTTGTGCCCAATTGTGCCGTAAAAAGTTTTTCGAAAAATTGAAAATTGACCGAGATATTGCAAAAAAACTTTTTTCCAAAAAAATCGCTGGTATTGCCATTTTGTTTTTTGCAAAAACAAAAGTTGTGCTGGATTGTGCTAGTTTTTAAAAAAGTTCTATCTCAATCCGTTTTCGAAAAAATCGCTATTTTCGAAAAAATCCTAGAATTGCCATTTTGTTTTTTCGCAAAAACAAAAGTTGTGCTGGATTGTGCTAGCCGCGTAGACAATTGTGCCGTTTCAAGCTAAGTTCTATCTCAAACCGTTTTCGAGAAAATCGCTAATTAAAATTTTGGCGATTTTTCAAAAAAATTCTCTAATTTGGTTAAAATCGCGATTTTTGCAAATCCAGAAACTGTGCTGAATTTTGCTCGCCTAGCACAATTTTTTCGTGATACATCAAAAAGTGCTCATTTCAATGGTTCATAAAAATAATCGCCATTTTAACTTTTTTACCCATTTTCCATATAACTTTGCAAAAAACGCGAATTTCAAAAATCCAAAAGTTGTGCTGGATTGTGCTCGCCTTGCACAATTTTGCTATCATATTTCAAAAAGCGCCATCTTTTTGTAAAAGTCGCAAAAACGCCAAGAATTCTAGAATTGCCATTTTGTTTTTTCGCAAAAACAAAAGTTGTGCTGGATTGTGCTAGCCGCGTAGACAATTGTGTATACAACTTTTGTTTTTGCGAAAAAACCAAATGGCAATTCTAGAATTCTTGGAGTTTTTGCAACTTTTACAAAAAGTTGGCGCTTTTTGAAATATGATAGCAAAATTGTGCTAGGCGAGCACAATCCAGCACAACTTTTAGATTTTTGAAATTCGCGTTTTTTGCAAAGTTATATGGAAAATGGGTAAAAAAGTTAAAATGGCGATTATTTTTATGAACCATTGAAATGAGCACTTTTTGATGTATCACGAAAAAATTGTGCTAGGTGAGCACAATTCAGCACAGTTTCTGGATTTGCAAAAATCGCCAAAATTTTAATTAGCGATTTTCTCGAAAACGGTTTGAGATAGAACTTAGCTTGAAACGGCACAATTGTCTACGCGGCTAGCACAATCCAGCACAACTTTTGTTTTTGCAAAAAACAAAATGACAATTCTAGAATTTTTGGCGTTTTTGCGACTTTTACAAAAAGTTGGCGCTTTTTGGAATATGATAGCAAAATTGTGCTAGGCGAGCACAATCCAGCACAACTTTTGGATTTTTGAAATTCGCGTTGTTTGCAAAGTTATATGGAAAATGACTAAAAAAGTTAAAATGGCGATTATTTTTATGAACCATTGAAATGAGCACTTTTTGATGTATCACGAAAAAAATTGTGCTAGGCGAGCACAATTCAGCACAGTTTTTGGATTTGCAAAAATCGCGATTTTAACCAAATTAGAGAATTTTTTTGAAAAATCGCCAAAATTTTAAGTAGTGATTTTCTCGAAAACGGTTTGAGATAGAACTTAGCTTGAAACGGCACAATAACACCCTCCTCTACAAGAACCTAGCACAACTTTTGCTGCCCAAAAAACCTACAAAGAAAATTTCAGCGATTTTTGTTGCAAAAAATTTTTTCGCTGTATCTCTGCCAAGTTTCATTTTTTCGAAAAACTTTTTGCGGCACAATTGGGCACATATCTAGCACAATGCAGCACAACTTTTGTTTTTGCGAAAAAACAAAATGGCAATTCTAGGATTTTTTCGAAAACGGATTGAGATAGAACTTTTTTAAAAACTGCACAATTATGTACTCCGCTAGCACAATCCAGCACAACTTTTGTTTTTGCAAAAAAACAAAATGGCAATCCCAGCTATTTTTTTTTGGAAAAAAGTTTTTTTGCAATATCTCGGTCAATTTTTCGAAAAACTTTTTACGGCACAATTGGGCACAAACCTAGCACAATTCAGCACAACTTTTGTTTTTTCGAAATTCGAAAATGGCATTTTCAACATCTGGGACATGACCTTGAACAGTTTCAATAACAACATCAAGTTTACTATAGAAGTAGAAGAAATACCATACCATACCATGCAATACCATATTTGAACACTCTGATCATTAAATACAAATCCTGATATATGTTCCTAATATATCAGAATGATTTGAAAAATCTAATACATTTGGCAGTAACAACTACAGCGTTGTCCATAAAACCAACAATAAATTAAAAAAATAGTCAGCAACACAGAAGTAAAAAACCAGCAATAGAAAAACAAAACGTCATGTATGAAATCAAATGCAACGGCAATACAACAGACATGCGAAAGAGTCTACGTAGAAACAACAAAAAATACACAAAAAACAAGAATATCAGCACATAAATCGGACATCAAACTAAGGAACAACAACGATATACAAAAAACAGCACTCGCAACACATTGTAACAATTAAAATCACCACCCAAACTTTGACGAAACACGAGTGTTGCAAAGAGAGGAGCATTACAAAAACGACATGCGCTGGAGAAAAACAAGAGCAAGAACACAGGCCTAGCAATGATCACAGTGCAATAAGCTTTAAGTTGCATGTCTATTTCTTGGTTGTGAGTGATGATTGCTGTCTTGTATGTGTTTGTGTTGTTGTTTTTGTTATATCTTTGGTGTCAACAAATGGACAACGACATTAGTAACACAGTGCAAAAACCAAAATGGGATGAAACCAATTATTATAAACCAAAACCAAGTATTATATCTTATTTGGATCTCATTTTGGATCCGCTTAATCATCATCACTGTCACTGTCAATTTGCATGTTTGAAGTAGCAAAAACTCCAGAAGTAGTAGGTTGTGGATCTCTGTATGTTTCTGGTTCTTGCTCTTCGTCAGTATCCTCTTAATCGGTTGTTCTCTTTAACCACCAGCATAAATCACCTAACATAGAATCTAGTTTCTTTCCTTCTAGCTGTCGTATCATTTGTACCATTTTTTTGCCTTTGTCTCCATTTCACACGTTTAAACTTTTTTTACTTTTTGGTGCTTTGAAGCTAAAAGAGGTATGTATGCAACAAATTGCAAGTGCATATAAAGCAGAAACCATAAGACATATTTAGGGAAAATTTGAACCTCCTAGCCCATTTCATTCGGTGGCTAGAGTGCTGTCAACAGACAGGCGGACATGGCTAGATCATCTTAGAATTACCAACGGAATGGCAAAATGATGAATCCTTAGGTGGAGGGTAAATAATAAAAGGTGGAGTAAATAATAAAAGTTTTTATTAAATTAATAATTAACAATTGTAGAGATCATTTTATGGATCCAAAATTCGTGTTGTCATTTGGTTTGTAATACTTTGATACAAATAGTGTCAACCAAACCGCCGAAGTTGACATCATGAAATTTGGTGTATATACCAAAAAGAATTTTTCCAAATTTGCACTTTTAGCCTAAAATGGGGCGAATGGGGATGAAAATGGTACTAACGAATCGGCAGGAGTTATAATAATGAAATTCGGCGTGTACATTTCTCTGACTGCGGTGACGCGAAAAATAAAGAGATCTTTCGATTTTCGTACCTTCGGGATCTAAATGGGATAAAATTTGACACCAGTCAAACGGCTGTAGCTAGAATCATGATATTCAGTGTTAGCACTCGTCTGACTGGTACGAATTTTTCTAAATTCGTTATTTTAGAGTCAAAATGGAAAAGGAGAAATGGAGGAGAGTCAACAAGCAAACGGCTGTAGCTAAAATCATTGAATTAGGTGCATATATTCCACTCTGAAACGTATTGGATCTTCAATATTAGAATTTTACCTATAAAATGGTTCAGAAATTTAGGATGTAGCTGGAATCAAGAAATTGTAAATGGGGAAATCGAGCTTGAGGAAAATTGTTTCTACACAGAAAAATTTAAAATTTTCATTCAATTAACAAATTCGCGAATTCAAATGAAATATTATTCAAAAATGGGGTGATAAAGAAATTCAAAGAATCAATAAAGAAAAATATTTTTCATATTCACTCAATAAAGAAATTCGCATATTGATTAAAAAGTTGTAAGTCGTTTATTGAAAACAAAACTTAGCCGAGCGAGTATCGAACCTGGGATGTTAGAGTTGTAGTCGCGCTTTCCTACCATCGCACAACGCTCGGTATACTGAGAATTAAGTTAAAGTTGAATATTAGCGATGTCGCACATGTTGCGATTTTGTCAATTCCATGAAGTGTCAGAGAATAATTTCCAATTAAATGTGTATTTTGAAAGTATTGTGTTTTTGACTAAAGCATTAGTTTTTTGAGTGTTTTGATGGAGTATTATTTTAGGGGGTTCTAATTTTGACTAATATTTTCAACAATTCAAATAAATATTTGTTCGAATATTTTTGTTTTACTGTGACAACTTTTTTCGTTGAAGTTATCAAGTGCACTTTTTTCTGTGTACCTAATAATATCCCAGCAAAAAAAGAGCACCTAAAGAAGTGAAAAAGATGTTCATCTTGTGATTTGCAAGTAGTGAAAATTGGGATCTTCACCAATGAATTTAACATGGAGTTGTCATAGGAGGGATGTCCTTTATTTTGAAAGACTTAAAAGTTATTTTAAAATGTTGCAAGGAACCACATTTTCACTTGTTTCCATTTCTGTTTTAAAAAATCCGCCGCTACCGGGGGTAGAACAGCGGACCTTCTGGTTGTAGAACTGACAACGGGAAACTTAACAAAATATTTATTTAATATGAGCTTATATATAACGCAAATAAATATAATAAATACTAATTAAATTTAATATTAAATAAATTGACACTACTTAATTTTACTGATATTATGTAGTACAAATAATTAATAAAAATATGAAATATTTGAAGTACATTAAAAAAGCAACAAATTTTTATTTTTTAAGCAAACATTTTTAAATTGTTAAAGTTATACAAAATTAAACATTATTTATTTATAAAAGTAATAAAAAATATAAAAAAAGTTTTTTCCAGAGCCACGATTCGAACCCGAGACCTTCTGGGTGCAAAGCGTACACCTTACCTTTGGAACCCCATACTAAAAAGTCGTTCCCATTCAGTTGTGAAAATGCTATTCATAAAATGTTACGGAATATTAACATATTATAGACTAAAAAAACTTCCTCAAAACCGGGGAAAATGCACATTTGGCTTTTGAGATGCGATTAAAATTACTTTTACCTTTGGAACCCCATACTAAGAAGTCATTCCCATTCAGTTGTGAAAATACTATTCATAAATTTTTTCGGAATATTAACATATTTAGACTTTTGTGAAAGTTGTCTGAAAGAACTTCCTCAAAAGCGGGGAAAATGCACATTTGGCATTTGAGATGCTATTAAAATGTGCTTCCTACGGAAGTACTTCCAATTTTTTTGCTGGGATTTAGAGCACATTTTACATGTTCACTTTATAATTACACTTAAAGTTTTATATTTATACATAGCAGAGGACTATTAATATTATAACAAAGAAGCATCACAGTTTTCCTAATATTGTAGTTCACTTCTATGTAACGTCGACAGCCTCTAATCTGCCGGTAATACTGTGGTATACACATCGTGGCGTAGGGTATATAAGATTCGTCCCGGACGAACTTAACGACTTTTTATTGTTCATTTTATTTCACATTTTAATTCAGAGTGTTGGATATTAGATTGTTTCCCATTACCGTGTAGTAACATAAATAAAAATTGTACTGCCTAATATTAGGGAACCAGTAGCATCCCTAAAAAATTCTGAACCGCATGTAATTTATCCGGCGCAGGGAATTCTTTTATCGCTCGAAGACCCTTTTCATCTGCTCTTAGCCTTTGACGTCGATCGTGTATCCCAAATATCTCACACGGGTCTGTAAAAATGCACATAGGTCAAACGTAATTCAAACTTGATCCGAGCTGATCTCTCCAAAAACCTCCTTTAACTCGTCCAAATGTTTCTCAATGTCCCTCGAGGCTAGTTTTCATTCGTTTCCTACCATGTCAGAAAAGCCTTGTTCACGAATCTTTGAAATACCGAAGGACATTTTCTAAACCGAAAGGCATTCTCATAAACTCAAACTGACCCAATGGTGTCACAAAAGACTTAGAATTCTCATGCATGTAAACCCGTCCTTGAAACCCAATTTTGTAAAAATGGTCTTCGTTGCAAGCCTATACAACAGATGGTCGATAACGATAGTCGATAATTATCCTTCACCGTAGGCTTGTTAAGTAAAAATAAAGTATAAATGATTGGTAACGAGTATTTCGATTCACGTGTCCTAATGACATTCCTTGGCAAATAATCATCCAAGAGCTCCTGCAACGTACCCTTCTCCTTTTTGATTTTTTCATTGCTTTTATACGTTGTTCAAACAAAACTTATAACTCTGCAACAAAAATTATAACTCTGCAAGTGGTCACCAGGCTAGACCTGGAAATCCACCCAAACAGTCGGCCGCGGATGGCTCTTTGGCATGTGCAAAATATTTGCAGGCACCAACCTCATCATCACCACAACAACAAGCACACATAAACCACATACAATACGAAACAATTACGAAAACTGCAACACTCAAACGGCAATAAAACATTGACTCTGACTTATCCCTGGGTGACGACACAAATGGTTGCATCTGACTTGGCAGCAGAGGAAGTGCCTATAAGTGGCAACAATGCCTCAGGATCGGCAACAGGACTAAGACGGACGAGGAAAGGAGGGAGGCGGGGTATAAGGCTCGTTACGATTCCTTAAGAAGATGGACACGAAATACCCGTCTTCTCTTTCGGGTCATGACAAGCGATTATACCGAAAGCACACCTACCACGTACGGAAGTATGAATCTATGAAACAAAAGACACAAAGGACACAACAAACGGTACTAAAACAAATACGACTACGGTTACAAGCCAGAGCAAGGCTAATCTGATGAACACGGGTAAAACTGGACCTCGGGGCCACTCTGGTATACAAAGCAAGCCAGCCCCGAATAAAGCTGGACCTCCAGTAAGCAGACCGGCACCATACCTGTCCAAGGTCGTTAAAGCCGATATTAAGTCTTGTGTAGGTCCCGCTATCTGCAAAAGGCACAACAAACATGGAAGCGGAACTTCCTAACAGGGTCAACCCTCCGGCGCACAGCACCCAAAATGGGGTGAAAAGGCAGAGGTCCAAAGAAGCTCAAGCCCCCGTTAGCATGCGGCCGAAAACCTTATCTAGCCTAACGACAGCACCCGAATTGCAAGTCGCCATTCTAGACCGAACGGATACTCCGATCTCTGCTCGAAGCCCTCTAAACCATTGAAGATGACTCCTTTACTGAATTCGACAGAGCCGGGTGACAGAAGAGTGTGAAGATCGTCGGCTGTGGAAATAAGAAAGCATTAGACTTCCTTACTGCTGCAGTTGGTGATCTTGATACCCCATGGCCTGATATGCGATTTGGTTTCCTCCTCCAATCCTGGAGGATGAAGCCATACTTACAGTGATAAAAAGGCAGAACAAGCCGCTAGGCACTGATGACTGGAAGATCATCAGGGGACGCGCAAGGGACAAAGGAGAAGGAAAAGATCTGTGGATCCGGATAGGATCAAAATCTCTCCGTCTTCTTCGTCTCTCGAATGGGGTCGTCAGATATGGTCTCAACCGACTGAAGATAAGTATCCCCGAGGACGAAACCAATACCCGACGACAAGAGAGGCATGTAACTGGTGCAAATTACGAACTGCTGCGACATATGGGGAAGGAGGGCACGGACGTGGCTCTGGTGCAAGAACCCTGGATTACAGGGAACAGATTACGAGGACTGAGGTCACGAAACTTAAAGCTCATTACTCCACAAAACGAAGGTAAAATACGTAGATGTATTGTAGCCAAGAAAGACTCAAATCCAACCTTCTTATCTCACTACAGCGATGGCGACCTAACAGTGAAACGCCATAACAAACCAACTCTTTTAATAGGCTCCATGTACCTGAGATACGAAGTAGACAACCCCCCCTCAGACAAGGTCCAGGCCCTGGTAGATTGGTGCAGTCAAATGGGCACGATCTGGTACTCGGAGACGATGCAAACGCGCACCACACCTTTGGGGTAGCACTGACATCAACAAAAGAGGTTAGTCACTTTTTGATTACATTATATCCACTGATTTAATTGTATGCAACAAGGGCAATATGCCGACGTTCTATAATAGAACCAGGGAGCAGGTTATAGATATA
The DNA here is from genome assembly GCA_947397865.1 of Polietes domitor. Taxonomy (NCBI): domain Eukaryota; kingdom Metazoa; phylum Arthropoda; class Insecta; order Diptera; family Muscidae; genus Polietes; species Polietes domitor. The sequence goes on along the minus strand of OX377618.1, from coordinate 82,789,684 downwards.
ACTCTAGTGTCAAACTGTGAAACGATTAGAGTCTCAAATTGGATGGTATCTACAGAATGTTCCTTCTCGGACCACTTTAGAATACACTTCAATATAGAGCACGATATAATTAGGAGGAAACCCAACAGAAATCTCAAAAAGACTAACTGGAACCTCTTCAGTAATCTTAAGCAGTCACTGCATCCTCCGGACAGAGAGATTAGTGACGTGCATGAATTGGAGGGTGCAGTGAATCAACTGACATTTTCCGTTTCAGAATCCTTCACAAAATCCTGCCAGAAGCGACGCCCCCGGAAAGTCAACCAAACCTGTTGGACACCGGAGATCAGGGCACTCAGGAAGGAAAGTAGGAGACTCTTCAACAGAGCAAAAAGGGAGAAAACTCCAGAAGGCTGGAGCGACTACAAAGAGGTCTCAAGAAGCAGATCAAAAAAGCAAAATGGAAATCCTGGACGAACTTCTCCGAGGAAATGGAAGGTACAAACGAGGTCGCCAGATTTCGCAAAGCGCTCTCCAAGGAACCCAGTACTCAGGATTCTTGATGAAAACGGATGGACTGTTCACAGAAAGCAGTGCAGAAACGGTATAACTTCCAGGACGATAACAACAGCATTGAAGAAACAGAAACCCCCCCCCCTCCGTTTGCACGGACGAGTTAATCAACACAATAGTTGATGACGAAAAAATAATGTGGGCCATACTATCCTCTAGACCATACAAATCAGCAGGACCATATGAAATTATGCCAGCACAGCTGCAGGTCTCCCTGGACCGGATATTGCCATGGCTGCGACTAATTTTCTCCGCAATCCTGAGATGGGCCTACATACCTAGGGCATGTAGAGAAGTCAGTGTGGTCTTTATCCCCAAGGCGGGAAAAATAAACCACAACACGACAAAAGGTTTTAGACCCATTAGTCTATCATCGTTTTTACTAAAAACCATGGAAAGACTGATGGACCTACATGTCCGGGAGAACCTAAATCCAGACGACTTCAGTGAGTCACAACACGCATACCTTAAAGTAAGGTCAGTAGAAACGGATGTAATGCAGGTGCTTGGTTACAAAAGGAATCAAAATACCTTGGCATAATCCTAGACTCGAAACTTTCTTGGAAAAGGAACACAGAAGAGAGAGGAAGGAAAACACTCTGCGCCTTTTATACCTGCAATAAGATGTTCGGGAAAAGATGGGGACTATAACCAAAGATTGTACATGGCGATATTAAGACCAATACTCATACTGTAGCGCGGTAAAAAGGAAATCACTCCTAGAAAATCTCATCAAAGTACAGAGGATGGCATGCGTGGTCATTTCTGGGGCAGCGAGATCAGCTCCTCAAGCCGGACTAGAAACTATACTCATGTGCAGCAAGGGTAGCATTGCGTATAAGAGAACTCGGTATGCTGAAAAAAGACACGCTTGAACACAGGTCCATTCTAGGAGCCACCGAATCATACGGGAGGCTAGATAAAGATTCAGATTTTCTTACGCCCAGTATGCACCTACATAAGAACTTCAAATTGGTAATCCTCACCAGAGAAGAATGGGCATCCAACATGGTCATTACCGATGAGGAAAACTCTACCTTCACTTATGGCTCAAAAATGGAGACAATGGAATGGAGGTACGGGATCGGAAGTCTTCTCTGAACCTTTAAACCTTAAAATATCCATCCGACTGCCAATTACTTGCACAGTCTTTCAGGCAGAAGTCTATGCCATCAACATAGCCGCGAGAACTATTCTGGAACGGGACATCGATCCATCAAAATTCAGAATATATGTGGACAGTATGGCAGCTCTTAAAGCCTAAAATTTCAAGACTATCAGATCAATATGCGTACATGACTGCTTGGAGTCTCTAGACCGACTCCGAATACATGACGTCACACTTGTATGGGTACCGGGTCACACGGATGTATCTGGAAACGAAATGGCAGACGAATGTGCACGGAATGGCTCCAAGGCGACGGACTTTCCATGTACTACGAACATACGCACGCCTTTCATCGAAATACTCAATCAAATAGATGAAATAGCAGACCGAGAAACAAAGATGCGATGGGACTCCGTTCATAACTACAAAACAACACGTAACTTTTGACCGAAAATCATCCCTAATATAACAAAGGAACTACTGGCACTCGGCAAAAGAAACACAAGCATCCTTATGGGAGGTCCTTACAGGGCACTGCGCAATAGGCCGTATGGCAGAGCGTATGGGAATTCCTCATATGGACTACTGCAGAAGCTGTCTCGACGAAGAAGAAGAGGAGTCGGTGGAACATCTGCTATGCTCATGCCATAGACTGAAGGAGATTAGGCTACATTATCTTGGAAGCAGATTCTTTAGCAGTCTGGCAGAAGTAGCAAGTGTTCCTTTAAAACCCCTATATCAACTCATAGATAAGGCTAACTGGTTCTCCAGTAGAAACAAACGACAATCTAATAACGACTGACACTATAATGAACCCTCCGGACTCTTCTTGCTATCACTTTTTTCTTCTCCTTCTATAATCCTTCTCCTCTATCCATTAATATCTTTCTTCTTTAGTTATTTGTCTTCAAGGGTATCACAATGGATAAATAGTCTCCGAGTGAACTCGCCTGGTTGCATATACACGTGATGTTGTATATTCTACCAGCGGGCAACCCTTTCAACCTAACCTAACTTACCTTGTGTTAATAAACTATAGAAAAAATTATCATTTTGCCAATTTTCCACTGAAATTCTAGCTGATTTTTGCAAACAAATCGAAGCCTCAATTCCACCACTTCCAAACTCACACAGTCGCTAAGAAAGACATCTAAGAATACTACTTTAAAATTAAATTATTGTAATCATTTCGTAATTCAAAATAAAAGAAATAAAACTGTTGAAACTGTTAACATTTAAAAACATAACGCGACTATGCCATAACCACTTTTTTATTAGAAGAAGACATACACAAAACAATTGCAGGTCAAAACTAGTACCGCTTGACATGGAATGACTTCTCTGCCAAAGTCTGCTCCCAATATTCTGTTACAAACGCAGGATGCAGGTACACACCTCACTTAAAAATTAATGTGGAGTACAAATAGTCAAGCATCATTTCACAAAAACAAGTAAGGAAAGGCTAAACTCGGACGGAGTCAACTATATGATACACTCCACTTTCGATCCCATTACAATTAAATTCGGTATGTGTTTGAAAAAAAATGTTAAATCGGAAAGGACATTTGTATGGGGGTATATTGAAATCTGGAACGATGTGACACGCTTTCACCATGTATGTTTATAGGTGAAATATAATATGTAGTTTGGCCAAAACATTAACGGTTAAACATTTGGGAGCAACATTTGTATTGGGGCTATATCTAAATCTGAACCGATCTCTCCCACTTTCACCATAGGTGTTTCTAGATTGATTATAAGATGTTGTGTCAAATTTATAGAAAATCGGGTACTGTATGTGGTTTCTAGAGCGGAAAATGTCAAATCGGGAGCGACGTTTATATGGAGGCTACATCTAAATGTGAACCGATTTGCCTCAAATTAAATACCGTTCGTCTTTAATTCCTCGTTTCCTTTTGGGTGTTACAAACAAATGCACAAAGACATAATAGTCTCGTGGAGTGTATAAATATTCAAAAAAATATATTATAATTTAAATTATAAAAACTAAAATTATTTATAAATAAATATAAAATTGTTTGTGGTATGTATGGTTGACCTTTTGATGTGTTGCGTTTTGTATTTTGTTCGGCTTGAGGTCAGTTTTTTTCCAAATAACAGTAAATATAAAATTTTAATTATTTCAAGTCACGCTTATAATGTAGTATACATTCATACGTATGCGCAATTATACAACTATATATTTATAAATACACATAAACATACATACATACTGGAAAGACAACAGTGGTTCATAATCAAAATCCATTGGCCGAAATTCAATAACTTTGCTCTAGTAGACATTTTTGATTTCTGTAAAAAACAAAATTAGACAAGGATCTAGGAATTATTTTGAGATATTAACATTAACAATTGGATATATTTTAGATTTAATCGGTCCAAAGTTGACTACTTTTCGTATTGTTCGATTTAAAAGGAAATTAAAACTCTTATTGTTTTGTTTTAATGTTATTTTAATATACGTATTTGTACACAATGCGAAGAATTTTTTTTTCACTTTTAGATTTTGCAAATTGAAAAAATTTAATTTCTTTTTTTTTACTTTGTCGAACTGTTTCTAACACATTTTAAGAATTTTTTATTAGAAATTGTGGTTTCTTAGCTTTAATATGACGCCTAAAATATGTTTGTGCCAAATATAGTTCATTTCGGAGTAGAGATGGGCGCGACTCAGGTGAATTGCGTAAACTACGCGTGATAGTGAGCAAAATTGAATGAAAAAAATTTAAGTCACATGATTTTTGCGTGAGTCGCATATATTTATTATTTAGTTTTCATTCTATTTCGTGTTTACCACCATATATTTTCATTCAGTTTGTTGGATATTTTCAATTATGTAGATCGTTTTCAAGCAAAATCAAATTAAATACTTTTTCGTAGAATGAAAACTTCGGGAATATTTATATATTTTTCAAATATGTATGTATATAGTTAATTTACATTTAAGCAACCTTTCTCTGACTGTGTGAATTGTCAAAATTCACCTTGGTCGCATAGTGTAATATAACACCTCATGTATTGTCACTAGCCTCACTTCATTGTTTGAATACTTTATGTCAAATAAATGGGCATTCGCTCTCGTAAGCTGGAAGTGTAAGGTGTTTTATTAATAAGTCGCTATATTATCGCTATAAGTCGCTATACTTTAATATTACTAAAGAGTATTACTTCCACGCAAAAACAAACAAGCAAACAAAAACAACAATGTAGTTGAAAACAATAAACCATAAAAAAATCATAAATTTTAAATTTTTTTATCAGTGCTGAATCAATTTTAAATAAGAACAAGTCTGTCTGTCTGCCTGCCTTTTTTATGCGCTGGAGTTGTGAAATCTTCATAGATTCTTTCAGTCCGTACTGAACGTATGCACGATTTACCGCACTAAAACACATCCCCAAGAAGTCAACGCCACTCCCCGCGGTACTGCCTTCAGGTATTCCTTCGCGAGGGGGGTCAGCTATCTGTGCTGTTTTCTTTTGTTATATTTCATATACCTCTACCCTGACCTTTTCTGGCTTCTTCCGCCGCCCGAAGCTCACGATTTACGGTGACTATAAATGTGGTGACAGTGTTCCAATTTTCTTCGGTGCTCAACATTGTGTCGACTACCGTTTCAGCTGACAGTCTTCTGCCTAGCAAGGATTCCGCTATTGTTCTCAGTACCTCATATCTTAGGCAGTGAAACATGACGTGTTCTACGTTCTCTAACTCAGAGGCGCACTGTGGACACATGTGAGAGTTGTCGTGTCCATATTTATGCAGGTAGCTCCTATAACCTCCATGTCCCGATAGGAACTGAGTGAGGTTGTAGTTCACATCTCCATGGGTTCGGTTGATCCACTTTCCTATATTCGGAATAATCTTATATGTCCATCTACCTTTGGTCGAGTTTTGCCATCTTTGTATGGTCCTCTCGCGTTCAGTTTGTCTTAACACTTTTCGGTCTTGGTGCGGGTTTTCCTTCTGCCCGCAATAAATGGCAGCACTTTCTCTTGCTGCTAGGTCGATAGGGATGATTCCTGCTACTACACTAGCTGCTTCGTAGGAAATTGTGCAGAATCCGCAGCAAACTCTGAGACAACTTCTTCGGGGTATTGAGATTATGTCCTTGCTGGACTTTTTTCTCAATGTCTTCGCCCATATGGGTGATCCGTACAACATTATCGAGCTTATTACACGGGTGATTAGAGCTCTACGGCTTTGGCGTGGCCCTCCAACATGTGGCATCATTCTGGCCAGCGCATTTGCAGCGCTAGTTGCCTTTTCGCACGTATACTCCATGTGGCGTTTAAAATTTAGTCTGTCATCTATCATTATGCCGAGATCTTTTATAGCCTCCTTAGAGGTTACTTCACAGCTTCCCACTTGAATCGTGAGGGTTTCCCGACTTTTTTTTGCCACTTACAAATACTACCTCAGTTTTGTGCTCTGCTAAATCAAGGTTCATCGATTTTAGCCACTGTCTAATGGCACTGATGGTTTCATTCGCGTATAATTCCACTTCTATCTTTTTCCGTGCTTGTATGAGTACTGCAACATCGTCTGTGAATCCTACGATAGACGCTTCTTCTGGTATTTGCAGTATAAACACTCCGTCGTACATTATGTTCCACAGTAGAGGCCCTAGTACAGAGCCTTTGGGGGACGCCTGTCGTGACTTCGTACGATTTTGTTCCATTGTCGGTCTCATACCACAGCGTTCTGTATGAAAAGTAATCTATGACCAATCTTACAAGGTATTCCGTGACATTTAGTCTCCGCAAGGATGCCACGATATGATCCCATCCAGCCGAGTTGAAGGCATTTTTTATACCCAGCGTAACTACTGCACAGTATTTCCTTGCTGCTCCTTTACCTTGAATAGCCGTCCTTGCCGTGTTCACTATTAGGGAAATTGCGTCAGTGGTGGACCTAGACTTCCGGAAACCATATTGTCTTTCCGAGATTCCATCTGCCTCTTCAACTGCATTTTGTAGCCTATTGTAAATTATCCTCTCAAGGCATTTGCCTATAGTATCCAGGAGACATATCGGCCTATATGATTGGGGTTCACCTAGGGTCTTGCCAGGCTTTGGTAGCATGATAAGCTTCTGCTTTTTCCATCGTCCCGGAAATACACCATCTTTCAGGCTGTTATTGAATAGCTTCGCAAATAGCTGGGGTCTCGCCCCTAATGCAGCTTTAGGACTGGACATGTGATTTGGGCCGATTTGCCCCATCCATGGCCCCATGGATTATTATCGGCCTCCCTACATAGCTTTTTAAAACAATCAGATTTGCTCTTGTTTATGGCAAGTTGCAGTTCTATTCTTGCTTTGTGGTGAGCTTCCCTTCTCGCCAGGTGGTCAGGTCTACGCCTGCTTCTCTGGTAAAAGCGCCTCGTCTTTAGGCACTCCTTTCTCAATGCTGCTATATTCTCATTCCACCAGTAGTTTTCTTTTCTCCCTTGACACTGCATTTTTCTTGGCATAGATGCGTCACACGCTGTCTGCAAAGCATCTGTAATATTTTCTGTCATATCTACTGTCGCGCTTTCTTCAACTTGTAGACTGGAGAACACTTCAATGAACGTTGCCTCGTCAAATCTATCCCTTTTCCAACCGCAGAATTTCGCATTGCCAAGTTTGCTCCTTGGTGGTCCCCGGTAGTCGGCTGTAAAAGTTATCGCCTGGTGGTCGCAATGAGTATACTGCTCGCTAACATGCCACTCTAAATCGGAAGCTAGGGAGGAACGTACAAAAGTCAGGTCGACTATGGATCCGTAGCAAGCTCTCCTGAATATGTGGACATTCCCCTCGTTTGCGAGTACTACATCGAGTTGTGAGAATGACTCCAGTAATATACGTCCTCTGTCGTTCGTCTTCTGACTGCCCCAATCTACAGCCCAAGCGTTGAAGTCCCCACGGCTGTGTTTTGATGCGTCAATTGACAGATTTCCAACTATTCTTCTAAATTCATCTAGTAATATATTCGGTGAGACGTAGCAGCTGTATACGTATATACCACTATTCTTAACTCTGGCGAAGCCCTCAGATGGCTGGTTAGTTCCCTCCTCTATAGCCTTATTTCCGCAGGCCCATACTACAGCTTTACCGGAAGAGTCCACCTCCCATACATTTTTACTTTTACTCCTATACGGTTCACACAAAATTGCGACGTCTGATTTTAATTCGCAGATGGTTTGTGTCACAGTGGTTTAGATTTAGCTGGATAAATCTCAATTTGATCTGGAGTTCAGCGCCTTTCGGAGTACTGGGCATCTATAACTACCTGTAACATGTTTAAGGTCAGTACTACCTTTTGCCATGCAGAGCATGCAATTCGGTTCACCTGAGCATTCTTTCGCTATATGATCCTTGATGCCACATTTTCTGCAGTGTTGGGACCTATCGATTTCCGCCTCGCAATATTTCGCCATCTGTCCAAAGTCCAGACATTTAAAGCACTTTGTAACCGACGCTATCTCCCTGAGTCGACATATAGACCTGCCTATCTTTATCTTACCCATGTTAAGTGCCTTTTCTGCAATATCGACTGGGAGGCTAATTTTGGCTGCCTGTGTTCCTCCATACGTTATCCGGATAGACTTTATTTTAGATTCGTCGATATCTAGAATTTCAAGTGCATTAGCAAAAGCTCTGCATAACTCCGTCTTCGTGGTGATATCATCCATGTCTCTACACTCTATCACCATTTCGTTTATGCGTGTCTTTATATCCACTCGTCCTCCTAAATATGTTACTATCATGGTACTTCTTCAATTGTTTCCCCTTGGCGTTTTGCTTCCCTTCTGGTGGGCCATATTGGCGACGTCTGTGTAGAGGTTTCGGTATTTTTGTGATTTTGGTCATGTACTCTGCTCCTTTCATCGCTTATTTTGTTATATGCTATCCTTATAGCAGTCACTTGCTCCTTGCTCCTTATAGCAGTCACTTGCTCCTTAACGTAATCCATGAGATTTACTATCATCTTCCCCAACTCTGAGAAGGTATCGCATGTGGTTTCAAAACCGCTTTCCTCCTTTTTCTTTAGTGCCTGAAATTTGGCTGACTTCGAAGTCGCTCCCGTAGCTGGATTATAATCTACTTGAGGATTTTTCATTATTACTGAGATTCTTCCACAAGGTGTTTGCTCAGATTGTGCAGATGTTCTATTATCAGTTAAGTCTGCAACTCGTTCATTACGTGGTGTCACTGGCTCTACAATGGGAGATCTCTGGATTCTATCGTTCCGTTGAAAGGAAGCAACAAATTAAAAGAAAAACCTTAATCTTTTAATTGTATGACCTATAGCAAAACAAAATCATAGAATAGAAATAATATAAAGGTCAACAATAAATACAACTAACAATGTTAATTTTTTTAATATAGCCAAACCAAAACAAATAAGAATATTGAAAAAATAATTTTATAAATAAATATAAAATTTAAAAATTTTAAACCACGTTATAAGCGACAAGGCTCACAATATATTCATCTATATAATAAAAATGAAATGATGTTCGTTGGTAATCACATCACTTGAGAACGGCTGAGCCGATTTAGCTGATTAATCAGGAACCCTGAGCCTGGTAATAGCTTGTAGTATGATAAAAAGCAAAAATGTAAATTCGTATTTTAAATACCACCTATGAAAGTAGAATATTGAACTATAAGAATATCGTGACAGAATGTTTGTCAAATTACAGCATCGCCAACTCGCAAAATTCTCAAAATGGTAGAACAGAAAAAGTTTTGTCAAGATGGAAGAAAAATTTCCCTCAACGATTTAGCGATCAACTCTATGAATTATGCTCTGGCAACAGTGAAAGAAAATTACGATAGACAAAATAGAGAAATAGTTCTTCAAAAGGGTTATCAGGTCCTTCGTTGTATATAAAAAGTGCGCCATATAACACACTTTTTGTTAATTTTCACCTTTCTTCTACACATCAAGAAAAACAAGCACATTATTTGGTATGTAGTTTTTCGTTTAAAAAATTGGTACGGAAACCTTGAAATGTGGTCATTTGTGTGGTCTTCAAACTTAACCTAAGTTTGGGAAAAATATTACCATCTGCAAATAAAACGACAACTCCCTGTACCCAGATTACATATTCGCAAACTCTAGTTGAAAATCTGATCCTCTTTCTTTGATGTGACATCGACTTTATTTCTGCTTTCTTGGGGGTTCCGTTCAATGCCCATCTTCGTTATGTCATCATTAGGTCTTCTCAGAATATGGCCGATCCAATTCCATTTCCTTTTGGCTATTTCTATTCGCACAAGTCTCTGTTTGAAATGACATTTGGCCAGAATATTTTCAGAATCTTCCGCAGTGATATGTTTATGGATACATGTAACGCTTGTGGATCCTCAGCTGAGGCATTCCACGATTCGCATCCATATAAATAAAGAGACGAAGCTTCGTTTTAAAATGAGTTTGTGGCGACCTCTAGACTTTTTGTAGTATTCCAAAAGCTTGGTCTGCTTTTTGATGCTATTTTCAATGTCCTCACCTGAGCCGCCTTCGGAAGATATTATGCTGTCCAAATATGAAAACGAGTGGACATCATCTAGTTCCTCGTTGTTTATCTTGAACCGATTGCACGACTATTATGCGTAGACTATTTACGTGGTCATTGCACGAGCGATTAGATCTGAACCCAGCTTGTTCAGGACGAAGATCTGGTGAGAGCGATGATGAAAGTCTTGCATGTATAATGTGAGAAATAACTTTGTTTACCATAGGCAATAAAGTTATACCCCTCCAGTTTCCGCACTCAGTTAGGTCTCCTTTCTTTGGTAATTTAATTGTTACTACGGTATTTAGTTTTGGAGGTAAGGTATGTGAAGACCAGAATTCTGCTGTAATGGGTTGGATTATCTTGGCACTGAGAGTGGGATCGACCTTTAGTAATTCTGGGTTAATATTGTCTACGCCAGGCACCTTACCATTTTTGAAGGTTTTTATAGTATTTGTTATTTCCGTTTCGTCTGGGCAGGATATACTAATGTCATTCCGCGTCTTGTAAGTTAGGCACTGGCATCTGGTTGGTTTTTTCGTGAACAATATTTTGGCATAGTGGTCAGACCATATTGCCAGTTTTTTGTTTAATGCTGTAACGACTCCTCCAGAGGCATCCTTTAGTGGATATGTATTTGAACGTATGTTCCTATCTCCTTCCCAATTCTGTATATGTCTCTGGGCCTGTCCCCTTCCCAATTCTGTATAAGTATCTGGGCTTGTGCGGCTGAGCTTCTGCAGCTTTATCCTCGGTCCAGGATCCCTTGTCCCGTCTTGCACTCCGTTTAACCATACGATCCTTGTTTGCAAATTGGGATTGCGGACTTATTTTTGCCAATCTTGTCCTGGCAGTATTTATCGAGCATTTCAGGCCCCTCCTCTCCTCGATGAATTGCCAGGTTTCATCGTAGATCCATGCCTTGCGTTGGCGTTGCTTATGTCCTACTTTATCTTTATCGCTCTCAGTAAAACAAATTTTTATCATATCCCAGTCAGTTTGGTTTTAGATTTGCAAATCTTCGTGCGTGAACTAGCCTGATTCACTTTTTTCCATCTCAATTAAGGAGTAAACTTTGACATCGTTTTATTGTTCGTATACCTGAATATCGATTAAATTATCCTCAATCTGTATGTTCACACTTAATAAGCATTTATTTTTTAATTATTCACATACTTTATTTTTATACCCTCCACCTCCAGGATGGGGGTATACTAAATTTGTCATTCCGTTTGTAACACCTTGAAATATCGACCTGAGGCCCTATAAAGTATATAAAGGGTCCGCCAAACTACTGAATATTTTCTCAAATTTCGTTTTTTATTTGAAAGTACAATCCTTCCGGTTAATAATGGAAAATAATTTCATTCAAATGGCTGCCTCGGCACACCACAAATAATAGTCCAATGGTTGAAAGAAAAGTTGAAAAAAAAAACGTTAGATGGCGGACCCTTTATATTCTTGATCGTAATAAAATTCTAAGACGATCGAACGTCAAAATTTTCCATAAATGCGTCTCATAGTCGTAGATCGGTTGGGATTGCAACTGGGCGAAATCGGCCCAAAAGGAAAATTTTTTCCCTCACAAGGACTAAAAATACCCATAATAACCCCTAATATTTTAGACAATTTAAGCATAATTTTTCCACCACGGAGTGCATTCTACGGTATCGCCGGCAGATTAGAGGCAGTCGACTTTGTTGTCAGACACTTTTACCCAGTAATTTAAATTTTTCGTTATACTAGCGTCATTTCTATTTTCATAGATCAATGGAAAGCATTAGCTCGCTGATCGTAACCCTCACTGACTACGAAAATGACGTCCCCATGTCTGACGAGGAAAGAGGCTCCGCCGAAGTGAAGTCGTCCCGTCACCGGTTTGTTTTTCACTGTATCAACATTCAAGGGATGTCTCTTATAAATGCACTACATTGTGTTGGTTAAAGGAAGAATCGGACTTTTTGCACTAAATGTATCCTATCTTACAAGAGGGCAATTTCGGATGGGCAAAAGTTACTCCTTAACGGAGAACCCTTTAAACTTTCCAAATATGTATATATTTCGTTAAAGGCTTTTGAAGGAAAAAAAGTTGTGTAAATGCACTACATTGTGTTGGTTAAAGGAAGAATCGGACTTTTTGCACTAAATGTATCCTATCTTACAAGAGGGCAATTTCGGATGGGCAAAAGTTACCCCTTAACGGAGAACCCTTTAAACTTTCCAAATATGTATATATTTCGTTAAAGGCTTTTGAAGGAAAAAAGTTGTGTTGGTTCAATTTCAGACATTTGTTCAAAAAGGATATTTTTAAAATATTTATTACAAACGAATTATATTTGGTACAAACATAGTTTTAACGTCATAATAAAGCTAAGAAACAACAATTTCTAATAAAAAAATTTGAGTGCAAAATCTCTTAAACTGTGTGAGAAACAGTTCGACAAAATCAAAAAAGTAAATTACGTTTTTTTCAATTTTCAAAATCTGAAAAACGTGAAAAGCAGTAAAAAAATTAAATTTTTTTCTTCGCATTACACAGTACAACACATGATTTGCCAACTCAATTCTGAGAACAATATGTGAAATTATACCCAAAAAGAATAATTTCTGCATCATTCGTTTTGTCTTCTTACCTGCCGAAATATTTTTAATATCGATTTGAAGTTAGTACTATCGTATAGGGGAATTTATCACGTTTTAGGCCCTGTTGTTTGACATAGCTCGACAGCCACTAGTCCGATTTAGTTGAAATAAATTTTAAAAAATTAAGAATTACTATTCCCTTAATCTGTTCATATATTGTTTTCCTATACAAGCAACAGTTTCCAAGTTAAAAATAAGTTTCCAATAAAAAATGAAGAAAATTTTTTTTTTTTTAAATTCATAAAAAAACAACAAGTGCCCAAATTTGGATGAATTTAAAAAATACAGAAAAAAGACCGATAAAATTTGTTTACTGAGCAATTCAAAACCGCGTATTGTAATTATTTCGATGAAGCAGATTCAAGTGGTGCAAATTTTACGCCGGACACAGTGTGCAACAGTTGTTATACTACCCTTCTAAAATGGCTGCACGGAAAAAGTAGAAACTTGTCTTTTATAAAGCCAGTAATTTGGGTGCAAGACCTAACTGGACATGATGAATCCAGGTGCTACGCATGCATAAATTTTCGTCCTGGATTAAACAGAAAACAATTGAAAGCAAAAGTATACACTGCTGCATTTACTGCCACACTTCCAGTGCAACGCCCTGCTGATACCGATGCACCTAAACCTCCGAGTGGGGATACTGTGTCCCTCGTAGCCGAAACCGTTTTCACCAATCCGACCAATTTGGATGATGCTGATTGGATACCCGATATTGAAGAAAAAGGACCACGACCGCTAGCACAAATAGAAATGGATTACATTGTGGCCAAGCTGGGACTATCACAACACAACTCCGAATGGTTGACATCATTTCTGAAGAGCAGAGAACTCACACAGAAAAATGTCAGCGCAACATCATACCGACAACGCCAAGCTGATTTTCAGAAATTTTATTCTGTTGACGAAGCAAATACCATGATATACCAGGCTTAGTGGAAAAATTGGGAATGGTTTATATCGCTGGCGACTGGCGTTTATTCATCGATGGTTCAGTTACCAGTTTGAAGGCTGTGCTGCTGCACAAAAAAAATAAAAAACCATCCATTCCATTGGGATTCAGCACAACTATGAAGGAAACGTATGAAACATTGGGCGAAATTTTGAAGAAAATCAAATACGATGAACACAAATGGAACATTTGTTGCGATCTGAAGGTGGTCAACATACTACAAGGGATTATAGAAAAGGGCGGATATCCAAAATACTTCTGCTTCCTTTGTAATTGGGATTCACGATACAAAGGAAATCAATATCAATGTAAAGATTGGAAAGGAAGAACTCCCGAGCTCAACAAACAATTAAAATTACGCAATGAACCTATGATAAAGGACCTGCATGATATTTTGTTGCCACCGCTACACATGAAACTGGGAATAGCTGGGAAATTCGTTGAAGTGGTGGTCAAAAAAGTTAACGGCGCCTTTGACTGTTTGAAATCCATCTTTCCGAAACTCAGTGATGAGAAAATTAAAAACGGTACGTATCGTACTCTATATTTAAATATTGTCATATCTAAATTTGTTCATTTGTATACATTCGCATTACCAATAATTTTTTCGTTTTTCTTATGTATTTAAAACAGGTATTCTGAACGGACCTGATATTCGGAAGTTGATCAAAAGTGATTCTTTCACAAATATGCTTTCAGAGTATCACGACCACCAACATGCATGGAACGCATTGAAAGAAGTAATAGAAGGCGTTCTAGGAAAGAACCGTGTTCAGCGAGAAGAGATACAGCAACGAGTGGACAGGTTGCTGTATTATTTTGAAAAAATCGGTGCATCCATGACGCTGAAATTGCATTTCTTGCACCACCACCTCGATAGCTTTTTGGCACAATCACCTCAGAAATCAGACGAACAAGGAGAGAGGTTCCACCAGGTGACCATGCCAATTGAAAAGCGGTTCAAAAGCAAAAAATTGGATGCATTGCTTGCGGAGGTTTGTTGGTGGAGTTCCACAATTATGCAGTTTGAAGAAAGCACCGAAGATGAAGACATTGAAATTGGTGGACACAGTGAAAGAAACACGCCCTTGAATAGTATGTGTATCTCGGATGACGATACAGACTCAGACCATGAATATGAACAACCAACGAAGAAAACAAGATCATCAGAACCACAAGCGTCAACTTCTGCAAGCATGGATATTGCCAATAATTGAAAAAATGTTCTGAATTTTGTTTTTATGCATATTATAATTGCGTATTAATTGCATATTATTTTATTTTCATAAAGTTTTTATAAATTAATTTTTTTTTGCATGATAATTTTTTAATTTTTATTTTTATTTTATTTTTTGAAATTCATACCTTTACACAATTACGAATAAAAGCGAAACGCGTGCATCGATTTTCATGATCTTTGCCTCATTTTGCTCATAGGTTATGTGACTTTGCGAAAAAGTAACTACACTTGAAACTTATTTCCGTTTTGTATTTTTTATGAATTTAAAAAAAATTCTTCATTTTTTATTGGAAACTTATTTTTAACTTGGAAACTGTTGCTTGTATAGGAAAACAATATATGAACAGATTAAGGGAATTGTAATTCTTAATTTTTTAAAATTTATTTCAACTAAATCGGGCTAGTGGCTGTCGAGCTATGTCAAACAACAGGGCCTAAAACGTGATAAATTCCCCTATACGATAGTACTAACTTCAAATCGATATTAAAAATATTTCGGCAGGTAAGAAGACAAAACGAATGATGCAGAAATTATTCTTTTTGGGTATAATTTCACATACTGTTCTCAGAATTGAGTTGGCAATCAACGAACTGAAAAATGTTGTACTGTGTTATGAAAAACATAAACACAAAAAAATAAAAATTCTAATTTTCTTTTAGTTTTTCGTTTGATTTTTTTTTTTGGTCTGTAATCAATATTTGATTTGAACTGGGATATTGTCCTGGCTCAAGACCATTTTGCATCTATATTTAATATAATGCAAATTTATTTATAAATGGCATGGTGACATTTATTACTTGGCTGCAGACTACCACGATCATGATTTCGACCATGTCAAAAGCCCTTTCAAGTGGCTTCGCGAATTTTCAAGTGGCTTCAAATACGGTACATTGTATGCTTTAAATAAATTTTTCAAAATACATTAACAGAGGACAACGAATAAAGAATTGCTTAATTTTTTGGCTTAGAAAGTTTTACATTTCACTAATTAAATGTTGCCGCTATAAGCAGAATATTCTCTTTAAATTGAATAAATAAAACAATAGTTTAACAATATTTGTAAATGCCGAGGCATCGGTCGCCCTCGCGAATATAGTTTTGTACTGTAGAAAATGTTCTAAATAACTGCAACCTTCGGGTAAACCACTTTCTGAAAAGGAAAGCAAAAACGGAATTACACTTTTTGAAATGCAAAAGAAAACCTCAAGCGTTTCTATCTTCAACGAACTAAACGAAATTTCAATACGATGCATGGTTTCTGAGATACATTCCAATAAAATAACCTCTATTATGATGATATTTTCAACTATTTTCGCATTTATGAACTTTAAATGCATCCACAGCTAAATTTAGCCGCGATATTGGCAAAATCTTTTAGAATATACTTAATAAGAATGTTCTTTCAGTAAAGTGTAAAGGACACTTGCATGTTTTTCTTTGCTTGAGTTTTGCATTGAATTTTCATCCTTAATAACGCCGTCTATGTGTCAATCATTACTTATTTACATTTCCATCACCTAAAACATTTTCATTGTTGGAGAACACCTGTCACTTCGTTGACATTTATGCATTTGCAAAGTATTTTAGCAGCGTCGCCGAGGTTTCCTAAAGACATTCAACACAACTCTCGGGCATTTTGTCACCTGTTATAGCTATTGGATATTTGCAATTCCACATACAGTGATTGTTGTGTTGAAAAGATTTATTAAATCAAAATTTAACCTTTTTGATTTAAATTAATTATTATTTAAATCAAATTCTAAGACTTGCCAACAAGTGAATACCTGCAGCAAGTTTTAATACCTTCTACTGATAAATTAAAATTCGCGAAAACGTTGGATTTTGATTTGAACTGGGATATTGTCCTGGCTCAAGACCATTTTGCATCTATATTTAATAGAATGCAAATTTATTTACAAATGGCATGGATTTTGTTCAAGCTTATGTGCTGAGAAGATTGGTGGTTAAATCCCGATTGATTCTTTTTGGTTATTCCTCTCTTGATGCCAACTCCACTACGGATTTGACACCTTTCATAGCAGTTAAACAGCAGGAAGACGAGAGAAAGAGAAACTCGAGGGAAATATCATTTGATCAAAGCAATACTTCTGTCGTTCAAGTCGATTTTTAGTGTTGTTTAATAATTCTGCTGTGTGTTTTGATTTGTGTCAAATACTTGGAAAACCCTCCCAAAAAGGCATAATTTCATTCCCCTGGGGAAGAAGGAAGGTTTCTAAACCTCTAATAGTGATTGGAGGAGACGCCGTTCCATTTATCATCATATCACTAAAAGCAGCAGGTGGTTAATCTATCTATCTATATTAGGGTTTTCATTTTCCCGTACTTTTTATTTCCCGGGACACGGGAATTACTTTGCGTGCACATTTTATTAAAGTAAAAAAAATATGTATTTCACAACGAACCTGCTACAGAATTTATATAATAAAGTGCAATGTGAGATCAATTTAAATGTCTTTTCAAGTTTCATGTACATATGCATGCCTATATTTGAAATAAGAGCAGACAATGCATTTGTGGCCTCATCAGATATTTCTTATGTTATTGGAAAATGTGGACGCGACGGACAACGATCGATCACATTCAACAGATGTTGGCTTAATAGTCAGTAGAGCATTAAATAAAATGTTTAACTTGTCTTTTTGTCCTGTCGCTTCGAACTTCTTTTTTAGCCAGTCATCTTGATTTTTTAATACAATTGTTACTTGTGTATTTCATAGCGTTGTTTAAAATATTTTCACAAGAATAACTTCATTTATTTTGGGCGTTTGGATATACGCCCAAAATCTACTTTTTCCGGATTTTCACTTTTTCATATGGGTGTATATCCGAACGCAGCTTAAAAATAGTTTGTTATCCAACTGCAATATTTGACATACCTAATTAAAAGCGATATGAGCTAAATTATTCTACAAAATTTGTAATTTTATTGTGAAAATTATGGAAAGAATATGCAAAGAAATATGTAAAAGTTTCAACTGAATTCCCGCGGGATTCCCGTTCGAGTTTCCCGGGATACGGAAAATGAAAAATATTCGAATTCCCGCGAATTTTCCCGCGGGAAATCCCGGGATGCAAACCCTAATCTATATATATATATATAAATGAATCTGTGTGTGTTATTTATAGCAGCCTAAACTACTGAACCGATCTTCTTGAAATTGTCACAGTATGTTCATGCTGGACCGGTGGTGAAAATAGGCTATAGGCCTCCCACACAAATTGGGGTTTTATTCGTTTTTTATAAATTAGCATATTCAGAGTACTGTTGCAGGTAGAGTCTTGAATTTTTGTGAAAGTTCACTAATTATTATTCTGCACAGTATTGACAAAAATGGGCGGTATTGGAAAAGTGGGCGTGGTACCTCCCATACGAAGTTGAAACCCAATTTTGAATATTGTCAGTTCTATGATACCTAGAGTGCTGAAATTTTGTGTAAGTGCATCTAGCATCAATATTCGTAGTTGTGCCAAAAATGGGCGGTATTGAAAAAGTGGGCGTGGTACCTCCCATGCCCACGGACTACTCTCGGCGACAACGAACGAAACACGACTTCCATTGAGGGAACGGACGACTCTAGCTCTCAAACAGGTGCCATTTTGGAGCAGCAGTCTGAACTCCAGCACCAACTAGAGGCTGAACGGGAGTCCTCTCTGGGATCGCTCAATGATCTCAGCGACACAACCATAGGAGGTTTCGACCAGCTCTGGATACTCTCGGAGGAGCTTGATGTCACTCTGACACAATCTCCAAGAGACTTCCAGGAAAGGCCGGAACCTTCTGATGGAGTCGCTGATATTGATGAGACCCAACAGATGACTCTCGTTCTACCTGAGGTCAATGAGTCGGTACGAGCCGACCCGCCACGGACAGAAGCAGCGGCCACTCTGCTACGACAAGACGCCATTAACCTAGGATCAGATGGAAAGGATATTCCTCCTTCAAAGAGCCTAAAGCTCTACTACGGATGGAACCTAAAGATCGTGAAACTAAGACCAAGACGGATGATGCGAAGTCCACGGGCAAGTCTGAGCAAAGCAAAGCTGCAGAGCAGAAGGCCAAAAGCGGCTTAAGGCGCTCCTGCGGTATTTTACGTAAATTCGTAGGACGTGACTTGTTCCCCATGGCCAAACGCGACATGGTGATGCGACAGTGGCGTGTTTGGAGACAACCATCGGGGAGACCTTGACTTTTGCCTCCATATACATGCCATATGAACAACAAAACCCGCCGGGAATCAACACAGAAGAACTCACAGCATACGCATCAAACAACAAATGGAAGCTGATCCTGGGTTGTGATGCCAATGCTCACCACACACAATGGGGCAGCAAAGATATAAACGACAGAGGTGAGTCAGTTTTTGAATTTATTACATTATCCTGCCTTAGAATATGTAACGTAGGTAATACCCCAACCTTCAGAACTAAGGTGAGGGCAGAAGTTTTAGATTTGACTCTGACAAGCATGGTTAGTACCTTCATTACAGATTGGTGAGTATCTAGTGATAACTCCTTTTCTGATCACAAAAGAATACTCTTCACAGTTAATGTAGAACAAAGTAATACAAAACCATATAGAAACCCAAAGAGAACAAACTGGTCAGCTTTTCTCCATTACGTGGAAACAGATCTTACTGATCTACAAACTAGTACGTTCACAGGCAAAGATATTGACAAGTATGTCAAAAACCTAACATCAGCACTGTCAAACAGTTTCACTAAGTCTTGTCCGAAAACCTTTCAGGAAAAAGAACACAACCGTCCTGGTGGACCACTGAGCTGAGGGAGCTAAGAAAGGTTACTAGGAAACTGTACAATAGGGCTCAATGTACAAGGAGCAATGATGATTGGGAAAACTATAAGATTAGTTTTAACAAATACAAGGCAGAATTAAACAAGTAAGGAAAGGCTAAAGTCGGGCGGGGCCGACTATATAATACCCTACACCACTCCCTGCGTATGTACCTCGCTTTGATTACTAAACCCAGGTATTTCATTGGAGCAATTTTATGTAGTTCATACAAATTTTATAAATTATATTCATATAATTTATATGCTATAAATTCATCGTCAGTCAAATTTAACGAATATGGTAAATAATATGGTAATTGATTTAATTGTCCGACAGACAAATACAAATTATACAGTAGTATAACAAAGTCATTTCAAAGTATGGACATATGGACATCACCCAAACAATTCTCATTGCAATTCAATTCGGTAAAAAAGTGAAATCGGGAAGGATTTTTGCATCCTGTAAATGTATGTGTTTGACAAAAAATGTTAAATCGGAAAGGACATTTGTATGGGGGTATATTGAAACCTGGAACGATGTGACCCGCTTTCGCCATGTCTGTTTATTGGTGAAATATAATATGTAAAATTTGGCCAAAATCGGTTAAACATTCGGGAGCAACATTTGAATGAGGCCTATATCTAAATCTGATCCGATCTTACCCAATTTTTGCATACGTATTTCTAGTTGGATTATAAGATGTTCTGCAAAATTTAAAGAAAATCGGGTACAATATGTCGTTTCTAGAGCGGAAAATGTCAAATCGGGAGGGACATTTGTATGGGGGCTATATCTAAATCTGAACCGATCTTACCCAATTTTTACATACGTGCTTCTAGTTGGATTATAAGATGTTGTGCCAATTTTAAAGAAAAACGGGTACAATGTGTGGATTTTAGAGCGGGAGCGACATTTGTATGGGGGCTATATCTAAATCTGAACCGATCTTACCCAATTCTTGCATACGTCTTTCTAGTTGGATTATAAGACGTTCTGCAAAATTTAAAGAAAATCGGTTACAATATGTCGTTTCTAGAGCGGAAATGTCAAATCGGGAGCGACATTTGTATGGGGGCTATATCTAAATCTGAACCGATCTTACCCAATTTTTGCACAGGTGTTTCTAGTTGGATTATAAGATGTTGTGCCAATTTTAAAGAAAATCGGGTACAATATGTGGTTTCTAAAGCGGAAAAAGTGAAATAGGGAGCGACATTTGTATGGGGACTATATCTAAATCTGAACCGATCTTACCCAATTTTTGCACAGGTGTTTATAGTTGGATTATAAGATGTTGTGCCAAATTTAAAGAAAATCGGGTACTATATGTGCTTTATAGGGTGGAAAAAGTCAAATCGGGAGCGACATTTGTATGGGGGCTATATCTAAGTCTGAACCGATTTCCTCCAAATTCAATACCGATGGTCATTGGCCAGAAAAAATAACTTCTGCTAAGTTTCATGACAATCGGACAACAATTGCGACCTGTAGAGTGCGAACAAGCTTAGATGGACAGGAGACGAACAGACGGACGGACAGACAGACATCGTTAAATCGACTCAGCTGGTGATTCTAAGCCGATCGGTATACTTAAAGGTGGGTCTAGCTCGATTATTTTTTGGTGTTACAAACATTTGGGGCTAAACTAACTTATAATACCCTAGCCCACGAAGTGGTGTAGGGTATATAAAGGCAAAGAGAACGTCATGGGTTGCCTATTGCGAGACAATAGATAACGTAAATGATTGCGCGAGATTTAGAAGAGTCTTGTCGAAGGATCCGAAACCTCTAGGATACATCCAGAAAACGGATGGCACCTGGACGGCATCGGGCCTAGAGACACTTAGCCTCTTAACATAGAACCATTTAGAAAGCCAATCCTTGATGGAACGGAGCTCAACCTCTCTCATGAGGCCAAATACCTTGGTGTCATCCTAGACCGGAAGTTGAATTGGAATAGGAACACTGAGGAAAGGTATAAAAAAGGTCTAAATGCACTCTACATGTGCAGGAACTCCATAGGCAAGAGCTGGGGTCTGAAACCAAAAGTTGTAGACTGGATCTACAGATCGGTTGTTAGACCCATTACTACTTATGGATGTCTGGTATGGTGGGCCGCAATAAGAGTGAATAAACTCCGGTCAAAATTAATGAAAACGCAAAGGCTAGCAGGACTGAGCATTACGGGAGCCATAAAAACCACTCCACAAGCAGCACTGGATGTAATTCTGCATCACCCATCTCTGGACCACTTTACAGATATGATTGCTGCCAGGAGTGCTATAAGACTCAAAGAATCAGAATGCTGGAAAAATAGACCATATGGTCACGCAAGGATAGTTCAAGGAGGAATACTGGGAGCTCACGAATCGGTCATCAATGGAGGTACAGACTACATGGTGCCGGTTCTGGACTTCTCACCCTTACGACAGATGATTATACCAAAGAGATCAGACTGGGACAATGGCGAGCCCTTCAAAGGGCTTTCGGTCTACACTGATGGCTCAAAGATGGAACAAGGCACAGGTGCGGGATTCTATATTGAATCACTACAGATACGCAAGTCTCTCCGACTTGACGACAACTGTAGTGTTTTCCAAGCAGAATTACTGGCAATTGAAAGGGCAGTAAGATTTCTATCAAGTGAGAACATTCCGGTGAACACGGATATAAACTTGTACGTAGATAGTCAGGCAGCAATGAAATTAATCATGTCACACACTGTCAAATCCAGGCTTGTGCAGAGTTTTAAACGCTCAATTGATAACCTCAACGACCATGTCGTCCGTCTCTGCTGGGTTCCCGGACATAGCAATGTCAAAGGAAACGAGATAGCTGATGAATTGGTTCGTCCTTGGAAATCGATAGAGCTGACAACTTAGTAAAACCACCGATTGGCACGTTTTATAGACTGATGGAATCAAGGAAATGGTCACAGAAGAACGTAGCATGGAATAGTTTGTCAACCTGTAGGATCGTCAGGGCCACATGGCCAAAGATCGATAGG
The DNA here is from genome assembly GCA_947397865.1 of Polietes domitor. Taxonomy (NCBI): domain Eukaryota; kingdom Metazoa; phylum Arthropoda; class Insecta; order Diptera; family Muscidae; genus Polietes; species Polietes domitor. Next base: position 82,766,837 of record OX377618.1, on the reverse strand, counting down.
GGCAAAACCAGAACTCTATTAGAGCTAAACAAGGCAGAAATTCAAACTTTGATAGGTATCTACACAGGGCATTACTGCACTAGGAGTAGGATCTCAAGATGGCAGTTGGACATTGAAGATCACTGTCGATTATGTGAGGATGAGGAGGAGATAGAATCTATTGAACACATAATTTGCAGATGTCCAGCGCTTTGTGTACGCAGAAATTAATACCTAGGAAGTTATTTCATCAGTAACATAGAGGATATATCAACCCGCACCATTAACGACCTTTTGCGATTCTCAAAAGGACTAAATCGGATCAGGGGTGGCTAATTAGGAACATGGATGTAACCGCATAGACAGTTGACGACTAACAAAGAAAGAGAGCCATAAAGGCATACCACCAACGGTATACCGGATGACTCTCGACAAATTTTCTTACCTAGTCGTCAACCATTGGAAAACACCCACACACAGAAATACTAAAACACACCTTCATATTCTCCTACCCCCCTATTCCTTTCCAATATCCCCCTACTTCCCTCACGTCTCATCTATCATCTAACACCAATCACTCCTTCCTAAATCCCATCACTCCCTATCCCTCTCCTATAACCTACAACCTACAACCTTATACTTTCAGGAAACAAAAGGATTTGCACAATGGACCCAACTGGGTCTCCGAGTGTTCAGAATGCAGGAGCATTCTGGTCCTTTAAACCAAACCAAACCAACCTCCCATACGAAGATAAAACCCAATTTTGAATATTGTCAGTTCCATGACACCTAGATTGCTGAAATTTTGTGTAAGTGCATCTAGCATCAATGTACGTAGTTGCGCCAAAAATGGGCGGTATTGGAAAAGTGGGCGTTGTACCTCCCATACGAAGATAAAACCCAATTTTGAATATTGTCAGTTCCATGACACCTAGAGTGCTCAAATTTTGTGCCAGTGCATTAGCATCAATGTGCGTAGTTGTGCTAAAAATGGGCGGTATTGGGAAAGTGGGTGTGGCACCTCCCATACGAAGTTATAACCCATTTTCGAATATATTCAGTTGTATGACAAATACAATACTGAAATTTTATGTGATTGCATCTAGCATAAACCTGCGCAGTTGTGCCAAAAATGGGCGGTATTGGAAAAGTGGGCGTGGTACCTCCCATACGATGTTAAAACCTATTATCGAATATATTCAGTTCTATAACAGCTATAATGCTGAGTGCATCTAGCATAAACCTCCGTAGTTGTGCCAAAAATGGGCGGTATTGGAAAAGTGGGTGTTGTATCTCACATACAAAGTTAAAAACTATTATCGTATATAGTCATATCTATAACACCTACAGTGCTGAAAATTTGCATTAGTAGATCCAGTGTAAATAGTTGTGCAAAGATGGGCGGAAAGTGGCCGTGTCCCTTCCCATTCGAAATTAACACCTGTTTTAGAGTATATTCGACACCGAGGTTCTTATATTGTTGTGTAAGTTAATTTATTTGTAACCTTCTTAGACAATATACAAATGGTCGGGATTTGAAAGATGGGGAATTTTTTATTTGAATTTTGTAAAATTACACGTTTTCTTTGGATTTTTTAGCACAATAGTAAAGAAAGGCTCGTCAAAAGCCGACTTAAGTCAAGAAAATGGAAATTATATTATTTTTTTTAGTTTTTGTGTTGTCTGATTTGTGAAAAATTCGATTGACTTTTTATATGTTTTGAATGTAGTACATTTGACTTCCAGCTATTCGATTAAGTAAGTTCTTCCTACGTAGGAAATTTATAGTTTTGGTTATGGAAAGGAGGAGAATCACACTCAACCTAAAATAAATTTGATTTTCGACAATTCTTCCTTTTTTCGCCGTAAACGTATGTTATGCTCTTCAATATTCTCCATGGAACATATCCATTGATTATAAGTGGTACATATATTACCGATCACAAGAAAAACACAATGAAACCTGATTTTAATTTCCGTCTGTTTTTCTGCCTGGCGAAGCGGGCGGAGGTTCAGCTAGTAGAAAATAAAATCCTATTTAATAAGGAGGTAATCACTCCCTTTCAACGAGTATGTAGGTATTAGAATGGTTAAAGTGTTTCAAAGTGATATGTATATTATCGTAGTTATTGGTTAAGGCTAAAATATTTATTTATTGTTTTAAAGTCTTATCTAAAATTCGGGGTTTTAAGTGGAAATAAGTTAATTGATATTTAGAGTAAAATATTTTATAATAGTAAACAATTACATTGTGTGCTAACAAAAGGTGAACATGCATTCATTATGTACCTAGTGGCTACGCCCTGTCCCTTTTTGTTTGCACATAATCGTCTGAATCCCGTTTCTTCAGAAATTATACACCATATTACAAACAGACAAACAATTACGTATATATGTACGTGTCTTTAACTTTTTTTCGTTGTTTGTTTTGATGTTATTTCAACTGGTTCAATTCTTTGCTTAAAGTTGCTCTTATTATTATCATATGATGTGTGATTTTTGTTGAAATGTATTAAACCGATGTATCTCATGTTAATAACATTTAAGTTTTAGAGAGATTTTGCGAGAACGTGAGATATGTTGCCAGACGTATTCTCCAGGAACATTAGTCTGGTATACATGATGCCAGACATAATCTAGGGCAACATTTCTCCGATTTGAATACACACACAGCAAGAGAGCAGATCAGTTGGAGCAGCAGATATAAAAAACACAGAACCAGACCCAGCGGGAAAATTTGGAAAGCCTCCCCTTAGAAGGCCTTCTAAAATTGTCTTCTCTTCGGATCCGAAACACATTCCTGTATGCCTTCTGAAAATATGCATTCCAGAAGGCCTTCTACCCGCATGAAAAAAGATTCGGCATACATTCTCACCTCGCTTCTCTAAGAAGGCCTAATCATCAGCATTTAGAAATCCTATAATCATTCTTGACAGCCTTCTTGGAGAAGGCATTTATAAAGGCCTTCTCATTTCCTATTAGATAGATGCAATGGACATTCTTCATTGCCTTCCTTTAGCAGGCATGCTGGAAGAATGAATATAGTACGGATGGAGTCGATTTTATTATTTTTACGAGTTTTATGAAAGATATTTTTACAATTCTCCTGATCTGAACTTGAAACTTGAATGAAATTATTACATTTAAAATTATTTTTTAAATGTTTTGTTTGTTTAGTGTTGAAACATATTTGTTGTTGTTGTCGTTATGCCTTTGTTTGTAACAACTAAAAGAGGCAATATAATACATATCGACATAGATCCACTTTCTGAGTCGATTTAGCAATGCTGTATGTCTGTTCATCTATTCCTGTATTGAAACTACAGGTCGCAAATCTTGACCGATTCAAATTAAACTTTATATGTGGATTTTGTCAGGGTAATACGAACGATATTTAATATTAAGCAAATCGGTTTAAATGCAGATATAGCCTTTATACAAATGTCTTTATACATGTTTTCATATAGACCCATTTATCAGGGATGAAACAGAAAAATATTTAACTCCTCTTCAAGAACAGAAATATTATTACACGTCCGACACCCATTCCTGATGGCATTGTACGAACAGGCATTTTAGAAGGCCTTCCCATTAGATGCTACACGATCTATAACTCATGCTTGCTTGCCTTCTTTGGATAGGCAAGGTAGAAGGCCTTGCGAGAGAAGGCAGCGCGGAAGGTGTTCGATTTATCGATGGGTATTTTCTACACACTTTTTGTTGTAAACGCATAACAAAATTCTGTGGCTCATTCCTACCAGGCATGCTAAAAGGCCTGCCAAAAGAAGGCAGCAGCGAAGGTGTTCGCTTTGATTAAGGGTCGTGTGTTTCTATAAACATTTTGACACAAACAGACAATAAAGTTCTGTAGTTTCGTAGGTAGCACTTCCGATTAACAATGCGAAGATCATGGGTTCAAATTCCAGCCGAGGCAAATAAAAATGTTGAAAGATTGAAAAAATTTGAAAGATTTAAATTGAAAATTAATATACTGCCAATAACGAGGCCAGAAATATTGAAAAAATTGTGGTCCATTGATTCGTCATTTTTTTTATTTTGCGCCTTATTTTTGGACCTTCTAGAAGGGCTTTGGTTGCAGGCCTTCCAGAAGGTCTTTGGTATGAGGTCTTCTAGATGACCTTTTGTCATGGGAGGGCCTGTCGATAGTTAACAACATCGGACTATCGTTGATCGCCTCACTAATACTGATCTGAACCTTTTTTTGTCCTTTTATGCCACTGTCCTCCTTAATTTCGAAATGCACGCATTTGTATCTTTGATGTATGTTGTGATATCGGTTGTAGTAAAGCTTCGAATGCACCCCCCCCCCCCCAACGATTTTCAGATCATTTCAAGTTTAACTTTATGTTCAGTTTCTTTTAATTATATGAATATGTTATATTCTATCCGGGTTAGTGGACATCTTTTCTATCACCTTTCGTATTTCTTCTTTTCGGATCTAGTAATCTATAGTGTTCTTTCTACCAATAATAAGCTCTTACCTATGGATGAAGGAAATCACATAGACAATCATATATTTTATATTTTAATAACTACAAAGTATAAATTTTTTTTAAAGTTATAAAGGGTTATTTTTATCTATTATCTTTTTGGCAACACTGGTTTAAACAGCTGATGCACGTTTCGTGTTTTGTTTCACTGTCAAACTCTTCTTCAGTTTGTTCTATAATTTAACCATGAATCGTCTTACAAACGAACAACGCTTGCAAATTATTGAATTTTATTATCAAAATGCGTGCTCTGTTAAGAAAGTTCAACGCGCGCATCTGTACCGAAAAATTGTGTTCAGCGACGAAGCTCATTTTTGGATCAATGGGTACAGGCAGAATTGTCGATTTTGGAGTGAAAACCAGCCAGAGACATTGCAAGAGCTACCAATGCATCCAGAAAAAGTCACAGTTTGGTGCGGTTTATGGGCTGGTGGCATCATTGGACCGTACTTCTTCAAAGATGATGCGAATCGAATGGTGAGCGTTACAGTGAGATGATATCCAACTTTTTTGTCCAAAATGCAAGAGCTTGACTTGCATGACATGTCGTTTCTACAAGACGGTGTAAATAAATTCTAAATAATTATGAGAAATGATAACGGATATAGTCTAGACAGTTGTTGTGCAATATTGTTGAAACATGAGGAGTAAGTATTTTTGGTTGTTTTAAGAACGTAAGTATGTCGTGATTATATATCTATATGTGTTTGTATGATTGTCATTACGTATGTATGTATATTGAGAATAGTGTATGCAAATATGTTGTTCATTAAACTGTGTACGTATGTACATATGTTTATATAACTCCTCCCCCCTAGACTGAGGCGATGACCAAAGTGGTAGACTGGTATGAGACTCAGGAATAGGTTTAGTAATTTCTTGAATTTTTATAGTGATATTCCTGTTTTTCAAACACCATATAGAGCTTAACACGATACTCGTAACTAGAATAAATGCAAATGTTGACATTTCGATAACATTAGTTGTTGTTCTCAACATTTCAATTTGTTTAGTATTATTCAAATGTAATTCTTCTAATGCTTCTAGAGACAGAAGTTTTATATTCTGTTTTTCTAAGAGATGTTGCAGGTTTTGTCTGTAAATGTGCTGTTTCGAAGTTGGAAAATTTTAGATCCCTTATGTAGATGGTCTCGTTGTTAAATTTGATTAGGAATGTACCGTTTAGCTTTTTCATTGAGGATGATGAGTCCAGGGGTTATTACTTCAATTTCAGGTATGTGGTAGGCGGTGGTTATATCGCAAGAAGAATCTAAACTATTAAGAATCCTTGGAATACATGATGAGTTACTCATATCTAATAACATATTTTTTCATATATATTAATAGAGTATCCAATCTTAGTTTTGTTTTTAATTCCATAATATTCATCTTTATGTCTAATTATTACATTAAATTGAATGTTCACAACTTTGTTAGCCATTTTTACAGGTTTAATTAATATACTTTCATAAATTTTATTTGTTGTTATTGGAATTTTGATTATATATAGCAAGTTTAAATCATTATATAATACAGATATTTCGGATAATTCTAGGACTTCTTCTATTGTGTGAAATGGTATATTATCAGTTTTTATTCTTTCGAGAGCTATGTTTATTTCTTGCTTATTTAATAACAATGAATTTAATATATTTAATTTAGCGTATTGTAATGCATATTTTATATTTATAATTTCCTCCTTATTTAATCTTATTTTGGTCTGTATGTTAAACATAACCTCCATACTGACATCACTATTGCTTTTAATGTGGTTAGTTAGAGTGTTTGTGATTTCTATTAATTTATTGATCTGAGTGTTTAGATTACTATTGATGATCGCTTGTCTATTGTTGTTATTGTTCAGCGAATTCATATTTGGGGTTACAATCTCGAAATCTTCCCGATCAGGAGTACCGGCTATATACTTCCAGATTTTACCCAAAGCATCTATTGATCGTGTTGCCCTTGTACGATGAATAACTGGTTTTATAGATTCGATGAGATCTGTGGTCTGTTATAACTCGTGTTGTAGAAGGGGTATTAAAGTACTATTATGTGGTAAGATTGTCATAGTTTGTTCAATGTTTGCCAAAATTATGTCATATCAATGAAGTGGATGATTCGGTGTGTACCTTCTTTAATTTTGGCAGTTTTTTCATGAATCTGAATTAGGTACGTTGAGGTGTAATCTATTATTTCCATATCCGATCATGTTGAAAGGTATAGTACGAGAATCAAATATGCGTGTCTGAAATGTGTAAGTTAAATTTATTTATATCTTCCTTTTTCGTTTTATTTTGGATTTATGAATTTTTTATCACTTGTGGTAATCACTGTTACTTTTCCATCACTTTTAATTTTGTGTTTGCTGAATCGTGGTGTAAGTTTATTTCGCCTACACTCTTTCCTATATATTTCCGTATTTTCCGATATTGTCTTTGCGTTTTCCCTATTCGTGTTCAGTTTTGCGATTATATGTTCGGTATCGTTTTCCAATTTTTTTTTAATTAACTCATACAATTCTGTCTGAAATGATTTGAGTTTCTGAAGATACTCAAATCTGTGACGTATATTCGATTTCTCTATTAAATCTAGAAATAGAATAATTCAAAAGGAGTAAGCTTAGTAGACGAGTGTATAGAATTGTTATATGTCGTTAAGATTTCTAATAGGATGTCATCATGATTAGCATCTAAGCTTGCCTTCTTATATTTTTGGTGTACTATTCTATATATCTCTGTCATAGTGGAATGGGGCGTTACTAGAGCTTTGTTGGAAAGATGTTATATGTAATTCGATGGAATATTGTTTGCAAAAGTCTTGAAAAATATTTGCCGTTAACTCCTGATCACATACTATTTTTCTAGGTATACCGTGTATGCTCAAATAATTTCTCATACTTCTTAAGACATTGATACTGTGCCTTGAAGGCAATGTGTATGCTGCTGCATACTTTGAAAACTTGTCTATTATTGTCAAGATACTCCGTTTATTTATAGCGTATATATCAATGTGAATTATATCAAGGGGTTTGAGGGGAATTCCTAGTTTCTCGAATTTAATTTTGTGTGGTGTTCTGTCGTATTTTAATGTCTGACAAGTGTCACAATTATTTATTGTTTGCGTTATTTTGGCCTTTATAAACGGAAAATAGTAATTTCGCTTCAAATGATAAAATGTTTCCTGGATGCCCCTATGGTTATTTCCGTATGGTAATCACGTATAATTTTCTCTTGGTCGTCAACATCCGTGATATCATTTAGTTGTTCTATGCAACGAATTATTTTGAATATTTTGTTGTTTGCAAAATATTTTTGAGTAGGTTGCTTGAAGAATTCGAAATATATCATCAGTTGTTTTTATCGCTGTCAATTTGTTTGGAGGAATATAAGTTTTGAATATTTCAGTCATAATGGATTCATTGAGTTCTAGGTATCTAATCGTACGCCTTTGTCTGTTTTTAAATATAGTTTCTACTGTCATGGGAGGACCTTCCGGTGATTGTATTAAAAGAATTTGAATTGGAAATTAATTGAGTGGTCTTTCGGAAATTGGGATGCCGTCATTTGCATCTTCTTCTGCTGAGTGAATTGTCGATCTCGACGTGGCGTTAATGGAATATTCGTCCAAAACGTTCAATTCTATTTCCTTTTCCTGTAGGTTTTCGTCCATTTTATCATCTATTTTGATTCTACTCAATGCATCCGCATTTGTATTAGAATTACCTTTCTTGTAAATGATTTCATAATCCAATTTTAATCTCCACCGAATTAATTTTGAATTTGGTTCTTTCAAATTCATCACCCACATAAGTGGTATGTGATCCGTGACAATTTTAAATTTCCGTCCGAAAAGGTAAGGTCTAAAGTATTTGGTCGCCCATACGATGGCGAGGAGTTCCTTTTCTATAGTAGAATAGTTTACTTCAGAACATGTTAAAGTTCTACTCGCGTAGCATATAGGTTTGTCAACACCAATGGGACCTTGAGAAAGGATTGCCCCGATTGCGGTTTGTTAAAGTCCGGGTATTGCAATAGTGGATCATTTGTCAATATATCCTTACAAACTTCAAATGTTTGAAGATATCTTTCGTCTAATACTATCTTTTTGTCTTTCTTCAGACATTCCGTTAAGGGTTTGGTCAAACCGGCGAAATCATTGATGAACTTTCGGTAATAGCCTAATAGACCTAAAAAGGTTTTAATTTCCTTTCGAGTCTTCGGTATTGGAAACTTTTTCACCGCGGAAATTTTTAGGTCTAATTCCATCAGTCGATACAATATGACCTAAAAATGCACAAGATTTGTGCAGAAATTCCGATTTGTCCAGTTATACCTTTAAGTTGGATTCTCTCAGTCTACTGAATACTTTTCCCAAATTAATCATGTGTTCCTGTAAATATGTTGAATAGACTATTATATCATCCAGGTAGACTAGGCACACTGTACCTATTAGATCTTTCAAAACATGATCCATGGCACGTTGAAAGGTCGATGGTGCATTTTTTAATCCAAAAGGCATCCTAATGAATTCAAAGAGTCCATGTTTCACCGAAAATGCGGTCTTCTTTATGTCCCTCGGGTGTATTTTAATTTGATGAAAGCCGCTTGCGAGGTCCAGTGTAGTAAAATAGAGACTTTTTCCTAGCTTGTCCAGGATTTCCATAATATTCGGTATGGGGTAACGGTCACATATTGTTTTCTCGTTTAGTTTGCGATAGCCTATCACCAAACGCCATTTCTGAACATTGCTAGCGTCTTTTTTCTTGGCCACCACCCACTGGTGCACTCCAAGGAGAGAAGCTTCGTCTAATTATTCCCTGATCTAACATTCTCGATATTTGTTTTCTAACCTCTTCCTTGTGCACGTGGGGATATCTATAGGATTTAACATAAACAGGTAGATCATCTGTTTTGTTAATCTGATGTTTAATCTCGTTCGTGAAACTTAGATTTTGACCTTCCTGAAAGAATATATCGTCATAATTCTTGCAAAGGCTAAATAGAGCCTTTCTCTCTTCCAAATTCAGATGATCCGTACGCAGTAGTGAAATAATATCCTTCGTAATCGGTGGTGTATTAGTCATTATATTGAAATTATACACTTCAACATATTGTTGGTTGCCAAATCGTTGGATGGGAATTGATTGTTCTATCAGTAGAGTTTTCGAGTGGAAAGATTCATTTGTTACCTCTACCAGACTGTACCAATTTTTGGCGCTGTATATTCCCTCTGTTATATAAAGAAAGGGTTGTATGTACGTTTTTTGTACGAAAAAGTCTCCGTTCAGCGTGTCAACAGGGATCTTTACAATAACCTTTGAAGTTGGTGGGATCTCGACCTTACCCGATGTAAGGTTTGGTTTTGATAAAATTGGTATAACCGAATTATTACTTATAAGAGTTTTATTGCCTAGATCAATTTTCGCATCCAATTTCGAAAGAACATTGTTAAAACACACATAAATAACACTACTAATAATATTAATTCATACGTGAGCAACCTTAATGTTATTTACAATGACCTACTAAAGGTAAATTGAACTGCTTGCACCTTTTGTTCTTCAATGTTTATTGATATTCGTATATTGTATAATCAGCATTTATGGTATAAATATGTGCAATTAATAATATTGTATGATCAGCATTTTTATGGTATAAATATGTACAATAAACTACAAACAATATCAGAAAGTAACAAACGTTTTGTTATTCTGTTCAAACCTTCAAGTTACAAGTGCTTGAAGGTATTCCAATACAAAAATAGTACAGTCCAAATTCAAGTGTTTGGATTGAGTCATACTATTCCCATTTTACACAAACATTTGGTGACCCCGAGACAAATAGGATAAGCATCCTTCAAATACTTAGGGAATTTTGGGGAACAAACCGAACATTGGTGACCCTAATCCTACAAAATGTTGAAAGAATTGATAGCGCCACAAATGTTTGTGTAAAAAGGGAATAGTATGACTCAATCCAAACACTTGAATTTGGACTGTACTATTTTTGTAATTTCGCTTCAAATGATAAAATGTTTCCTGGATGCCCCTATGGTTATTTCCGTATGGTAATCACGTATAATTTTCTCTTGGTCGTCAACATCCGTGATATCATTTAGTTGTTCTATGCAACGAATTATTTTGAATATTTTGTTGTTTGCAAAATATTTTTGAGTAGGTTGCTTGAAGAATTCGAAATATATCATCAGTTGTTTTTATCGCTGTCAATTTGTTTGGAGGAATATAAGTTTTGAATATTTCAGTCATAATGGATTCATTGAGTTCTAGGTATCTAATCGTACGCCTTTGTCTGTTTTTAAATATAGTTTCTACTGTCATGGGAGGACCTTCCGGTGATTGTATTAAAAGAATTTGAATTGGAAATTAATTGAGTGGTCTTTCGGAAATTGGGATGCCGTCATTTGCATCTTCTTCTGCTGAGTGAATTGTCGATCTCGACGTGGCGTTAATGGAATATTCGTCCAAAACGTTCAATTCTATTTCCTTTTCCTGTAGGTTTTCGTCCATTTTATCATCTATTTTGATTCTACTCAATGCATCCGCATTTGTATTAGAATTACCTTTCTTGTAAATGATTTCATAATCCAATTTTAATCTCCACCGAATTAATTTTGAATTTGGTTCTTTCAAATTCATCACCCACATAAGTGGTATGTGATCCGTGACAATTTTAAATTTCCGTCCGAAAAGGTAAGGTCTAAAGTATTTGGTCGCCCATACGATGGCGAGGAGTTCCTTTTCTATAGTAGAATAGTTTACTTCAGAACATGTTAAAGTTCTACTCGCGTAGCATATAGGTTTGTCAACACCAATGGGACCTTGAGAAAGGATTGCCCCGATTGCGGTTTGTTAAAGTCCGGGTATTGCAATAGTGGATCATTTGTCAATATATCCTTACAAACTTCAAATGTTTGAAGATATCTTTCGTCTAATACTATCTTTTTGTCTTTCTTCAGACATTCCGTTAAGGGTTTGGTCAAACCGGCGAAATCATTGATGAACTTTCGGTAATAGCCTAATAGACCTAAAAAGGTTTTAATTTCCTTTCGAGTCTTCGGTATTGGAAACTTTTTCACCGCGGAAATTTTTAGGTCTAATTCCATCAGTCGATACAATATGACCTAAAAATGCACAAGATTTGTGCAGAAATTCCGATTTGTCCAGTTATACCTTTAAGTTGGATTCTCTCAGTCTACTGAATACTTTTCCCAAATTAATCATGTGTTCCTGTAAATATGTTGAATAGACTATTATATCATCCAGGTAGACTAGGCACACTGTACCTATTAGATCTTTCAAAACATGATCCATGGCACGTTGAAAGGTCGATGGTGCATTTTTTAATCCAAAAGGCATCCTAATGAATTCAAAGAGTCCATGTTTCACCGAAAATGCGGTCTTCTTTATGTCCCTCGGGTGTATTTTAATTTGATGAAAGCCGCTTGCGAGGTCCAGTGTAGTAAAATAGAGACTTTTTCCTAGCTTGTCCAGGATTTCCATAATATTCGGTATGGGGTAACGGTCACATATTGTTTTCTCGTTTAGTTTGCGATAGCCTATCACCAAACGCCATTTCTGAACATTGCTAGCGTCTTTTTTCTTGGCCACCACCCACTGGTGCACTCCAAGGAGAGAAGCTTCGTCTAATTATTCCCTGATCTAACATTCTCGATATTTGTTTTCTAACCTCTTCCTTGTGCACGTGGGGATATCTATAGGATTTAACATAAACAGGTAGATCATCTGTTTTGTTAATCTGATGTTTAATCTCGTTCGTGAAACTTAGATTTTGACCTTCCTGAAAGAATATATCGTCATAATTCTTGCAAAGGCTAAATAGAGCCTTTCTCTCTTCCAAATTCAGATGATCTGTACGCAGTAGTGAAATAATATCCTTCGTAATCGGTGGTGTATTAGTCATTATATTGAAATTATACACTTCAACATATTGTTGGTTGCCAAATCGTTGGATGGGAATTGATTGTTCTATCAGTAGAGTTTTCGAGTGGAAAGATTCATTTGTTACCTCTACCAGACTGTACCAATTTTTGGCGCTGTATATTCCCTCTGTTATATAAAGAAAGGGTTGTATGTACGTTTTTTGTACGAAAAGTTTGAAGTTGGTGGGATCTCGACCTTACCCGATGTAAGGTTTGGTTTTGATAAAATTGGTATAACCGAATTATTACTTATAAGAGTTTTATTGCCTAGATCAATTTTCGCATCCAATTTCGAAAGAACATTCTCCCCCGCGTTGAACGAGTGTTCAAAATTTGTAGAATGCAAAGAAACATAATTTTATTTTTATTTGATGGGAGAGAATGTATTAATAGTAATGATAAATCTATAATTTATAGTTTATATAATTTAGTTAGGTTACTGAAACTACAAAATCTGATGTTGTTTGTCTTTCACGTGGAATCGGTTGAGGATTTTCCGGTGTTGTTGATTGGAGGTTGTAATGCATTGATTTCATCTTCCAAATGGTGTAGGTGATGAGAGAAATTGACAAAATGAGTGCAGTATATCCTACTATTGAGTGATGCAGGTTGATGTTTTTAATTTGTGTCGGCATATCAAAACCCTTTTGTTGTTCAAGCATTGTTTGAAGTTTGGTGAGATTATCTGACTGAGTGTTGTAGTGATACGGTTGATGTAAAACTGGATATGGATGGTTGGGCTTGGTAATATTTTCCAGGTTGATTAAGCTGGTGTATGACTCATAAAGATTACTGGAAAATGATTGATGTCCTTGAATAGTAATGGAGTCATCCTTGATTACGCATTCAGGCTGCAATGTCAATAATCCAGAGCCTTCTAGTATAAGTTGTTGCCCCTGTCTCTCGCATACAGCATTGATTCGCTTAGGTGAGTTGAGGGCATACATCCACTTGTTTTTGTTTGATAACTGAGTCCAAGATGTATTCGTTTTCAGGCGTTCTATGTTGCAATCTGACCGTGTGTCATTGTTCAGCAGTTGGATCTCGCAGGAACATATTTCAGAACCCTTTTTGTATTTTGACTGAATATTAGAACATAAATATGTATCTGTCTCCGTAATAGTGCATGAGTGTAACATGTGTTTATCCATGGGGAAGTATTGATCACGATGTGCGTTCACAGCGAGAATTTCGTTGCAAAGTTTGATCGCGATAAGACTCGTGTTTACTAATAAAGGTACAGGATATAGTCTGTATAGCTCAAACGGTTCTTGGTCACATAAAGGAATTGAAATCTTGAATATAACATGACTTTCTGTTAATCCCCCTTCCACCGTCATTAATTTGTAGAGCTGAAGATGATTGTCATTGTTGACTGGGATTTGTACGGATGATGGTAAATAATTTCGTATCTTCATTATTTCGTTTTGAAGTTGATTTGGAGATAGTAAACTAGGACTAATTTTTCCATGATGTGTGTCAGTTAACACATCTATAATTGCTGATCTTATTCGTTCTAAGTTTGCTGCTGCAATTGTTAGTTGCATGGCTAACGCGATGAATATTTGGAACAACCGTGATTGGTAGCCAGAGTCTTCGATATTATGTATTCTGGACATTATTTCGGTGCCTTGAGCGTCAAGATCCTTGAATTTGTTCTTAATAGATTTCTCATCTTGTTTAAGAATGTTGATTGTGGCATCAAGGATTGAGGTTTGATTTTTCAACAGATTGAAAAGGTGATTTTCGTTTTGCTTAACTGCTTCAATTGTGTTAGTCATTTGTAGGGCATATTCAGAATCTAGCACTCCAAATAATGAATTGGCGACATTTCCAACGATGTTCAATGCACCCCTTTTATATCTTTTGTTTGGTAGAAGACTGTTGTCTAATCGGAACCCTTCTTCAATGTGATTCAAAGCAGTTATGACACCTTTGCATGTGCTTGCTTGTCTTAATTCTTTACATAAATGTCGTATAGTTGATGTGCCATTTGAAAACGCCTGCATTTCTTCCCAATACGGTGTTAACTCATAGTACACTATGAGGTTCCAATTAGTTTTTGATGTCTTAACATGTCCTATTCCTTCAAAATGTATTCCAACATCAGAAGCGAATTTGGTGTTCACGATTTCCGATGCCCATACTAGTGGCATCATGAACATAATAACTAAAAATGCTGTCGTTAAACTTAAACCAGATGTTTTCCTCCGTTTGGATGGTACTTCATCTATAGTAACGCCAATTTGTTTGGATGATGTAGAACCAGATGCAATAGTGTTTGAGGTAGAGGACTCAATGTCTACAGGTAGCGGAGCTAGACGATGTATCGGACGTTTGAACAATCCCTTGGCGGTTTTAACATCCACCACTCTTACTGCCTTATCGCCTCCCTCATGTACATTCATAACTCTGCCGAGTGGCCATTGAAGTGCTGGTAAATTGTCTTCCTTTATTATAACCATGTCTCCAGTTTTCATATTAGAGACTGGTTGTTTCCATTTGTGACGTTGCTGTAATTCATTTAGGTATTCTGTGGACCATCTTTTCCAAAATTCTTGTTTTATATGAGTAACGAGATTCCAATGGGACAATCCCGAAACCTTAATTGGCTGTGCTCTGCTGTCTACTGCCGATGTTAGTAGTTCACCGATGAGGAAGTGACCAGGAGTTAATGCCTCCATATCGGATGGATCATTTGACATGGGTGTCAGTGGACGGGAGTTGAGAATGGCTTCGATTTCCACCACCACAGTCTCTAGTTCTTCATGTGTCAATGATGCAGTTGCAACACTGCGAAGTAAAAGGTGTTTGGCGGACTTCACAGCAGCTTCCCATAAACCTCCAAAGTGAGGTGCTCTTGGAGGAATGAAGTGAAACTGTATTCCTTTTGAGCTTGAGGCGGAAATAATTGATTCTTGGGCTTCTTTCGAATATATGCTGTCATTTAGTTCTGTTAACTGGTTTTTGGCTCCGACAAAATTAGTGGCGTTGTCAGAGTAAATGTTTTGACAGCAACCTCGACGGCCGATGAACCGTTTCAAAGCGCCTATAAATACTTCTGTCGACAAATCTGTCACTACTTCCAGATGGACCGCCTTTGTGGCGAAACAACAGAAGACTGCTAGGTATGCCTTAGTCGGTCTTTTACCTCGGACCTTATAATGGACCCAGAATGGTCCACAGTAATCAACACCAGCGTTGACGAATGGTCGCGCTGGAGTAACTCGAGTTTGTGGGAGGTTTCCCATAAGTTGTTGACAAAGTTGCGGTTTTACTCGTGCACATCTAATGCATTTTTGGACAGTTGACCGTGCTGTTATTTTACCTTTAATAGGCCAGAATCGCTGCCTCATTATGTTTAATAAAGCCTGAGGACCACAATGTTTGTTTTCCTTGTGAATCGTTTCAAATAACAGCTTTATAAGAGGATCATTATAAGGGATGAGCATCGGATGTTTTGCGTCGTACTGTAATGTTGAAGATTCCAATCGGCCTCCCACTCGTAGGACGCCTTGATCATCGAGAAACGGGAACAAACTGGTGATTGAACTTTTCTTGTCGATTTCGGCGCCTTTCTGAAGTTGATTGATTTCCGGTGTGAAGTCGGAAGCCTGGATGGCACTAATGATTATTAAAAGTACCTGGTTCAGCTCATCAGGAGTCAAGGCTTTATGTGTTGGCCTAGACTCCTTCTTCTGTCTTGTATTTTTTATGAACCTGAGAACATATCCCAGTATTCTCTGCAAGGTTCTGAAGGAATTCCGATGATTAACCTTGTATATGATGTCCTGCATGTTACTAGATGACGCTACAGCTGCCACTGCGATCTTTTGCTTGAATTCTAGATTGGTTGGTGTGTGGGATTCTTTGATGAACGGTTGTGGCCATACAGTCTCCTTGCCATGGAGGAAGGTGGGCCCGTAAAACCACAAATTACACGATGCTAATCGGTCGGGACTTAACCCTCTGGAGATAAAATCTGCTGGGTTATCTTTCGTGCTGACGTGTCTCCATTGGTTGCAGACAGTCAGTGTTTGAATTTTGCTAATCTTGTTCGCAACGAAGGTACGAAGAGCTGATGAAGTGGAATTAATCCAGTATAGAACAATTTCTGAGTCCGACCAATAAAATGTTTCAATATTCTCGAATCTTAGCTCCTTTTTTACTCTTGCGGTTAACTCTGCTCCCAACGCGGCAGCACACAACTCTAGCCGCGGTAATGTCAATCCCTTTAGTGGTGCTACACGAGATTTTGCACATAGTAATCTGACGATCAGTCTTCCATCTTCAAGTTTTGAACGAAGATATAGTACAGCTCCATACGCCTTTTCCGAGGCGTCAACAAAAACGTGGAGTTGCACTTGGACAGCCTTCTGATTATCAAAAATGTGTCTGCCTAGTCGATTGTTGTTCAGCTGATTCAATTTATTGCGAAAAGAGGACCATTGTGTAGACATCTCGGTTGGTAACGGATGATCCCATGATATTTGCATCTGCCATAATTTCTGAATGAATATCTGTGCGATCGAGATCGCAAAGCTGATTGCCACCGTAAAAAAAGCTCCTTTGGATCGGAGAACATTAGACTTCTACCAAAAGAAGTCGGTAGAGCTAACAGGGCTCTGGAAGGTTTTCGAGCAGCAGGATAATGGTATCCGAAGACATCCTTCAATGGTTGCAGAACATCCTTATCTTGTTCAAGGCACATATGAATCCACCAGGATCAAATTTTGTGAGGCCTCGGAGGAGATTGAACAAGCAATCAATTCACTTACTGAAAGGTCAGCAGACCAGAGTGAAAAGACAATCCCCGTACCTATCTCCCAGAAACCGCGTCCCGCAGTTAGAGAACCGAGACAAGAGACAGAACCCGCATCAAGTGCGGAATTCAAAGGTACTATAAGGCGACAACGGGCCTTAATAATATCACTGGAGCGGTTGCTTCAAGGACAATCCAAGGTCGAAGCTCCCGTGCAATCCGTTTTGGCCATAGATAAGTTATGGGCTAATATAGTAGAAATGCACTTGACTGTGCATGAGTTATGTGATGATCCATCCACAGGCGGATATGATATCTCAAAATACTTGGAGCTCGAGGGGCAGGTCCTAAAACTTAAGGAACAACTCTTGTCTGGGCAGAAATGTGCCCAAACTCACGCAAACACATCGAAGTCACCGTCAATTGAACTACCAAAGATGACAATTCCCAAGTTCGATGGAGACTATTTGAAATGGCAGACGTTCGCAGACATATTTAGCAAAATGATCCACGAGCAACCATTGCCAGCGATCCAGAAGATGTGGTACTTGAAGGCGAATATAACAGGAGACGCTGATAGACTCATTCGCCACTTCGAACTTACTGAAGCAAATTACTTGGCGGCGTGGAACACCTTAACGGACAGATTCAACAATAAGCGCGCTCTGGCATCTGCGTTAATGCAAAAAATAATGAATTTGCCATGCCTGACGGCTGAAAGCAAGGCTATAAGAGACTTTCATGACGTACTCAATGAAAGCTTAGCAGCCCTAAGGAATCTTGGTATTGAGACGGATAAGTGGGATCCACTCCTGATACATATCTTAATAAAGAAGTTGGACAAACAAACTCACATTATATACGAACAATCTCTGGAAGATCCTAAGGAACTGCAGTCAATGGATGATTTTCTTCGCTGCCTGCAAAATCGCTTTCAATCATTGGAGGCAGTCGGTGGCAAGGAAAAGAGCAAGGTCGTAACAACAATAGCATCATCCAACCGTACAGACTGTCCACTGTGCAAAACCAATCACCCATTGTACTACTGCAAACAGTTTCTTACAATGACACCCGCGGAGAGATTGAAATGGGTTCAGAAGAAGAGCCTTTGTACCAACTGTTTTAAGGCCGATCACCAAGCCAAGGTATGCACGAAAGGCTCGTGTACAAAATGTTCATCGAAACACAACTCCTTGCTACATTTAAATAACAAGCCCAATTTCGTAAAACAATCGCAAGGAGCACATCAGGCTGGTACACAGCCAGCAGCACAGTTCTCCTCATCATCGGCTGCAGTTCCGTCTTCATCATCACCGTCAACAGTTGCTGCAGCACAGTCGTCAACAGCAGCATCAGCAAATCAACGTAACGAACGTCAGGGTTCCGTTCTATTGGCCACGGCCAGAATCAAAATAACGGCACCCAACGGCAGGTCCGGAGAATTCAGAGCAATTCTGGATTCTGGATCACAAATAAATATAGTGACAGAGAGGCTAGTGAAACGTTTATCAATTGAACCAAAGAAAACTTCGCTGGCTATCGAGGGCATTGGTGGAAGATCAAGGAACACCAGTCAACGTGTCAACATAAATTTCGAGTCTATGACAACCCGATTTTCAGCCAGACTAGAGGCGTTTGTACTTCCAAGCATAGTACCCGCCCAACCCAGAAGATCATTTGAGATATCGTCATGGCCGATTCCGAAAAACATCCAATTGGCCGATCCATACTTTAACAATACAGGCAGAATTGATGTTTTACTGGGCGCAGAATTCTACTTCGATTTGATGCTATCCGAGGAAATTCGATTAACCAACGAGATACCAATACTACGCAACACAAAGCTTGGCTGGATCGCAAGTGGATGGGTCAATGACGACGCAACCAACTCAGCAATATGTGCAGTCTACAGCGAAGATGAATTAGCCACAAGCGAGATTATACAAAAATTTTGGGAAATCGACGACTTTCACCCAGACACCAGTTTATCTTTGGCACAGCAAAAATGTGAAACTCACTTTCTTCAAACCACGATCAGAAACGCGGAGGGGAGATTCGTAGTCCGATTACCTTTCACAGATGATCCGAATTCACTAGCCGAATCAAAAGGCGTTGCTCTCTCAAGATTTTTGGCGCTGGAACGTCGACTAGCGCGAGACCCTCAACTACAAAAACAGTACGTCGAATTTATGAAGGAATACGAAGCTTTGGGCCATATGACTCGTATAAGTGCGGAACAAGTTCAAGGAGCTCATTTCTACATTCCCCATCACTGTGTGCTACGACCCGACAGCAGCACTACGAAACTTCGAGTAGTATTCGATGCGTCAGCTAAAACATCATCTGGATGTTCACTCAACGATATTCTATGTACCGGTCCAACAATTCAAGGCGACCTTTTCGGAATGCTTTTGCGTTTTCGTCTACCGAAATTTGTATTCACCACTGACATTGAGAAAATGTATCGACAAATATTAGTTAACAAAGAGGATCGTCAGTTCCAATTAATTTTCTGGCGAAACGCTCCTGGTGAAAGAATGGAACAATATATGTTAAACACCGTTACCTATGGAACTTCGTCCGCTCCATATTTGGCTACCAAATGCCTACAACAACTAGCTGAAGCAAATACAGGAAAATATCCGCTAGGTGCCCCAGCATTGCAGCATGACTTCTATGTAGATGACGGCATGAGTGGATCCGACAGTTTGGCTACGGCTATAGAAATGCAGAAACAACTCACGAAACTCCTTCAAGAGGCTGGATTTAAACTAAGAAAATAGTGCGCAAACCATTCCCGGTTACTGCAAGGAATCGCCCCCGAAGACCGAGAAGTTAATCTAGATTTCGAAAATACCTCCACGAAGGTATTGGGATTGAAATGGATACCAAAAACTGACCAATTCTGCTTGAAGGCAAATGTGACTGACAGTCCAAACATCACTAAACGGTCAGTCACTTCAGACGTCGCAAGAATTTTCGACCCACTTGGGATCGCAGGTCCTGTAGTAACCGCAGCAAAGATATTCATGGTGACCCCGACGGGTTTTGATATGCCGACACAAATTAAAAACATCAACCTGCATCACTCAATAGTAGGATATACTGCACTCATTTTGTCAATTTCTCTCATCACCTACACCATTTGGAAGATGAAATCAATGCATTACAACCACCAATCAACAACACCGGAAACTCCTCAACCGATTCCACGTGAAAGACAAACAACATCAGATTTTGTAGTTTCAGTAACCTAACTAAATTATATAAACTATAAATTATAGATTTATCATTACTATTAATACATTCTCTCCCATCAAATAAAAATAAAATTATGTTTCTTTGCATTCTACAAATTTTGAACACTCGTTCAACGCGGGGGAGAATGTTAAAACACACATAAATAACACTACTAATAATATTAATTCATACGTGAGCAACCTTAATGTTATTTACAATGACCTACTAAAGGTAAATTGAACTGCTTGCACTTTTTGTTCTTCAATGTTTATTGATATTCGTATATTGTATGATCAGCATTTATGGTATAAATATGTGCAATTAATAATATTGTATGATCAGCATTTTTATGGTATAAATATGTACAATAAACTACAAACAATATCAGAAAGTAACAAACGTTTTGTCATTCTGTTCAAACCTTCAAGTTACAAGTGCTTGAAGGTATTCCAATACAAAAATAGTACAGTCCAAATTCAAGTGTTTGGATTGAGTCATACTATTCCCTTTTTACACAAACAAACATCTAAACCTATAAGGCCATCGAAGTAGTCATGGAATATAAAAAAGAAAAAATGTATGCTTCCTTCCTCCTGGAATTCCGAAAACATGGGAAGGTTTATTTTTATACCCTACACCACTTCGTGGTCTAGGGTATTATAAGTTAGTTTCGCGCCAAATGTTTGTAACACAAAGAAATAATCGAGCTAGACCCACCTTTAAGTATACCGATCGGTTTAGAATCACCAGCTGAGTCGATTTAACGATGTCTGTCTGTCCGTCTGCCCGTCCGTCCGTCCGTCCGTCTGCTGTCCATCTAAGCTTGTTCGCACTCTACAGGTCGCAATTGTTGTCCGATTGTCATGAAACTTGGCAGAAGATATTTTTTCTGGCCAAGGACCATCGGTATTGAATTTGGAGGAAATCGGTTCAGATTTAGATATAGCCCCCATACAAATCTCGCTAACCATTTGACATTTTCCGCTCTAGAAACGACATATTGTACCCGATTTTGTGTCTTGTCATTTATTTTGGTTCGAGACCATAGGTTGTGCCGAAGTCTTCAGCAGAACCCAAAATTAGCAAAGAAGGCAAAGTGAGACCTTTATTGTTGCAGCTGAAAGTTGACTGCGCAGTTTCGATGGGCGCTACACCATCTCATCAGAACTTTCGCAACGAATGTATGTCTTTGACTTAAATCAGGGTTCATATTAGTACCAGCGGTCACATATTTCTAATGAGAAACGCTGATAAACAAAATATTCCACCGAACTAAGTCGACACACTAAAAATCTCACTTTGCCAATTCAATGTTGTGCATGTGCTCGCATCGCTCGCAACAATGCAAAGGTTGTTGTTGTACGGTATGTCCCGTCTTCACTGTACCTCGTGTGTATTGTTGTTGTTTGTATGTATAGTTGGTCTGTTATGTTGTATGTCTTGTCATTTATTTTGGTTCGAGACCATAGGTTGTGCCGAAGTCTTCAGCAGTCTTGTTAATTTTGGGTTCTGCTGAAGACTTCGGCACAACCTATGGTCTCGAACCAAAATAAATGACAAGACATACAACATAACAGACCAACTATACATACAAACAACAACAATACACACGAGGTACAGTGAAGACGGGACATACCGTACAACAACAACCTTTGCATTGTTGCGAGCGATGCGAGCACATGCACAACATTGAATTGGCAAAGTGAGATTTTTAGTGTGTCGACTTAGTTCGGTGGAATATTTTGTTTATCAGCGTTTCTCATTAGAAATATGTGACCGCTGGTACTAATATGAACCCTGATTTAAGTCAAAGACATACATTCGTTGCGAAAGTTCTGATGAGATGGTGTAGCGCCCATCGAACTGCGCAGTCAACTTTCAGCTGCAACAATAAAGGTCTCACTTTGCCTTCTTTGCTAATTTTGGGTTCTGCTGAAGACTTCGGCACAACCTATGGTCTCGAACCAAAATAAATGACAAGACATACAACATAACAGACCAACTATACATACAAACAACAACAATACACACGAGGTACAGTGAAGACGGACATACCGTACAACAACAACCTTTGCATTGTTGCGAGCGATGCGAGCACATGCACAACATTGAATTGGCAAAGTGAGATTTTTAGTGTGTCGACTTAGTTCGGTGGAATATTTTGTTTATCAGCGTTTCTCATTAGAAATATGTGACCGCTGCTACTAATATGAACCCTGATTTAAGTCAAAGACATACATTCGTTGCGAAAGTTCTGATGAGATGGTGTAGCGCCCATCGAAACTGCGCAGTCAACTTTCAGCTGCAACAATAAAGGTCTCACTTTGCCTTCTTTGCTAATTTTGGGTTCTGCTGAAGACTTCGGCACAACCTATGGTCTCGAACCAAAATAAATGACAAGACATACAACATAACAGACCAACTATACATACAAACAACAACAATATACCCGATTTTCTTTAAATTTTGCAGAACATCTTATAATCCAACTAGAAACACGTATGCAAAAATTGGGTAAGATCGGTTCAGATTTAGATATAGCCCCCATACAAATGTCGCTCCCGATTTGACATTTTCCGCTCTAGAAACGACATATTGTACCCGATTTTCTTAAATTTTGCAGAAAATCTTATAATCCAACTAGAAACACGTATGCAAAAATTGGGTAAGATCGGTTCAGATTTAGATATAGCCCCCATACAAATGTCGCTCCCGATTTGACATTTTCCGCTCTAGAAACGACATATTGTACCCGATTTTCTTTAAATTTTGCAGAAAATCTTATAATCCAACTAGAAACACGTATGCAAAAATTGGGTAAGATCGGTTCAGATTTAGATATAGCCCCCATACAAATGTCGCTCCCGATTTGACATTTTCCGCTCTAGAAACGACATATTGTACCCGATTTTCTTTAAATTTTGCAGAACATCTTATAATCCAACTAGAAACACGTATGCAAAAATTGGGTAAGATCGGTTCAGATTTAGATATAGCCCCAATAATGTCGCTCCCGATTTCTCTTTTTCCGCTCTAGAAACGACGTATTGTACCCGATTTTCTTTAAATTTGGCACAACATTTTATAATCGAACTAGAAACACTTATGCTGAAACTGGGTAAGATCGGTTCAGATTTAGATATAGACCCCATACAAATGTCACTCCCTCCGCTCTAGAAACCACATCTTGCACCCGATTTTCTTTAAATTTGGCACAACATCTTATAATCTAACTTGAAACACCTATGCTGAAAGTGGGTATGATCGATCTTTTTTACCGAATTGAATTGTAATGAGATAGAAAGTCCGTCCGTCTTTAGCCTTTCGTTACTTGTTTGGGAGATGCCCATATGTCCATACTTTGGTATAACCCAAATGGGGCCCCATTCTGATCTATTACAGCTTTAGAAACTACATCTTACATCGGATCTTTATCAAATTTAGCAGATCATGGTATTTTTCAACCAGGAATACCTACCGTGAATGAGAAATATATAGATCCATGTTTTGGACAAGGCCCAAAATGTAGTTATAGGCCCCCTTTTGAAATGTCGGTCCAATTCATCCTATTACTACTGCATAATTTGTATTTGTCTGTCGGATAATTGGATCAATTACCATATTATTAACCATATTCGTTAAATATGACTAAAGATGAATTTATAGTAAAATTTATACTGTATAATTTATATGAACTACATAAAATTGCTCCCATGAAATAAATGGGTTTAGTAATCAAAGCGAGGTACATACGCAGGGAGTGGTGTAGGGTATTATATAGTAGCCCCCGCCCGACTTTAGCCTTTCCTTACTTGTTTTATTTAGCGCATGTTTATTCAACGCTGTTATTATCGTAATCGGCTCGCAATCTTGATATAGTTTAGAGTCAATAATGTTTGGATTGATAAATGAAGATGATGCTCCTGTGTCTATGAGAAATTTGAGGGGTCTACCTATTGGTGACAAAATATTAATATACGGTAAGGTACTTCCGTGTAAATTAAGGTCTAGATATCCTGTGGGTTCGGCGAGGCTTCTTACCGAAAATTTTGTTGGTCTTCAATGCAATTTATAGTTTTATTTTCATAATCATAAAATTGATCAAGATTTGGTGCATAGTTCGGTTCGCCGACTTGTTCTTCTTGCTCCCAGTATCTTCCATCTGTATCGTTTGTGGGATACTGATAGTATCCTTTAGAATAATCATAAGAATTTATATTATGGAGTTGTTGGTTTCCCCGAAATGCCAAATTTTGCCGCGACTGGCCACTTTGATTCGTCGGTCTACGAGAGTATCCTGAACTTGTGTCCATGGGTTCCGGAGGTGGGAAATTGTTTCTTGGTAATGAGTTCGGATTTGTTGGGATTGAGTTCTGATGTTGAGGTCTTGGAGGGATGGGATTTTGATATAAAGATCTTGGTGCACTGGGGTTCTGATAAAATTGAGGCATAAGTTGTGGATGTTTTGATGGACTGCTCAGATGAGGTCTCGGGGAGAAATTTTGGTATGTATTCTGTGGTTGAGGAATATTCACTTTCCTGTAGTACATATTTTGTTCTTGAATACAGCATGTGAAGGCTTCCGCTAATGATGTTGGTCTCATTGCCCTGATACTAGATCCTAATGGTTCCCGGAGGCCAGCTAAAAACGTATTGAGACACATTTCTCCGAATAAAAGCTTTTTGGCTGAAATAACATTTGGATCCCTTTCGTAAATGTATAAATTATTATTAATGGTCGCCTGGATCTCAATTATGGAACCATAGATTTTTTCGATAGTCTGGCTGTTTTTCCTTAAAATGTGAAGATCTCTTATGAGTGACGTTTCACTTCTCTTGTCAGAATAGTGAGTTACTAAATTTTCTTTTATTCTATCCCAGTCTAATGGAGTACATATTAAGTACCTCATTTGCTGGTCCAACAACTTTGCCTACTAGCCCTGAGAATAGTTTTAGCGAATGGGGTGTTGCTGTAGCCATATAAAATACTTAAAATTTCTTCCACATTATTTAGAAATTCATGCAGTAGACGTGGGTTACCATCGAATTGAGAAAGATCTTTAACTGCAACAGGGATTCGAAAATTTCTTTGGATGGCTATTGAGAAGGATTTGGATTGTCTGACATAATGAGCGATATTTGGGAAAGATTCTCTTCGTTCACGATTTGACTTTCAGGAATTGGTGTTAATGTTCTTGTATAAGGTGTATGCCTAAACACTCTTTTCATTACTTAAATACTTTTCAAT
Organism: Polietes domitor; assembly: GCA_947397865.1. Lineage (NCBI taxonomy): Eukaryota > Metazoa > Arthropoda > Insecta > Diptera > Muscidae > Polietes > Polietes domitor. Next base: position 82,741,135 of record OX377618.1, on the reverse strand, counting down.
CTTAAATCACGTTAATGCCACTCATTCACTAATTTTAATCAAAGACATATAAGTAACAAGTAAGGAAAGGCTAAAGTCGGGCGGGGCCGACTATATAATACCCTACACCACTCCCTGCGTATGTACCTCGCTTTGATTACTAAACCCATTTATTTCATGGGAGCAATTTTATGTAGTTCATATAAATTATACAGTATAAATTTTACTATAAATTCATCTTTAGTCATATTTAACGAATATGGTTAATAATATGGTAATTGATCCAATTATCCGACAGACAAATACAAATTATGCAGTAGTAATAGGATGAATTGCACCGACATTTCAAAAGGGGGCCTATAACTACATTTTGGGCCTGGTCCAAAACATGGATCTATATATTTCTCATTCACGGTAGGTATTCCTGGTTGAAAAATACCATGATCTGCAAAATTTGATAAAGATCCGATGTAAGATGTAGTTTCTAAAGCTGTAATAGATCAGAATGGGGCCCCATTTGGGTTATACAAAAGTATGGACATATGGGCATCTCCCAAACAAGTAACGAAAGGCTAAAGACGGACGGACTTTCTATCTCATTACAATTCAATTCGGTAAAAAAGATCGATCATACCCACTTTCAGCATAGGTGTTTCAAGTTAGATTATAAGATGTTGTGCCAAATTTAAAGAAAATCGGGTGCAAGATGTGGTTTCTAGAGCGGAGGGAGTGACATTTGTATGGGGGCTATATCTAAATCTGAACCAATTTTTGCATACGTGTTTCTAGTTGGATTATAAGATTTTCTGCAAAATTTAAAGAAAATCGGGTACAATATGTCGTTTCTAGAGCGGAAAATGTCAAATGGTTAGCGAGATTTGTATGGGGGCTATATCTAAATCTGAACCGATTTCCTCCAAATTCAATACCGATGGTCCTTGGCCAGAAAAAATATCTTCTGCCAAGTTTCATGACAATCGGACAACAATTGCGACCTGTAGAGTGCGAACAAGCTTAGATGGACAGCAGACGGACGGACGGACAGACGGACAGACAGACAGACATCGTTAAATCGACTCAGCTGGTGATTCTAAGTCGATCGGTATACTTAAAGGTGGGTCTAGCTCGATTATTTCTTTGTGTTACAAACATTTGGCGCGAAACTAACTTATAATACCCTAGACCACGAAGTGGTGTAGGGTATAAAAAGGTTTCAGGAGTGTCTCGTAAGAATCGCTGACCTTTGAAATTATATGAATTTATTTTTTAGAATAGAAAACCAACGTATAAAATGATTATTCTTTCGAATATTATTGTCTAAACTCATGTTTAGACAATAAATTATCTTTAGTCAAAACGATTGAACTATTTTTAATATTTGAATTATTTTTCGTTACAAATATCTTATTGTGAATTGTTTTTTAACTTAACTTAAATAACGATTACTTTAAACTGTAACATGTAGATAAATAGTTAAAAATTGAATTTTCTTTTTAAGTAGTTAAATAAAAAACCTTTCTTCTTAATTGTCAACCCAACTGGTGAGCATCACTTAATTTGTTTTATTTTCTCCCCCATTTATCCCGCATATAATATCTCAATATTTGAGAATTTTATGACAAAAGACAATTAACTCAATTTTCTTCAGCTCCTTCTCCTCACGAAGTTCCATTGCCCACCCGTTCAACAATCGCAACAAAAAAATATACAGTCCACTATCATCATTCCCAGCAGCTTGTGAAGTAACAACAAATAGTCACAAAAGCAACAAAACAGGTGTCAGCAGCAGCGATCATCATCAACTCAAGTCGCTCTCTTCTTCCATTAAACGCTCAGTGACGGGTTCCCATCATCCCCGCTCCCACAACTCGCTGCCTAAGGCTCCCTATTTTGTTCATGGTCCTTACGAAAAGAGAGAAAATACCGGCAAATCACAGATCATTATCAAAGCAGAAAATGAGGTAATAATTCATCACCAAATTAGTTCAATTTCGGTTTCGGTGAGTTGATGACCTCCTTAAAAGCGCGGTGTAAACCACATAAACCGCGCCAAAAGTGTGTGTGTGTGAAAGATAAAGAGTGTAATTACTATTAGTTCAAGTGAAATTGGTAAAATTCGGTGATAGAGGGAAAAATTAAGAAAAAATACAAAAAAAAGGAATAAAAATAGCTACGTAAATTAAAAAAAATTGCGAGTGATGGATAGAAATTATGTGCATTAATCCACAATTTCAAAAAATTATCCCAATTTCTTCCAAAAATTAGCACGGCTTCCCAATAAAAAATGCCGTTAGCAGAAAATAAAAAAAATTGCTGGCAGCCATACCAAAAGCAGTTAGTTCAAGTGCAAAACCAAATTCGCTCGTGCGTTTTAAACAAAATTCTACAAGTTTTCAACATACATATCCACATACATATCTACATACACATACAAGGTAATCATTATTTTTTCCCCTTTTACCATTCCCATCATTACACTACTTCATACATAATTGGTAATTATGGATAGAGGCAGAGATTAGAACAGAGGAGAAGAAATAAAAGAAACAAGAATAATTTCTCTTAAAAAATATCTCTGAATTATTGATGCAAACAAAATATTAAAAATATTAAAAACGAACGAAAATTTAATTTCTCTACAATCACATACATTTTTACCAAAAGTATTGCAAGTTATTAACCAATTATCGACAAAAACACACACACACAAATATTAGTTTATTATATTGTATTTAATGTATCAAATATACGTATGTACGTGGGTATAAAACAGTACGCAGCAAAACAAAATATCACTAACACAAAGTGAACGAGCTGCTAAAGAGCTCGAAGAATAATTTGATGAATTTAGGAGATGAAGGGAAAGTAAAATTGTTGTGGTGGAAAATTTTAATATCAGCAAACTAAAATTATAGAATAACAACAATTTTCTCTTATTGCTAATATTACACCGAAATTTCTAAATATTGCACACCTCCTTCTTATAACTATATTGCACTTAAATTCCAAAACATATTGTATATTAATTTCTAAAACTTAAAATATTGCACTTAGAAACGAATTGCAGATACAACTTAAATTTTCCAAAATTAACAATTGTACCTCGTATTTCCATTGTATTGCACTGCCCGATCTCTTACGTTCTTCAATAATTCTCACTCTCATTATTATCTTGGGCAACATAAAATACATCAGCATATGTACACATTGGTAAAATTACAACAACATTCAAATATTGGAACAAATCACAACAAAATATTTTGGTATTGATAACATGCATGGAAACAAAACAACAGCCAACAAAGAATAACTATAAAAACAAGTAAGGAAAGGCTAAAGTCGGGCGGGGCCGACTATATAATACCCTATACCACTCCCTGCGTATGTACCTCGCTTTGATTACTAAACCCATTTATTTCATGGGAGCAATTTTATGTAGTTCATATAAATTATACAGTATAAATTTTACTATAAATTCATCTTTAGTCATATTTAACGAATATGGTTAATAATATGGTAATTGATCCAATTATCCGACAGACAAATACAAATTATGCAGTAGTAATAGGATGAATTGGACCGACATTTCAAAAGGGGGCCTATAACTACATTTTGGGCCTTGTCCAAAACATGGATCTATATATTTCTCATTCACGGTAGGTATTCCTGGTTGAAAAATACCATGATCTGCAAAATTTGATAAAGATCCGATGTAAGATGTAGTTTCTAAAGCTGTAATAGATCAGAATGGGGCCCCATTATACCAAAGTATGGACATATGGGCATCTCCCAAACAAGTAACGAAAGGCTAAAGACGGACGGACTTTCTATCTCATTACAATTCAATTCGGTAAAAAAGGTCGATCATACCCACTTTCAGCATAGGTGTTTCAAGTTAGATTATAAGATGTTGTGCCAAATTTAAAGAAAATCGGGTGCAAGATGTGGTTTCTAGAGCGGAGGGAGTGACATTTGTATGGGGGCTATATCTAAATCTGAACCGATCTTACCCAGTTTCAGCATAAGTGTTTCTAGTTCGATTATAAAATGTTGTGCCAAATTTAAAGAAAATCGGGCACAATATGTGGTTTCTAAAGCGGAAAAAGTGAAATCGGGAGCGACATTATTGGGGCTATATCTAAATCTGAACCGATCTTACCCAATTTCTGCATAGGTGTTTCTAGTTGGATTATAAGATGTTGTGCCAATTTTTAAGAAAATCGGGTACAATATGTGGTTTCCAGAGCGGAAAATGTCAAATCGGGAGCGACATTTGTATGGGGGCTATATCTAAATCTGAACCGATCTTACCCAATTTTTGCATACGTGTTTCTAGTTGGATTATAAGATATTCTGCAAAAATTTAAAGAAAATCAGGTACAATATGTCGTTTCTAGAGCGGAAAATGTCAAATCGGGAGCGACATTTGTATGGGGGCTATATCTAAATCTGAACCGATCTTACCCAATTTTTGCATACGTGTTTCTAGTTGGATTATAAGATGTTCTGCAAAATTTTAAGAAAATCGGGTACAATTTGTCGTTTCTAGAGCGGAAAATGTCAAATCGTTAGCGAGATTTGTATGGGGGCTATATCTAAATCTGAGCCGATTTCCTCCAAATTCAATACCGATGGTCCTTGGCCAGAAAAAATATCTTCTGCCAAGTTTCATGACAATCGGACGGACGGACGGACGGACAGACAGACATCGTTAAATCGACTCAGCTGGTGACTCTAAGCCGATCGGTATACTTAAAGGTGGGTCTAGCTCGATTATTTCTTTGTGTTACAAACATTTGGCGCGAAACTAAGTTATAATACCCTAGACCACGAAGTGGTGTAGGGTATAACAACTAAATCCTACAGCGAATGTTTATGAGAATTTTAGACGGATTTTATTCGTGGTTAAAATAAAATATTAAAATATTATAAATGGAAATATTTAACATTACACTATAGTTCCTTTAATATTACATAAAACTTCCTATAATTTAATATTACACCAGAATCCATATAAAATAATTTCGTATTGCACTTAAAATTCAAAAAAGGAAAAATAATTGCACATCAATTACACAACGAGTTGCTTCTTCATTTCCCACAATTAATAAATGCACCTCGAACTCTTCAATTACATTGCTTCGCTCAATCACTTCGTTGTTCAGCAAAGATTACAGGGAAAGCAAAACACATGTCATAAATACATAAGAAGCAAATTCTGTTGGAGCATACAGATTTTTTGCTGGAACAGCATACAGTTTGAATCAAAAGTTTTCACATCAATTTTTAAATAAAGAGTGATTTTTTTGAGGTTAGGATTTTCATGCATTAGTATTTGACAGATCACGTGGGATTTCAGACATGGTGTCAAAGAGAAAGATGCTCAGTATGCTTTGACATTTCATCGTGAATCGTCTTACAAACGAACAACGCTTGCACATTATTGAATTTTATTATCAAAATGCGTGCTCTGTTAAGAAAGTTCATTGCGCGCTTCCATTTTATGGTCAGTTTAATCGACCCACTGAAGCGGCTATTCGGGCTATTGTGACTAAATTTCGCACCAAATTTACATTGTTTGGACATTAAACCACCAACACGCTTACGTAGAGTGCGAACTGAAGAAAATATCGCAGCTGTATCGGCCAGTGTTAATGATGACCACCAATTTTCGATTCGTCGCCGTTCGCACCAATTGGGTCTCTGTTACTCAAAAACGTGGAAATGCCAAAATTGGACTAAGCGGATGGACCACCTAAGACGCAGCCGCGGTCAACATTTAAATGAAATTATCTTCAAAAAGTAAATGTCATGGACCAATCTAACGTTTCAAATAAAGAACCGATGAGATTTTGCAAATTTTATGCGTTTTTTAAAAAAAAAAGTTATCAAGCTCTTAAAAAATCACCCTTTATAACAAATTACATGATTAGCAACATGAATAATTAGAAGCTCAAAAAAATGTTGCCATTGCACTCTACATCTAACATAAACCAATTTTAAAATTTGTATAAATATATTGAAAATTTACTGAACGTCAACAGATTACGCAAATTTTATCGGAATCGTACGACAACACGTATGGTTTTTTTCTGCCTTTCTTTCTTTACTAATGTTCAATTAGAATTGAAACATAAAAAAAAGTATTTCATTATATGCTAAAAGTGAAAAGATATTGCACATTCTCCAGTTAAAAAAATATAATTTCCAATCGTCAATCGTTTTGAGTAGCCACACCGCCAATAAAATACTCAGAACTAATTACAAAGGGAATTATAATACTTGGATGGATGCATTTGGAAGTCTATATTGTGAATTTACAAATTTATACTGAAAATATAAAATTTTATCAAAATTTATTTCGTTACAATTCGAATTGTTATGTGAACACCCTTTTTCACCTTCCCTTGACCCTTACCCGATTTTCCTACGGAATACTATTACCCAAGTTTATTTCCAAAATAGAAATTCCATAACTTCTACTCAATACTACAAAACCCACAGAATAATTAGTACGCTCAGAGTACTAAAGCTATTTAAATTGAAATTGTTGTCTTAGTGCGCGGCTATTTATAAGCGTAAGAAATTCAAATTTCGCCTTTTCAATTTACACAACATGAAGAATTTATCCGAAAGCTCACATTCTGCCTCTACTTCTGCTTCCAATTCTACACCTACCCGTACTTCAAATTCTGCTTCTGCTACCAACCAGAATGATAAAGTCAGCTTTCAAAGTTAGAAAACGCAACGTTTCCTTTTTGAGTGTGATCATCTCATCATGTTTTGCACGAATTTTGAAAGAGCAGATGTAGAAGACCAGACTGAGTCTTTGTTGGAAGTAAAAGAAGATTTGGAAAGTAGATGGAGGAACATGCAAACTGCTTATCAGAATCTCATGCTATCTTCTGACGGGTCAGAAGGAAATGATTTTAAAGAAAGGGCTCGACTGAACTTTAACGTATGTTCTGAAGCATATTATGTTGCAAGAGCTCAGATCTCGGATGTCCTTAGAATTGAAAGAAATCGGACACCTCGAAATGGTAACGCGACACAAACCCTGCAGCAGAGTGAATCTGCCACTCATACACAGGACACTACTAATCAAAATTCTTCATTTGATAACTCTAGTTGCTTTATAAAAGTTCCATCGTGCGACACGGAAGTTTTCAAGTCTCATCGCGAGCTACCACACTGGACCCAAATGGACGAATTTCTAATCAATAGATTTGAAGTTGTTGAACGAATCTCCAGTATTCGCTCGACAAAAGAAAGATATGCTGTTCCTTATCTACTAAATCTAAAACCCAAACATTCGTGTCACAGGAAAAATAGAATATTTGTCCTCTATGTGGTGAAGACCACAGCATACGAGAATGTCTCGAGTTTCGCAAACTCACCCCACGTGAAAGAATAGATTTTTAAGGAACCGAATTTGCAACAATTGTCTATCTACCAAACACTTAAGGGGTGGCTGCAAGAGCAATAAGACATGCTGGGATTGCAAAAAGCCACACCACACTTTGCTACATATCAAAATTAACCCTTCTGTGGACAGCAGAAATTCCCAAAATCATGATAATGATTCCCAAACTGAGCCAAAGCTCAACCCCCAAAACACTTCGGGACGCAAACTTTACGAAAATAGTCCTTAAACATCAGCTCAAACTCGTAATCCTGAGGTTCAAACGAATTTTTCAGCAAATAGTGAAACTATTTTGCTCCGAACAGCATTAGTTCAAATTGAACATGGAGGAGAGCTATTCACTGTCCGAGCTTTGATCGATCCAGGATCTCAAAGGACGTTCCTCTCCGAGAAAGTTAGACATCGTCTCCAAATCCCGTCTCGTAAAGCTCAATTCGAAATTATTGGCATCGGTGGCCAGAAGCAAACCTCCAACAAAGAATGTGAGCTCATATTATACTCCCAAAGATTTGACTTCCGTTTTACAATCAATGCAATTGTGTTACCCAAAGTGACTAAACGCCTTCCAGCAGTTTCATTCCAAATCCCTAACCATTCCGAACTCAGCGATTTGGATTTAGCGGATCCCAACTTCAATAAATCTTCCCAAATTGATCTAATCTTGGGAAATGATTCGGAACGGTTCATAAATATTGATGGAATTAGGAAGAACGTTTGCGGGGATACGTCCGCTTACAATACCATCTTTGGATGGGTCCTTAGCGGTCCAATGAAGGCACAACAAGTTCAATCTTTCACTACAAATGTCATCGATTCAGAAACACCCATTCTGAACAATCTCTTAAAAAAGTTTTGGGAACTGGAGGAAATCCCAACTTCCCATTCAATCCCTGATAAGGACAAATTTTGCGAAGAATTTTATAGAACCACAACTACACGTCAATCGGATGGCCGACATGTTGTAAGACTCCCATTCAAAAAAGATTTTCCCGATTCAGTTTTCCTTGGCTCGTCAAGATTCATGGCTCTCGCCCAATATTCCCGAATGGAGAACACACTTTCCAAAAATTCTGAACTTCAAGCCCAGTATCACTCAGTACTAAACGAATACTTAGAACTTGGTCACATGGAGGAAACTTCCCCACGTGAAATCACTCATGACAGCAAATATAACTCATATTATCTCCCACACCATGCTGTGATCCGCCCTGAGCACAAGACAACAAAAGTACGAATAGTATTCAATGCTTCACGCAAAACAAAGTCAGGGTTCTCTCTCAATGATGTTCTATACACGGGCCCAACTCTGCAAAACGACTTAATGTCCATAATTATCAATTGGCGAAAGTACAAGTATGTCTTCAGTGGAGATATTCAGAAAATGTACAGACAAATTCTGGTACACCCCTCTGACAGACCCTACCAGAGAGTTGTTTTTCAAATGGATGCGAACGGCCCCGTCAAAGACTATCAGCTTAAAACTGTCACATTTGGAATAAACTGCGCTCCGTTTCTGGCTATTCGCACTTTACTGCAATTAGCAGCAGATTGTGAACATCAGCATCCACAGGTAGCGTCGATTTTACGCAAGGAAACATATGTGGATGATGTTCTATCTGGTGGTTTCTCAATAGACGAAGCTATCAAATCTCAAAAACAAGTCATACAAACTATCCAATCTGCTGGATTTTCATTGAAGAAATTTACGGCCAACGATTCAAGATTATTACTTGACATACCCCCCGAAGATTTGTATGACTTAGATTTATTACGCTTTCAAGAGACTAGCTCTGCAAAAACTTTAGGCATAAAGTGGAATGCTTTCCATGATACTTTTAGTTACTCTTTCAACCCTATAGCCCAAGGCGACAATGTTACAAAACGCCAAGTTCTCTCAACTGTGGCCACATTATTTGACCCAGCAGGCTGGATAACACCTGTAATAATCCGAGCCAAGGTTTTGCTACAGCAGCTCTGGCTGGAAGGCCTTGCATGGGACGATAACATTGGCTTAGAATCCCTTAAAAAATGGCAAACTCTTGTTTCAGATCTCTCACAAATAGAAACTATAAATATTCCTCGTTGGCTATAGTACATGCCCTCGGATAGCATTGAAATACATGGTTTCTCAGACGCCTCCGAAGCAGCATACTGCGCATGCGTTTATGTTCGTTGTCAAACCTCCAAGTCAGTTACATTCTCTAATTTGTTAGTCGCGAAGAGCAAGGTGGCTCCTCTTCAAACAGTCTGTTTACCTCGGTTAGAGCTCAATGGAGCACATTTACTTGCAAAGCTTGTACACTATACAACTTCCATGTTCGACTTCAAAGTTTCTGATATTATTTTATGGACAGATTCCACGATAGTTCTCGAATGGCTGTCCAAGCCGCCATGGTGTTGGGAAACCTACGTGGCAAATCGCACATCTCAAATCCATTCATTTGTTCCGAACGAAAAATGGCGACACGTGCCCACTCATGACAACCCTGCGGATCTCGGAACACGCGGTTCTAAGCCCCAAGACCTCAAATCAAACTTACTATGGTGGAATGGTCCATCATGGATTACAAATCCATCCTCGACATGACCCAAGACCAATCCTTTAGTTCCACCAGGGACACAGAAGAAGATCCAGATATTCAATGCCACTTTCGAGGAACTTGACATTTTACATAGGTTTTCTTCATATCCCAAGGCGTTAAGAGTGTTATCATATGTATATCGATTCTTTCGCAATACCCGTTGCCAAATTGATCCACAATATAAGATTTATACCCTAGCTCTGACTCATAAAGAAATTCAATTCACCAAAAATCGTCTAATAACACTAGCCCAGAAACTTTATTATGAAAACGATTATAACAATCTTCTTTTGACAAAGCCAATCTCGAACAATAGCTCTCTAAAAACTTTAAATCCGTTTTTGGATTCCCATAAAATCATGCGGGTAAATGGTAGATTGGCCGATGCTTCGCTATCATATAGCGCCACCTTTACATTTCTCATGCATGGTGAATGTTCTCTAATGTGTAGAATGGTACAAACGGAGTTCTATGTATCGCGCCTGAAAGCACGTATAAAAAGCATCATTCGAAAATGCAAGACATGTGTCATATTTAAACACAAATCCTGTACACAAATTATGGCACCTTTGCCATCTGAAAGATGTTTATTTACTCCACCATTCCACATCACCGGCATAGACTTTGCGGGTCCCTTTGAACTGAAAAGTTCTCACTTACGCAAGTCACCCATAATAAAAGGCTACACTTGTGTATTTGTATGTTTCTCCACAAAGGCCATACATCTGGAAGCATGTTCAGACTTGTCATCTGCAGCATTCGATGCCGCATTCGCTCGTTTCGTCGGGAGGCGGGGACTCCCCCAAAGTCTAGTCTCTGATAACGGACACAACTTTATTGGAGCAAGTAGACTCCTTCTCAAGGAATTTTCCCAATTTCTCAAATCTTCTTCTACCGACATAGCCCAAAAATACGCCACACAAGGGTTCGAATGGAGCTTTATCCCCCCTCACGCACCTCACATGGGAGGGCTCTGGGAAGCCGCAGTAAAGAGCTTCAAATATAATTTTAAAAGAATTGCAGGCTCCCACAGATTTACCTTCGAACAATTTGCTACAATTCTCGCTCGAATTGAAGGAGTTTTGAATTCTCGTCCCATATCCGCAATGTCTGAAGACCCTTCTGATATGACTGCATTAACTCCCATAATGGCTTTGCTTTATCTCTAATCAACCGATGGTTGAAACTTAAAGCTCTACACCATCAGTTCGCTATAAGGTGGAAAGAAGACTATCTTAAGGCACTGCACAAACGGTATAAGTGGAAAAATTCCACACCCAATCTGAAAATTGGCGATTTGGTTGTAGTTTTATATGATCTGTTGCCTCAAAGCGAATGGCGTCTTGGTCGAATTCAGAAAACGTATCTCGGAAAGGACAAAATGGTGCGTGTGGCCGATGTATGTGTTGCCAACGGAACCATAACACGTCCTATTGCAAAACTTTGCTACTTGCCTTATGAGGATTCTCAAGACACACCACTTAAGAAGTTGGTGCTGGAAACTGGTGAGCATCACTTAATAAAACCAACCCATTATATTGAATCTGATTGTCTTTTGTTTTATTTTCTCCCCCATTTATCCCGCATATAATATCTCAATATTTGAGAATTATATGACAAAAGACAATTAACTCAATTTTCTTCAGCTCCTTCTCCTCACGAAGTTCCATTGCCCACCAGTTCAACAATCGCAACAACAAAATATACAGTCCACTATCATCATTCCCAGCAGCTTGTGACGTAACAACAAATAGTCACAAAAGCAACAAAACAGGTGTCAGCAGCAGCGATCATCATCAACTCAAGTCGCTCTCTTCTTCCATTAAACGCTCAGTGACGGGTTCCCATCATCCCCGCTCCCACAGCAAGCACTCCAACATCCCTTTGGCCAACGTACTCGCTGCCTAAGGCCCCCTATTTTGTTCAATTATATTATACGGTTGTTTTTTTGTTCTCCAATTTCTTTACTTATTGTTAATTGTTTAATCTTAATATAACACTTACTTAACACATGAGTTACACTATACTTAGCTTACACTAAAAACTGCACTGATGAAGAGTCCTTTAATGTTGAAAGTTTTCGCTGATTTTCTGCCAGCTCCTTAATATTAATGGCTGATAAACCGTCAGTGGTGTTTGTCTTTGTTGCTTGCTGATGAACCGTCAGTGGGATTTGTCTTGTTGATAATAAACCGTCAGCGAGATTTTCTTGGTTGCTTGTTGATAAACCGTCAGCGGGATTTTTTTTGTAGCTTGCTGATAAACCGTCAGCGATGTAGGTTCAAGCCGTCGACTGCGCCAGTTACGCTCCAATAAAAGAGGGTGTTTTGTATTTCACGAGGAAATTGATGTTTCTTTATTAACGTCACAAACAAGACTGATTTTTTAATAATTATTTGCATAAAACGTTGCTACAATGATTGCAACGCAATCATATTTAAATTACAATTCGTTTTTATAAAAACTGCAACATAATCAAAGGTAAATAAATTCTAAATAATTATGAGAAATCATAGCGGATATGGTCTAGACAGTTGTTGTGCAATATTGTTGAAATATGAGGAGTAAGTATTTTTGGTTGTTTTAAGAACGTAAGTATGTTGTGATTATGTATCTATGTGTGTTTGTATGATTGTCATTACGTATGTATGTATATTGAGAATAGTGTATGCAAATATGTTGTTCATTAAACTGTGTCTGTATGTACATAGGTTTATATAACTCGCGCAACAATGGTCTTATTGAGAGGCGAGTTCGGTGAACATTTTATTTCACGTTCGGGACCGGTCAATTGGCCACCTAGATCGTGCAATTTAACGCATTTAGACTATTTTTTGTGGGGCTATGTTAAAGCTCTTGTCTATACAGACAAGCCCGCTTCAATTGACGCATTGGAAGACAACATTGAAGCATTTATTCGTGAGATACCGGCCGAAATGTTGGAAAGAGTATGCCAAAATTGGACTAAGCGGATAGAAAACTTTCCTATAGCTTTTTAAAAATCACCCTTTATATATCTGAGTAAATTTGTAAATTAAAATACACACATAATCATATTAGAGTTGGTTAAATTTTGGGAAATTATTTATCATTGAATCTGAAGTTTTTGATTGATCGATTTCATGAGTTATATTACTCACTTTGCAGTTTTATCTTACAGTTATTTAGTATTTTTCTAGTATAGTTGTTATTGTTTGTTTTAACCATGTCATTAATACATGGAAACGATGATATTGCATCAACAGTAGCTGCTGAACAAAATCTAGTTTATAATGGATGTGAAAAGGCTATATCAGACAAGGCCCATTGTAGTAGGACATCCTGTGGACATGTTTTTCACAAAACCTGTTTGTTAAAGTGTCTCAAAATCCGACCACATTACCCGGTTTGCAATGTAAGCATTACGTCTGAGCCTCAAACTCCTAGCGTATCTACAAGGTCGCAAAGTAGAGCAACTGCAGGTCAACAGGTTACACAACAGCTACAGGCGGATCAGACAAACAATTCTACAACTGATGTTGGGGGTAATAACCCTAGTAGTTCAATGCATAGCTCTGCAACGATGTGTACAGAGTCCCTACAGGAAATGATAACTTCCATTGTCTCAGCTCAGCAGTCACAATTTCTCTTCACATTTAGTGCTCATAGATACTAACATTGTGTCTTGTCTTTCCCGGTTGGATGTGACAAATACAGCAGCTGCTGTGTCTAACACACAACCCCCTCTAAATCGTACATCACCCAGTAACATGCAAACTCTTCCGGATGTTGAGGAACGCACATTCAGGGAAATATTGGGTATACAAACAGGTAATAATGCTGATAACCGATCTAGATCTGATCCGGTTCTGCCTGCCTCTGGATTAAATGTGTCAGCTTCCAGTCCTTTGTCAAGTTCTGACCTAAATGTTGGACCAGATAAGGTATCACAAATAATTTCAAACTGGAAGATGAAGTTTACTGGGGGTACCAACGGTCTATACGTTGAAAATTTCATTTACCGCATTGAGGCATTGACCACACAAACCTTGAATGGAAATTATGAACTGCTTTGCCGCCATGCCAGTTAGTTATTTGATGGTAAAGCCAATGAATCGTTTTGGCGTTACCACAAATCGGTATCTAACATTGACTGGAAAAGTTTATGTCAAGCTCTACGGAAACAATATAGTTGTTGACTTACGTGAGTTGGTAAGGGAGAGGAAGCAGAAACCTAATGAGACCTTTCATTTTTATGAATCTATTATTGAATTAATTGATAGGCTGAAAGAACCAATTCCGCCTGATACTTTGGTAGAAATAATTCGCCGGAATCTTCTGCCAGAAATACAGCATGAGATCCTGAATATTGAAATATATTCTTTGCAACATTTAAGGAATATTTGTACACGCCGGGAATTTTTCCTTCAGGATATTCGCCGTAAACAAATTTCTTCTTTTTCTAACCCTATGCGTGTTTCAAAGCGTGTCTCAGAAATCGACCAGGTTTTTGATGAAGGTGCTTCTGATTTATCCGAAAGGTGCTTCTGATTTACCAGAAAGGTGCTTCTGATTTACCGCATTAAGTTTAATTTGTTGGAACTGTAAACAGTCTGGACATAGATACCAAGACTTTCTCACTGATAGGACGATTTTTTGTTATGGTTGCGGTGCTGCGGATGCCTTTAAACCAAATTGTATTAAGTGTAATCAAAAAAACTTTCGGGCAGGTGTGCAGAGGAGTACACCGAAACAGATAAGGTCACTGGACGCGGAGATAGAATAAAAATATTACAAAAAAACGAATCAACATGATGAAGCCATAACCAATGTCACAGAATGCAAACAAATTATAACCAGAAATACTAATGAAACTAGCAATTACTTCTAGCGACATCAGCTGATATTATGAATAATAAAGCCAGGGTTTATAAGCCTTTCCATATACACCTTAAAGAATACCATGAAGCCCGTAATAGGATCTTTAATGGTGATTTTGAACCAACCAGATCATCTCAGCGTATACGGTCCTTCTGGAAAAAAGTAAGAAGAATTAGACACAGGTGCGTGAATAAACTGTATAGGGTCAAAAGTGGCAAAAGATTTTCTAAATTCGGGACTCGCTTACAGTAGTAGCAAAAATGTGGTCGGTTTCATAGAAACCAATATACGATTTAAAGATGTCGAGAAACCCATAAGAATATTTTGTATACCTAGTTTGGACAGAAATCTGGTTTTGGGTATCGATTTTGGGAACTATTTGGTTTACTTCCTGAGGGCTTGAACAATTGCACTAGCAGTCCTTTGTCATCTCACGGTGGTATTAATAAAAACTTAGCTAGAATTCTAGAATACTTTTGGCCAAATTTAGCAAATGATGTTAAAATTTACGTAAATAACTGCGATATCTGTAAATTTACTAAACACCCAAACCAAGTTCTTCGACCCCCTATGGGTAAAACGACTGACTTCTTATGACCCTATCCCAGATCCCGTTCAGGAAACATTGGTATTTTTATTGTTTTGGATCATTATTCACAATTCCCTTTTTTATATTCTGTAAAGAAATTTACGGCTAAGGTGGTAACAACATATTTAGAGCGACAATTGTTTCATACATTCGGTGTCCCCGAGACTATTGTATCTGACAATGGATCTCAATTTCGCTCCAATCATTTCGACCAACTACTTAAACGGTATGGAATCGGTCATGTGTATACAGCTGTACACGCGCCCCAGGCAAATAATTCAGAAGGAGTAAATCGATCTGTTATATCAGCAATAAAAGCATACATTAGGCCGGATCAGAAAAATTGGGATGAGCAGCTTAGTAACATAGGGTGTGCGTTACACACATTCGGCCATTGGAACTTCAACGTATTATTTAGCCTTTTGTCAATATATGATCACGAACGGATCTACTTATCCCCTATTATGGCAATTAGAAATGCTGGAGGATCGAACTGTAAGATTTGACAGAAACAATTCCCTTCAGATAATGGGAACTTATGAATAAACAATTTCTCAGAAATGAGAGATCTTACAACCTACGATCTAGGGATGTAACCTATGGTGTTGGCCAAGAAGTCTATAAGCGAAATTTTAAACAGAGCAACTTTGAACATGGGTACAATGCGAAGTTATCGTAACATTCTTAAAGGCACGCATACGTAAGAAAGTTGGTAATTCCAATTACGAAATAGAAGATTTAAAGGGAAATTTTATTGGTTTACCATGCAAAGGATATACGGCAGTAAAGATGATGAGACCTTCTCCATTTTGTGCAAGCGGAATCAACTTTGACGTTTTATTTAAACCGTAAAGTCTGACTTTGGCTAGGGGATTTGTAATGAGCGCTTGCATGCTTTTTTCTTTGCTTGAGTTTTGTATTGAATTTTCATCATTCATTACTTATTTACATTTCCACCACCTAAAACCTTTTCATTGTTGGGGAACACCTATCACTTCGTTGACATTTATGCAATTGCAAAGTATTTTAGCAGCATCACCGAGATTTCCTAAAGACATTCAACACAACTGTCGGGCATTTTGTACCTTTTATAGTTATTGGATGTTGCAATTCCACATACAGTGATTGTTGTATTGAAAAGATTTATTAAATCAAAATTTAAACTTTTTGATTTAAATTAATTATTATTTAAATTAAATTCTAAGACTTGCCAACAAGTGAATATCTGCAGCAAGTTTTAATACCTTCTACTGATAAATAAAAATTCGCAACAACGTTGGATTTTCTCCAAGCTTATGTGCTGAGAAGATTGGTGGTTAAATCCCGATTGATTCTTTTTGGTTATTCCTCTCTTGGTGCCAACTCCACCACGGATTCTACACATTTCATAGCAATTAAACAGCGGGAAAACGATAGAAAGAGAAACTCGAAGGAGATATCATTTGATCAAAGCAAGACTTCTAGTTGCATACATTCAACCGTCCGCTACAGTGATCAAGTCGTTTTTTAGTGTTGTTTAATAATTCTGCTGTGTGTTTTGATTTGTGGCAAATACTTGGAAAACCCTCCCAAAAAGTCATAATTTCATTCCCCTGGGGAAGAAGGAAGGTTTCTAAACCTCTACTAGTGAATGGAGGAGATGCCGTTCAATTTATCATCATATCATTAAAAGCAGCAGCTGGTTAGTAGAAAATAAAATCCTATTTAATAAGGAGGTAATCACTCCCTTTCAACGAGTATGTATGTATTAGAATGGTTAAAGTGTTTCTAAGTGGTATTGTTATAAACATGAATATTATCGTAAGTTAAGTTAAGTCTAAAATCTTTTTTGATTGTTTTAAAGTCTTATCTAAAATTCGGGTTTTTAAGTGAAAATAAGTTAATTGAAATTTAGAGTAAAATATTTTATAATAGTAAATAATTACATTGTGTGCTAAAAAAGGTGAACATGCATTCATTATGTACCTAGTGGCTACGCCCCTGTTCCTTTTTGTTTGCACATAATCGTCTGAAGCCGGTTTCTTCAGAAATTATACACCATATTACAAACAGACAAACAATTTCTCCGATATTTTTTGTTGTGATCTATCTCAGTTACAATTTAAATATGAATTTTATGATTTCGCTGAATTAGTTAACATAAACCTAAACAATAATATGTACATAGATACTTCGGCCAAACCCCTTTTCAGATATTCAATTTATTTAGTTAATATTGTATTCAAATTAGTTTTTCAAAGTATATACCTTGGTAGTTTTCTGTAAATTTGTTTTTATTTTCGAAATGTTTAAATTTCCTAAATGAAATAAATCACAATGTGATGTGCATAAAGTAATCGTTCTTTTTGATTTCCGTAACATCAGGTAGAGCTTGTTAATTTAGGTTTCGCGATGGAATCACATATATATTGCTTTAGGGACTAGCTATTGTGATCATGGATGGGAGGGCCTGTCGATAGTTAACAACATCGGACTATCGTTAATCGCCTCACTAATGCTGATCTGAACCTTTTTTGTCCTTTTTCTGTCACTGTCCTCCTTAATTTCGAAATGCACGCATTTGTATCTTTGATGTATGTAGCTTGTGATATCGGTTGTAGTAAAGTTTCGAATCCCCCCCCCAACGACTAGCAATAAGGCCGGAATTTCAGCGTGCATTAGCTTTTTGTAAAATAACCAACATCCATCACCAGTATATTAGTTATATGCTACAAAAGTCGAGATTTGGGTGCATGAAATTTAGGAGTTTTTGCCGCTGATAATACACTTTACAACGCCCAATCAAAACGTCAGAAACCCCAAATAATTTCTTTGGAACCTTTCGACGTAAAGTTTAGGCCTTATGACCTTCTTTTGTGCTTTATTACATTTTCGTAAAATTTTCTGGCGTTCATAACGCCCAAATTGAAAATGTCATACAGCCCAAAAACAACGCATTGATTGTGTTGTTGTAAAATTGATAGATTTTTGTGCGATATGTCATTACGTTTGGGCATTGTGACATTAGGATTGGGCTTACTAGCTTCATTTTTGTATGGAATGTAATCGCTCAACAAGAAAGAAGCTTACTACTCTCTTAGTTGTGGTACCAGATTTTTCCTGTTAATCCATTTAAGAATAACCAATGTGTAGCAACGTTGCCACCTTATCAAGTCTCATAATTGTAAGCTAGTAAGCCAAATCGAACAGGTCTATTATTTCTAGGCATTAACGCCCAAAACTATAACTATAAAACCCAAATTAGCGACATATTACCCAAAACATTCATGATTTTTGCGTAGCCGTACTTCGGCCGGGATTAAAAATGTTGTCTTATGGGGTATGCCCAAAGCCTGCTACGCAAAGTAAAGGTTTCTTTCGAAGGCCGACAACGCAGAAAACTTATACTTTGCGTAGCCGGTTTCGGATAAACGCCAGAGGAGAAAATCTTTAATCCCGACCGAAGCCCGGCTACGCAGAAAACTTTACAATGAAAAACTTTTCTCCTGTTTATTATTTTTGCGTAGCCGGTTTTGGACATACCACATAGGAGAAAATCTTTAATCCCGGCTTAATAAGGCCGGCAACGTTTACTTTGCGACTTTGGATATACCCCATAGGAGGTAATCTTTAATTTTACGAAAATGTCATAAACCCCAAATGAAGGTCGTAAAGCTCAAACTTTTCGTCATAAGGCCCAAAGAAATTAGTTGGACTTTCTGAAATTTTGATTGGGCGTTGAGCTTTATGACATTGATCGATTTAGGCGTTACGACCTTGGACGATATGACCTAACGCCCATAAGACCAAATGAAGTTAGTTGGGCTTTCTGGCATTTTGATCGGGCGTTGTGACGTTTTTATTGCGATATGCCGATTATTGGACTTTATGACATTTATAGATTTGGGCGTTATGTCCTTGGGCGATAAGACCTAACGCCGTATTGCATCAGCTGAAGTGAAGTTATTAGGCCAGTTCGATTGATTGATAAGGTGGTGGTGGTGGTTTCTTCACATTGGTTTTTCTTAAATGAATTAACAGGAAAAATCTGGTAACACAATTAAGATAGTAGTAGTACTTTCATGCTAAGTGATGAAATTCCATACAAAAATTAAGCTAGTAAGCCAACCTCTATAATTTGCAGTGTGCAGTTACTGCATTTCTTTTGCGCGTGGGTTTGGACCGTACATTTTGCAGACTGGTGTAGGTCACCGCAAACAAAACATTCCGTGGGTAGTGTTCAACTACGACTTTAAATAATGGATGAAGCACATTTTGTATCGGCACATTTTATATCGTTGGAACAAATTCAATCCCCTAAACGACCGAGCAAGATGAAATGAAGTGAGCAACAACAAAACATTATGTGCATTTTTCGCGAATTGCGATTACACACGATAAGAAGTGTGGACATTTGTTTTATTTCGATAACTACTGACTGGGATTTTTGGGTGTATCTGTATGTTCGAAGCAGTTCTTATTCAATTGAGTTTGCGAGGAACATATACAGAACCGATAATCACCGGAGTAGTTGTTGCATTGCACTGGGCATTGATAAGTGGGAGTAGCTGCCCTTCTAGCAATCGAACCAAATAAATGTCACACACTTCTTTCAAAACACTTTGTTTTCTGTCTAAGAAAACAAAAAAAAATGATCTCGAGCCTGAGTTAGTAGTTACAACAAAAGCTATTAATATATTAAATTAAAAGCTATTAATATATTTTAATTATAAATTGATTTTGAAATTTTGTCGCAAAAATCATCAGAGACTCCATAAAGTATATATATTCTGGGTGGGCGTGAGACAATTTTAAGGTGATCTAGCCATGTTCGTCTGTCTGTCTGTTGAAAGCACGCAAGTCGCCGAACGAAATGAGATAGAAGGTTCACATTTTCCCTAAATGTATTTTATGGTTCACAGGTTCACATTTTCCCTAAATGTATTTTATGGTTGCAGATCGGTTGGGAATGAAAGTGGGCGAAATCGGAAAATCTCCTAACAAGGACTGAATATACCCCCTAATATTTATACTATTTAAGCTTTTTCTAAACGTCTGCTTTATATGCACATGCAATTTGTTGCGTACATTCCTCTTGTAGTCAAAAAGCACCAAAACAAAAGTTTTCGCTGACGAAATGGGATAAAAATGGTACCAAAGATACCACAACAGCTAGAAACATGGAATTTGGAATGTACATCCCTCTAATTGTGTAGATACGTAAAATAGAGGGATTTTTTTTTTAAATTTGTACTTGTACAGGAGGAATAGCTGAATGGGAGCAAGCAAGCGGGAGCGTATTCAAAGCCAGTACGAAAGCTATGTATAAAAAGGGAAGAATTTTGGTTGCGGAAATTGCATGTGCAATATGGCCTATCTTTTGGATAAAAGTTCTGTAAAATGCATCGATTACTTTAATGCATTGGTGAATGGCGTGTTTACACAAGTGTACAGGGTAAATAGCTGAATTGCAGAAACTTGTGGGAGTAGATTAGACCTGGATGGACAAAGAAACCATGGAACTCTCTTGAGCCGAAACAAAACCAAAGAATTGTATTTTCGTTGGTTTTGTAACTCCGTAGTAGTGGAAGATAAAGCAAAAGAAAAAACAACATAATGTATTTAGGATTTTGCTTAGGAATTCGAGATTTATTTTCTGTTGGACAAAATCTTACCAGTAGGTTTGACTGTTGTAAAAGAATAGGATTGAACCAGAGACAAGTTTTGCGGATGCTGTATTTGCAATATGGCTCCGTAATGTAGATAAATGTAATGCAGTAAAGTACTTCGATTACTTTACTGCACTGGCGTTTGGCGATTTTACACATAGATACATTTTAAATTGGGAATTCAGTTTAAATGAAATAGGAATTTACGGCGTACAACTCAAATATAGGGATGTACTGTTTTGACGTAAACATCACCGCCCGCCTTGCAGGATATCTGTAATTAGTGAAAAGGATATGGAGTCATATTGCAGATACAGAAGGAAAAAAAAACGTTTAAAAGTAGTGGGGTAACAATTTTCAGAATTCAGGTCACATTTTTAATTGTATTGGAATTTTAGTTAAAATATATTAATTTACAAAACTTTTTTTAAAAAATATATGTAAAAAAGTACTATATGCATAGTAGTGGAATTCAAGTAGGTAATTTAATTATGTTCTACTTAAATGTAAAGAATTCATTAGTGCGTTTATATTTAGTTTTAAATCCATTGCCAATTATAAAATGATCTAAACTATTACATTTTAAGGTAAAGAAAAAATACCATATAAAACTATTCCGAACATTGTATTTTGAGCAGTGGGAAGACCTGCTCGTACAAAAATACCTTCTGAGATAACACGCGAGTAAATATCAACCCCTAGAACAATGTCTATCGGCGACGCTTTGTGGAAATATTTGTCGGCCAGAACAAGATTTTTAAAATTGGATTTTATGGATTCGGGTAAACTTTCTGTAGGAGTTACTGTGCTGATTCGATTGTGTACCCGCAACGTTGCTTCTACTTTGTAAGTGGAATCAACACAGGACCATAAAGTGAGTGGACAAATTGTTTCGTTGTCCAATTCTAGAGTTGTCAATCCCAGCTTGTCGGTGAACCGCTTCGAGATACTACTTATTCTGGATGCGGAATCGAACAAGCAACGTGCGTAATGTTTACCATCTTTAGCGTTTACCTTTACTAGCGCCGTTGGTAGCAAGGTTGCAGCATTCTGCTTAAGTATTGCGGTGAGCGACGTCGTACTCGGTTGGGGTTGTCTACTTACTCGCGGGCCCGTACTGATTGACGTGGATGGTTTTTTAGGTGGTGTACTTAAGGACGAGGACTTTGGTGGAACCCGGGATGTTCTGGAAGTCGAACCTGGAGAGACTTTTTGGAGCCGAGGATGTATATGGAGTAAGGAATGGTGGGGCTGCTTGCAATAAGCGCATCCTGTTTTCGTGAAGCAGGATCCTTGTGAGTGGACGTGCGCCAGACAATTAGGACAGTACCCATATTTCTTAACGACTTCCTTCCTCTCGGTCGTATTCATATTTCGGAAACGCCAACAGGATTTCAAAGCGTGTGTCTTCCGGCATACCCTACACACAAAAGGCTTCTGTTTATTCTGGCCGCTGTTGTGCTTGGTGGTTGGGCTCATAGTGCTAGAATAATAGTTCAAGAGAAGGTTGAGAAAATATTGAAATATTGAAAATAATAAAGTCGGAAAATAAGTGTAAAAATTGACCCCGGGAACGTTGGAAGTACGAAAGAGTGATGGAAAGTTGTTAGGCAGATGATTCGGAGGATAAAATAACTAGTTTTGTAATGGGCCTGGTTATAGTGCCTCTTTGTGTACGGACATCAGCTACTCTCACTCGTCTGTCGTTACCTTGATAGACGCGAGTTATTCTGCCGAGACGCCAATAGTTTGGAGGCAAATTTTCATCTTTAACAACAACCAGCATGTTATCCTTAAGATCGTCTTCAGGCTTTTTCCACTTGTGCCGCTTCTGTAGCTCCTTTAGGTACTCATTTTTCCATCGCGTACACAAGTGCTGATGTATTACTTTGAGCCGCTGCCAACGATTTTGGATGGACATTGGAGTTTCGCTAATTTCAGGATCCAGTGGAACTAAAAGTGGAGATCCGATCAGGAAATGACCTGGTGTTAGTGCCGAAAGATCTGACGGATTTTGTGAGATAGGAGATAATGGTCTGGAATTAAGACACGCCTCAATTTTGGATAACAACGTTTGGAACTCTTCAAAAGTATACTTGATGATTCCTGCAGTCTTTTTTAAGTGTTGCTTGAAGCTCTTTACCCCTGCTTCCCAAAGTCCTCCCATATGAGGGGCTCCAGGAGGTATAAAGTGCCATGATATATTTTGATGAGCGTAATTGGAAGTTACAGCACTTTGTGATGTTTGTAGAAATTCCTTGGCCACGAGTCGGGAAGCGCCAATAAATGTGGTTCCATTGTCGGAGTGTAGGTGAAGAGGACAACCACGACGTGACACAAAACGACTGAAGGCAGCAAGGAAAGCTGAGGTGGATAAATCGGATGTTGCTTCAAGGTGTATCGCCTTTGTGGAAAAACAGACGAATACACACACATATCCTTTAGTAATACGACAAGCTCTGCCCGAATAGCTTTTAATGTCAAATGGACCAGCAAAATCTAATCCAGTATGTGTGAAGGGACGGGAAATTTCACATCTCTCAGGGGGCAGCGCCGCCATTAGCTGTTTTTGACATTTCCGTTTGTATAGGATGCATGGTTTGCAGTTATGGATGGTGGTCTTGATTAGATTTTGTACTTTTGGAATCCAGTACTGTGATCGCACCAAACGGAGAACAAGTTGATTTCCCCCATGCAGAGATATCAAGTGGATAAATTTAATTAGAAGTCGGGAATATTGACAACAATATGGAAGAACAATTGGATGTCTTTCGTTGTAAGATAATGCAGCAGATGCTTCCAATCGACCGCAAATTCGCATGACACCTTCAGAATCGATAAAAGGATTCAAACTCAGCAATGAACTCGAAGATGGAATGGATTTCTTGGCACTTAGTGTCATATATTCGTTTGGATACCACGCCTTCTGACACATGGATATCAATTGCCGACGAACAAACAGGATTTCAGACGCTGTGATATCAGTAGTGTTTCTATGATAATTAGAGCGGAATTTCGGGTGCGTACTGTAGTAGAAACGGTAGACGTAGGCCACTACTCGTAATGCCCTGGGGAAAGAGGAGAAGCGATCTAGCACATCTTCAAAATGCTGGAAATAGGAGAAATGTACCTTTACCGGCTTTTTTTCTAAATCGGTTTCTTCGAAATTTTTAGTAGGAACATTTGGCCAATGTTTTGATGAATCTGATAACCAGGGTGGTCCTAGCCACCAGAGATCATTATTTACTAAAACCTGTGGATGAACACCTCTGCTTGCTATATCTGCTGGATTAGTTTCAGAGTCAACATGAAACCATCGGGAAGGATCAATAATCTGAATGATTTTGGACACTCTATTAGCGACAAACGTATTCCAGACACATGGTGGTTTTGCCAGCCACGACAACACAATCGTGGAATCGGTCCAGCACATCGTAGAATATTCTTGGATCTCAAATTGTGGAATGACATTGTCTATCATTTCAGCTAATAGGGCTGCGCCACATAACTCTAGTCTGGGGATCGATAAGGTCTTGATTGGAGCCACTTTTGTCTTGGAGGTTATTAAGTGTGTGTAAACGGAGTTCTTGTGTACAACACGAATGTATATGGCGGCAGCATATGCTCTTTCAGAAGCATCGGAGAATCCATGGAATTGGACTTCACATTCTTGAGCAAAGTTAATCCACCTTGGTATACTTATGTCATTTATATGAGAATAACTGGACTGAAATAATTTCCAATGGTGAAGAGCTTCTGGTGAAATGATGGAATCCCAATCAGTTCGATCCATCCATATTCTTTGCATAATAATTTTCGCAATTATTATGATTGGGGCAAGCCATCCTGCAGGATCAAATAGCTTTGAAATTTGCGACAGGACTTCGCGTTTAGTGTATATACAAGTGTCAGGAAAATTTGATGTTGAGAAATAAAATGCATCAGATCGAGCGTTCCAGCGAATACCTAATGTTTTTGCGGAACAATGGTCGTCAAATTCTAAAAAATCAGCATAGAGTAAGTGGTCTGCAGGAAGATCTGCAAGGATATCTTTAGAATTAGCCATCCACTTTCTCATAGCGAATCCGGCAGAGCCTAAAGCCTGGATAAGTTCATTTCTGGCCTTAACCGCTATGTCGATAGTATGGGCACCAACTAAAGCATCATCTACGTACATGGATTTCCTAAGAATTTTACTTGCTAAAGGATATATGTCCTGGACATCTTTTGCTAGTTGAAGCATTGTACGAATGGCGAGATATGGGGCGCAATTAACGCCAAATGTTACAGTCTTGAGTTCATAATCCTGTATGGGCTCATGTGGACTTTTACGGAATAAAATACGTTGGAAAGGCGTGTGTGAAGGATTAACAAGTATTTGCCTATACATCTTTTGGATATCTCCATTAAAGACGTAACGGCATAAACGCCATTTCAATAAAAGGATTGTTAGATCATTCTGTAATACTGGGCCTGTGTGCAGGATATCATTTAAACTCAACCCATTTGACGTAGCAGAAGATGCATTAAAAACTACCCGGACTTTGGTAGTCGTACTCTTGGGCTTGATTACCGCGTGGTGTGGTAAGTAATAGTGAGTTGGATTTTTTGAAGGAATGGGAACCATATGGTTAAGGGTAATATATTCCTGAATAACATTGTCATATTCGTCCTTAGACTGTGGATTTTTAAGGAGACGACCTTCATTGCGGAAGAACTGAGCCATTGAGCTGGTTCTTGACTGACCCAAACACAATTTCTCCGGATATCCTTCCTTAAAAGGAAGCGAAACAATATATCTCCCGTCGTCGTTTCTCTGAGTAGAACTCTCGTACAATTGTTCACAAAATTTATCGGATTGGGACATGAACCGTTTCTGTGGAATATTCTCCAACTCCCAAAATCGTGAAATCTCTTTATCCAAAGAGATTTCACAGAAGTAGGATACACGAGTGGAAGATGATGCTGAATTGCTAGAAGGAAGAGGACCGGTGAGAATCCAGCCGAAAACAGTTTCCTGGGCCATTAGAGACCCACAAATTTCGCGTTCGCATCTTGATAGCATTATCGACGGGAGCAAATCGCCACCCAAGAGAATATCGACATTGGAGCTTTCGTAAAAACGAGGATCAGCAAATTGAAGTTGTGGAAGATTGGAGAAGCATCGAAAATCTATGGTCCTAGAAGGAAGGTTGCTTGATAGTTGTGGAACTACGAGGGCGGAGACAGAAATTTGGAAACTAGCGTCAGTATTAGATCCCAATACGAACGTACACTCCTTCTGGACATCAGCGGAAATAGAATTATTCAATCCTGAAATCTTCGCGCATGTTCGCGTAAATGGAAGCTTAAGATTGTTGAATAATTTCTCTGAAATAAATGTGCCCTCTGATCCTGAATCGATCAGGGCCCTGGCTATGTAAGTCATACCTAAGTGACACACGTTCACTATTGCAGTACCGAGTAAAACACCCCTAGAGCTAGATGAAAAGCATGTTTGTATAACACCATTTGACGAAGTAGTGGACTGTAATTGAGACGAATTATTTTGTGGAACAAATGGTGACGGAAGTGGTCTTGAACTAGGGTGCTTAGTGATACTAGTTGATGGAGAAGCCTGTGAAGTATTCCTGGAAGTATCTAAATTCCTGTGAAGTAGGGTATTGTGACGTTTGCCACACTTCTTACATAGATGAATACTCCTACAACCCTTCAGAGCATGAGCACTCGAGAAACAGTTCAAACACAAGTTACTGGCTTTTATTTCAGCATATCTTTGATTGGGATCCATGCTAATAAAACGAGGGCAATTCCGAATGATATGGAACTCTTTAGGACAAAGTCGACATTCCGTTTTGCATACCTTGGCTTGGAATGTATGGACATTGCCTGTGCCATTCTTTGGCTTGAGTGAACTTTTAAATTTGGACGTAGCAGATTTTTGCTCATTAGCAGGTCTCATTTCAGATACTGACTCATGAGTCCTGTATCGATTCGTCAAGAACGCGTCCAGATCAGACCATTGAGGTATACACGTTTTATCATTCAATGTCTGTTCCCACAAGGTTAGAGTCGAATCTGGGAGACAATTTGAGCACAGAAAAACAAAAATAGGATTCCAACTTTCGACATTAATACCGTAGAGCTTTAGAGTGGACATGCATGAGTTTATATCCCTCTGAATTTTCTTTAGGGAACTCGCTGTTTCAGAAGATATTGCTGGAAGACTGAACAATGTCCTCAATTGGCCGTTAACTAGGACTCTTTTATTTTCGAAGCGAGAACACAAGTTGTCCCATGCCATTTTGAAACCCTCGTTTGTTAAAGGACTTTTCGATACAATATCATGAGCTTCCCCTTTCGTCTTCTGACTCAGGTGGAAAAGCTTTACAATTGGACTAAGTTTTGGATTTTTTACGCATACCGCCGTGAACATGTCACGGAAGGTTGGCCACGACTTATTGTCGCCTTGAAAGTAATTAGTTCACAAGGTGGCAAATTAAAACCATAGCTTGAATTAGGGCTGGGAAGGGATGTTTTCGGAGAGAGATCATTGATGAGCTCGTTCAGTTTAGAAAAACAACGACAGTACGTGGAGTACGATTTTTTATATTTTTCTTTCACTGTTTCAATCTCGCTAATTTCCTTTCCATCCTGCCCCCTGTCACCATCATCTTGTTCTTCATTCTCAAGATCAGCTGAACATTTCCCATATGCCTGCTTTAAATGGTTCCATATGGATTTTACTTCATCTTTATGAATTTCTAAATTATAAATGGATGACAGTGGATGTTCGTTGCCGTTTAAAGCAGCCTCGAACTCAACCAAGCTGTCGGCTAGACGAATAAAATAATCAAGGGACATTTCTGCGAAAAAGGTGAAGATTATTCAAGAAAGAACCTAGGCGAAACCACAATAATCCACTGGAATTGTGTCAAGACAATTACCTTTATGTCTGCCAACCAAAAAAACCGAAGTGTATTGAAATTAATTACCAAATTGATGGGATGTAATTTATCTCTGCAGGATAAAAAACAGTATAGAACCCGTACAACAATAAACAATCTTGATTTTTTTTCTTTTTTTAATTTGAGCGACAATTTCGCAAGAATTACCGAAAATAGAAAAAATTGATAATTTCCAATTTATGCATGTAAACTTAAATGTAAGCAAGTAATACCGAAATATTTTCAACTCCCGAAAAATCAATCAGTTTTGCAGGTTTATATCGGAAACAATTGATTAAAACCGGAATATTAAAAACGACGAAATTAATTAAAAGAAAGGTTTATGATCCACCTTAATGTAACTAAGTATCTGCTGTCCGAAACAATATCTAAGCTTGAAACAGAAATATTCAACAGAAATCTCTATTCAAACAAAAAGATGCAAACACACAGCATACACCGATGTACATACATATCACTATGTTGGATCTAAGCACTGGAAAGCAAACCATATGATCGATGGACGTTCATACCGAAAAAAAAAATGTATCGGTCATTGACTGCAGTTTGACTGGAATATTTGTCTGTCTTTGAAGAGAGACTCTATTTTTTAAGAACACAAGAAAGAACAAAAAATAGTTATCACGTTTAAATGTATTAGTGATAAAAAAAGAGTGTCGCTCCTCTTTCAGTTAAACACACCTTCGTACATACGTACTCTCTGATTTCAGCAACAGTAACGCCACTGTTTCGAAAAAAAATGCAGAGTGAATAATATTTATCACATGTAAGTGTAGTGGTGATAGAAAAATGTCGCTCTTCAGTTCAAAACTCTTTCAGTGACGCACACCTCACCATTCGCATCACTGTTTGTACGCAGCAACGAAAAACCAATGTGTAAGAGAACGAGTAAAAAGGGAGTGATAAAGAGATGCACGCGAGACGCGTGTAAGAGAACGAGTAAAAAGGGAGTGATAAAGAGATGCACGCGAGACGCGGAAGAAAGAGCGAACTGAAGAGAGTATTAGTAAGAGAGTGGATAATGAGTCTGAGAAGAGGATATTAAGAGTACGATCTTGAAAAATATTGGTTGGAGCTCGATGCAGACTTGATGTTAAATAAATGCTTATACACCACACATCAGAATGTTCGAAACTCACTTCTGATATTTGGTGCAATGTTATTTAACAGGACTATGACACAAATTACACTGCTAAACTAAGTATTCGCCTTAGTTACAAACACGCGCGTTGAAACAATATGAATATGATACCATAAAACTCACGATTTTCTTTAGCAGCTTCCTCCGATAATTACCAGGACTTTATTATGTTATTTATTTATCACCGTCTTCTAGATGAGTCTCCTTGTTGACGACATCGATGGCGTGTTGGACGCTTACTGCATGTATGCTGCAGCTAAAAACCTCGGTGTTTTTGTTTGTGTTTTTTCCGCAAAATTTATGTCAAATCGTGTAATTTTTCCACTTTTAGGGGTATATTTTTCACACACTAATCTTTTACATTTGTATTTAATATTATAATTGTTATTTTATTTATCACGCGTGGTAAAATAAAAGAAAAAATTTTCCCAATACAAAAAAAAAATCTTCCGTATAACAAGTATTACTTGGCACTATCCAACGTATTAAAATGGACGAACGAAGCAGAATATAAACGTACCTGCTTACAAGAGGAGCTGGATTCTCAGAGAGTGTCTATCGCAAATGCCGTTTATCCGATTCGAATTGGACCAAAATGTACAGGGTAAATAGCTGAATTGCAGGAACTTGTGGGAGTAGATTAGACCTGGATGGACAAAGAAACCATGGAACTCTCTTGAGCCGAAACAAAACCAAAGAATTGTATTTTCGTTGGTTTTGTAACTCCGTAGTAGTGTAAGATAAAGCAAAAGAAAAAACAACACAATGTATTTAGGATTTTGCTTAGGAATTCGAGATTTATTTTCTGTTGGACAAAATCTTACCAGTAGGTTTGACTGTTGTAAAAGAATAGGATTGAACCAGAGACAAGTTTTGCGGATGCTGTATTTGCAATATGGCTCCGTAATGTAGATAAATGTAATGCAGTAAAGTACTTCGATTACTTTACTGCACTGGCGTTTGGCGATTTTACACATAGATACATTTTAAATTGGGAATTCAGTTTAAATGAAATAGAAATTTACGGCGTACAACTCAAATATAGGGATGTACTGTTTTGACGTAAACAACAAGAAAAAATTAAGTACATTGGGTGATTTAGGTATAGAAACTAGGAATTCATGGATTGTATCGAAAGTGGAAGATTAAAAATAAGTTTTACGATTTTGATGTAAACATCGCCGCCCGCCTTGCAGTATTGCTGTAATAAATAGGAAGGAGCCATATTGCAGATACATTGTTTTCCTTTTTTTTTGACAATTATGTTTAGATATTCTTAAAAATATAAGAGCATTAATTCATGAACATGCAAGATTGTTAAAAATAGATATGAATATAATACAAACTAAAACTAGGAAACAATATTTTTACTTAATTCAAGGGTATACGTTTATATTGTGCTTTTTCCTATTCATTTGATAGTGCCATTATTAATAGTAATATAGAGTTAGGGAGAAAAAGAACTGTATAGAATTAAACCGAACTTTGTATTCTGAGCTGTGGGAAGACCGGCACGGACGAATATCCCGTCTGTAATTATTGGAGAGTACAAATCGACTCCCAGATTAATGTCTATAGATGATGCTTTGTAGAAGTGCTGGTCTGCGAGGACAAAATTTTGAAACTGTTCCTTTAGCGATTCTGGTAAGCTTTGACTAGGAGTAGTCATGGCTATTCGATTTTTTACTCGCAAAGTCGCATCTAATTTAAAGGAAGAATCAGCGCGAGACAACAGTGTAACCGGTGAGATAATCTCGTCATCTAGTTCCAACGTGGTTAGACCCAGTTTGTCGACAAATTTTCTGGAAATGATGCTCATTCTTGAGGCGGAATCTAGCAGGCACCGTGCGTAGAGCTTGCCATCCTTTGCACTTATCTTGACAAGGGCTGTAGGAAGCAACGGGACAGAGTTTTGCTTGAGGATGGCGGTAAGTGATGTGGCACTCGATGATATAGTGGTAGGTTTGGAAGCTCTTGTGTTCGTTGGATTGTCTTTCGACGTGGATTGCTTTTGCGAACTTGATGGGCATTTGCTGGACGAGGAATGCTTTGATGGCATGGAATCTCTTTTCGATGAAGATCGTTGTAGTCGTGGATGAGTATGAAGTAGCGAATGATGCTGAAGACGGCAATAGCGGCAGCCAGTTTTGGAGAAACACGACCCCTGTGAGTGGAAATGGGCCAATTACGACAATAACCGTGTTTCCGTACTACTGTTCCTCTTTCAGTCGTGTTCATATTCAAAAAACGGTAGCAAAGTTTTAATGGGTGCATTTTGCTACATACTCGGCACGCAAATGCGCTATTTTTACCGTGGCCGTTCTTGCGAGTCAGTTGGTGGTTTTTGTGGTTACGCATAATGCTGTAATATAACAAAATAGATATTGAGGAGAATGATCCAAAAATAGATGATAGTAAAACTAAATTGAATATGAAGATAAATCGAAAATTTAGGATGGAGACGGTTCCGCAGACAACACAACCAACTTTGTGATTGGTCTTGTAATGGTTCCTTTTTGGGTAAATATATCGGCGACACGGACTCTTCTATCGTTGCCGTGATAAATCCGGGTAATTCTGCCAAGACGCCAGCAATTCGGAGGCAGATTGTCGTCCTTTATAGCAACTAGCATATTTTCGCTAATATTCACTTCCGACTTTTTCCATTTGTGACGTTTTTGCAGCTCCTTTAAATATTCGTTTTTCCAACGATTGCAGAATTGTTGATGGATGACCTTGAGCCTTTGCCAACGATTTCTAATAGATATTGGAGCTTCACTGCTTTCAGGATCAATTGGGACTAATAAAGGGGCACCGATTAAAAAGTGTCCCGGTGTGAGTGCTGTGAGATCGGAAGGATTTTCTGAAATAGGGGACAATAGTCTGGAGTTGAGGCAGGATTCTATTTTGGATAATAAAGTCTGGAACTCTTCAAATGTGTAATTTGAGTTTGCGGCACTTTTCTTAAGATGTTGTTTGAAACTCTTAACCCCAGCTTCCCAAAGACCGCCCATGTGTGGAGCTCCGGGGGGTATAAAGTGCCAATTCAAGTTTTGATAAGCGTAATTAGCCGTTATAGCTTGGGAGGATGTTTGTATAAATTCCTTGGCCAAGATTCTGGATGCCCCGATGAATGTCGTGCCATTGTCGGAGTGCAAATGGAGTGGACAACCACGTCTGGAAACGAAACGGCTAAACGCTGCAAGAAATGATGAGGTGGATAAGTCGGATGTTGCCTCAAGGTGTATCGCCTTTGTGGAAAAGCAGACGAATACACACACATATCCCTTTGTAATGCGGCAAGCTCTTAGCGTATGTCTTTATGTCGAATGGACCTGCAAAATCAAGCCCGGTGTGTGTAAACGGTCTTGAAATGTCACACCTTTCTGGAGGTAAAGCAGCCATCAATTGCTTTTGACATTTACGCTTGAACATGATACAAGGCTTACAACCATGGATAATTGTCTTAATTAAGTTTTGAACTTTTGGAATCCAATATGTGGTTCGCACTAGGCGAAGGACAAGTTGGTTTCCGCCATGTAAGGAAATCTGGTGGATGAATTTTATAAGCAATCTGGAATATTAGCAGTTATACGGAAGTATTATTGGATGTCGTTCATTATAGGAAAGCACTGGAGCCGACTCAAGTCTCCCACAAATACGCATAATACCTTCTGGATCGATAAATGGATTTAAATTCAACAGAGAGCTTGAAGATGGAATGGATTGTTTAGATGACAACTGCCTATATTCATTTGGATACCATGCCTTTTGACTCGTAGCAATTAGTTGCTTTCGGACAAGTTTGATTTCGGATGCAGTTATAATCGTTGATTCAATGTGGTAACTGGAACGGAATTTTGGATGTGTACTGTAGAAGAACCGATAGATATATGCGATGACTCGTAAAGCCCTAGAGAATGATGAGAATCTGTCAAGAACATCCTCAAAATGCTGAAAATAAGCAAAATGAACTTTCATCGGTTTCCTTTCTAGGTCAGTCTCTTCATTATTTACACTTGAAGATATAGGCCATTCAGCAAAAGATTCTGATAACCACCACAATTTGTTATCCACAAGATCTTGTGGGAAAACACCTCTGCTTGCCAAGTCCGCAGGATTGCTTTCTGAATCGATGTGAGACCACTTGCAAGGATCTATTATCTGCGTGATCTTTGAAACGCGATTTGCTACAAATGTATTCCAAAGACATGGTGGTTTTGCCAGCCATGCCAACACAATCGTGGAATCTGTCCAACACCTCAATGTATACTTGTCTACCTCAAAATGTGGAAGGGTATTGTCTATCATTTCCGCCAGGAGTAATGCAGCACATAACTCCAGTCTTGGAATCGACAGAGTTTTAATAGGGGCTACCTTTGTTTTGGATATTATTAATGTACTGAATATGGAATTATTGGAGCGGACACGAATGTATAGAGTAGCTGCATATGCCTTCTCCGAAGCATCGCAGAACCCATGGAACTGGACTTCTCCTTCTGGAGTAAAATGTATCCATCGAGGAATCGATATATCATTGATGTCTGAATATCCAGACTGGAATGTTTTCCAAAGGTGAAGAGACTCATTTGAGATAATTTCATCCCAATTGGTACGATCCATCCAAATTTTCTGCATCACCATTTTCGCCAGGATGACAACTGGAGCAAGCCATCCCGCAGGATCGAATAGTTTCGATATTTGTGAAAGGACTTCTCTTTTTGTATATGAACATGAATCCGGAAATTCTGCTGTAGTGAAAAAGAACGAATCACAACTTGCGTTCCAGCGGATTCCTAGCGTTTTCGCCGAACTATGGTCATCAAAATCCAAAAAGTTTTCGAAGAGTAGATGATCAGACGGAATTCCGGACAAGATATCCCTAGAATTAGCCGTCCATTTTCTCATGGAAAATCCAGCAGAATTTAAGGCTTTTATTAGTTCATCTCTAGCCCTGATAGCCATCGGAATTGTGTGAGCCCCAGCTAAGGCATCGTCCACATACATAGAATTTCGTAGAATATCGCTAGCCAATGGATAGATATTTTGTATATCCTCTGCTAACTGAATCATTGTGCGGATATCAAGGTAAGGCGCACAATTAACTCCAAAAGTAACCGTTTTTAGTTCATAATCTTGTATGAAATCATTTGGATTCGACCGAAATAAAATACGCTGGAATATCGTATGGTCGGAATTGACAAGTATTTGTCTATACATTTTTTGGATGTCAACATTGAAAACAAATCTGTAGAAACGCCATTTCATTATAAGGATTGTTAAGTCATTTTGCAGCACAGGACCAGTGTGCAGAATATCGTTTAAACTCAATCCATTAGAGGATGGAGACGATGCATTAAAAACTACACGAACCTTGGTAGTGGTGCTCTCCGGCTTGATTACAGCGTGATGCGGTAAGTAGTAATGAAGTGGAGATTCGGAAGGAGTAGGCGAACCGATAGGCATCATATGATTCAAAGTAATATAATCTAAAAGGACCTTGTCATATTCTTCCTTAAACTCAGGATTTCGAATTAACCGGCCTTCATTCCGAAAGAACTGAGCCATTGAGTTGTTTCTAGAATGTCCCAAAATTGTCCGATTGTGATAAGAAACGTTTCCTTGGAATATTCTCCACATCCCAAAATCGTGAAATCTCTTTATCTAAAGAAATTTCACAGAAATATGAGACACAAGTTGAAAAGGATACAGAAGTTCTTGCTGGCAGAGGTCCAGTCAGGATCCACCCGAACACTGTTTCCTGTGCCACTAAAGAACCACAAATCTTGTGCTCGTATCCGGAAAGCATTATGGACGGGAATAAATCCGCACCTAAAGAATGGAAGTTTAAGGAGGTTGAATAGCTTTTCAGAAATGAAAGAGCCTTCCGAACCTGAATCAATAAGAGCCCTGGATTTGTAAGTTATACCTAAGTGGCAGACTTTTACCATGGCAGTACCCAACAGAACTCCTCGAGAACTGGACGAAAAACAAGTCTGTATGACACCATTCGATGAAGAAGTGGACTGTAAATTTTGCGGAACAAATGGTGCCGGAAGTGGTTTGGAATTGTCATGGTAATTACTGCTGGAAGACGTGGAAGGCTGCGTGGTATTTTTAGTAGGATAAGACTCCCTATGAAGTAGGGTGTGATGTGGTTTCTTACACTTATGGCAGCGTTGTCTGTTACAGTTCTTAACACCATGAGCACTGGAAAAACAATTTAGACACAGATTACTAGCTTTAATTTCAGCGAGCCTTTCGTGGTGATTCATGCTAAGGAAACGAGGACAATTCCGGATTACATGAAATTCCTTGGGACAAAGTCGACATCTACTCTGACTCACGTTAGTTTGAAAAGTATAGACATCACTTCGATCATTCTTTGATTTTGAAAAATTTTTGGATTGTAATTTTTGACCGCAGGATGTCTTCATTTCAGCCACAGACTCTAAAGTTCGATAGCGATTCGTTAAAAATGTATCTAATTCTGACCATTGTGGAATACTAGTCTTATCACTCAAGGTCTGTTCCCACAACGTCAAGGTTGTATCTGGAAGGCGATTGGAGCATATAAATATGAAAATGGGATTCCAACTCTTGATGTTGATATCATAGAGCTTGAGAGTGGATATACAGGAGTTGATATCTCTCTGCAATTTCTTGAGAGAACTTCCTGTCTCAGACGGAATAACGGACAAATTGAACAGCGTTTTCAGTTGTCCGTTAATTAAGACTCTCCTATTCTCATAGCGTGCACACAAGTTGTTCCACGCTAAGTTGAAACCCTCATTCGTCAAAGGACTCTTCGTGACTATTTCGTGAGCCTCCCCTTTCGTCTTCTGAGTCAAATAGAAAAGCCTTTCAACTGGACTCAGCCTTGGATTCTTGATACAGATGGCTGTAAACAAGTCTCGGAAGGTCGGCCAAGCCTGGTAATCCCCATGGAAGACACTAATTTCACATGGAGGAAGGGAAAAGTTATGATTGTGACTAATAGTAGCAGAAACTTGCTTGGGGGAGAGATTGTGAATAAGTTCACCTAATTTGGAAATTGTACGACAGTATGTGGAATACGAACTCTTGTATTTCGCCTTGACTGTTTCGACATCACTTGGCTCTCTAGCATCTTTGCCTTCATCATCATCTTCATTCGCTAAATCCGCCAAGCACTTCTCATATGCTCGTTTCAGGTCATTCCATATGGACTTAATCTCATCTTTATGAGTTTCCAGGTCATATATCGAAGCAACCGGTAGTTCGTTGCCGTTGATTGCGGCTTCGAATTCCACCAGATTGTCCGCGAGACGGATAACAAGATCGAGAGACATGACCGAAATCAGGGAGTGTTAAAAGAACAATTAAAAAGAAAACTGAACCGAAGCACGAAATTTGTAAGAAAATCGAAATAATAAATTAAATTTGCAAATGTTCTGAAACGATGGGACCGCAATTAGTGTAAAGAACAGAAAACCAGATATTATGATGAAAGGAGTGTGCGATGTTACTCCATATACAATGAACTTCGTATGGAAAGCTTGATCAATAATAAGCGAATAAAAGGAAATAACGAATATTATTTCCAAAAGCAAATTTTACGCAATTTCACGGCGTTTCGGGGAAAAAATAAAAAATCAAACGAAGGGTAACTTCAAAGAAATAAATAAATAATAATATTAAATATTTCCATACAGACGAAAATAATGGTAAATTAGTCACCTATTATTATTTTGGAAAAAAAATGAATTCGCACAAACCGAAACTTCAGATAATAAATAATTAAAAGATACAATATCGCAATCCACAAATGTATTTTCATATGTATGATTCGAGATAGGTAGGTACCAACAGCGAAAACATTTGAATTACAGGAACAAATTTAAAAGAAAACATATGTTCGCATTTCCAATGGCACACATATGACTGGAAACTCAAAAAAATACATCGGTCAGCGACCTTGGCTTATTTGGAAGTTTGTCTGGATTTTGATGCTTCTCTATACTCTGAAATGTATGTACGTTCGTGTGTTTGTCAACATCACAAAGGGAAGGAACAGTGAGCGCACAATCTTCACTGAAGAAGACTAACTTAGAAAGAAGAAGAATCACTCAAATTCTCACTGTTCATACACACACATACTAGTACATCAAGAATGGAAAAGGAGGAAGAGTATGAGAGCACACAATTAAGAGTATATCACAGCTTACCAAGAGAGATATGCGCTAAGAGTGATATGCGCTGAATGTATGATCTTTAAGAGCTTGATCATAAATAAATGAAATTGAGCAGAAACAACATCAACCTTTAAGAGTAAAGCAGTGTACATATATGTATATCACTCATTTCTCTTTATGGAAAATTATTTTTGTTCGTTATTTGTAATTAAATAAAATTCACTTTACCCAACCAAATCGGAATACATGTGCAATGAGCTAAGCTTCGCAGCAGCTTTACTTATCGCATGCGATATTATTTTCACCACGGAATCACGTTTATGATCATTAACCACATATGTTCACTAATATTGAAAATGTCGATGGCGTGTACTATGTACGAAAGTATATTTTTTAACTTACAAATTATAATTAAAGTTGAGGCAGGTTACGGATATATTTACTGGCGCTGTTTATGTCTGTCGTCTAATCCAATTTTCCTCTTCTTATTTTGGTCTCTGATGTTGTGGCATCTACGTATTTGTTTCACTTAATAAAGTGTTGTTGAAAGTGAATACTTTGAAAGTGAATTCTCGGCAGTGAGATCTTCGAATCATCCGAATTGTCGGATATTTTATTTATTTAATAAATTTACAATTTTTTGTCACGCGGTTTAAACTAATTTAGTGCGAATCATAGATTCCGCACTGTATGGCTTTTTTGGCACTAACAAACACACTAGTAGGAGGACAAAAAGCAGAATACAAACGTACCTGATTACAAGATGGTGGTGATGAAGCTGTATTCTCAGAGAGTATGCTGGATATCCGGCTCGAAGGACCAAAATGTACAGGAGGAATAGCTGAATGGGAGCAAGCAAGCGGGAGCGTATTCAAAGCCAGTACGAAAGCTATGTATAAAAAGGGAAGAACTTTGGTTGCGGAAATTGCATGTGCAATATGGCCTATCTTTTGGATAAAAGTGCTGTAAAATGCATCGATTACTTTAATGCATTGGTGAATGGCGTGTTTACACAAGAAAAAAATAAGTACATTGGGTGATTTAGGTATAGAAACTAGGAATTCATGGATTGTATCGAAAGTGGAAGATTAAAAATAAGTTTTACGATTTTGACGTAAACAGTACTTTAAAGGGATACAATTGGAAAAGAGGGAAGTTGATATAATGAAATTCGGTGCATACATTCATCTGACTGTGAAGATGCGAAACAAAAATGTTTTTTTTCGAAATTTGTAGATTTAGGCGAAAAGTGGGGCGAATGGGGATAAAAATGGTATCAAATGAAATTCGGTGTTTACATGTCTCTGAATGCGTAGATGCGAAAAATTAATAGGTCTTTCGAAATTCGTTCCTTCAATATCTAAATGGGAATAAATTTGGTACCAATCAAGCGGCTAAAGTAAGAATCATGACATTCAGGATTTGCACTCGTCTGACTGCGTAGACGCGGAAATTAAGAGGTACGAATTTTTCAAAATTTG
Source organism: Polietes domitor (assembly GCA_947397865.1). NCBI lineage: Eukaryota > Metazoa > Arthropoda > Insecta > Diptera > Muscidae > Polietes > Polietes domitor. Next base: position 82,702,290 of record OX377618.1, on the reverse strand, counting down.
TACTTTTAGGGTCAAAATAGAAAAGTAGTGAAACTGGTACCACGTAAACGCCTGTAGCTAAAATCATGAAATTATATTCTTAAACGTATTGGATATTAGAAATTTTCCTATCAAAATGGTACATACATTTGGGATGTAGCTGAAATCAAGAAATTGAAAAATGGGAAATTGTTTCCTTAGAACTAATTCTCAACTATACATTTTGGACTAAATCTGATAGAAACTGATTCAAATGGAATGCAGATGGAGACAATTTGCTCTTCCTAGGACATGCACATGCGAAAAGAAACAATTGCTTATATGAAAAACAGACCATTTTTCCTTCAGGATATTCGCCGTAAACAAGTTTCTTCTTTTTCTAACCCTATGCGTGTTTCAAAGCGTGTCTCAGAAATCGACCAGGTTTTTGATGAAGGTGCTTCTGATTTACCCGAAAGGTGCTTCTGATTTACCAGAAAGGTGCTTCTGATTTACCGCATTAAGTTTAATTTGTTGGAACTGTAAACAGTCTGGACATAGATACCAAGACTTTCTCACTGATAGGACGATTTTTTGTTATGGTTGCGGTGCTGCGGATGCCTTTAAACCAAATTGTATTAAGTGTAATCAAAAAAACTTTCGGGCAGTTGTGCAGAGGAGTACACCGAAACAGATAAGGTCACTGGACGCGGAGATAGAATAAAAATATTACAAAAAAACGAATCAACATGATGAAGCCATAACCAATGTCACAGAATGCAAACAAATTATAACCAGAAATACCAATGAAACTAGCAATTACTTCTCAGCGACATCAGCTGATATTATAAATAATAAAGCCAGGGTTTATAAGCCTTTCCATATACACCTTAAAGAATACCATGAAGCCCGTAATAGGATCTTTAATGGTGATTTTGAACCAACCAGATCATCTCAGCGTATACGGTCCTTCTGGAAAAAAGTAAGAAGAATTAGACACAGGTGCGTGAATAAACTGTATAGGGTCAAAAGTGGCAAAACATTTTCTAAATTCGGGACTCGCTTACAGTAGTAGCAAAAATGTGGTCGGTTTCATAGAAACCAATATACGATTTAAAGATGTCGAGAAACCCATAAGAATATTTTGTATACCTAGTTTGGACAGAAATCTGGTTTTGGGTATCGATTTTGGGAACTATTTGGTTTACTTCCTGAGGGCTTGAGCAATTGCACTAGCAGTCCTTTGTCATCTCACTTTTGGCCAAATTTAGCAAATGATGTTAAAATTTACGTAAATAACTGCGATATCTGTAAATTTACTAAACACCCAAACCAAGTTCTTCGACCCCGTATGGGTAAAACGACTGAGACTCAAAGATTCTTTCAAAAATTATTTGTTGACTTCTTATGACCCTATCCCAGATCCCGTTCAGGAAACATTGGTATTTTTATTGTTTTGGATCATTATTCACAATTCCCTTTTTTATATTCTGTAAAGAAATTTACGGCTAAGGTGGTAACAACATATTTAGAGCGACAATTGTTTCATACATTCGGTGTCCCCGAGACTATTGTCTCTGACAATGGATCTCAATTTCGCTCCAATCATTTCGACCAACTACTTAAACGGTATGGAATCGGTCATGTGTATACAGCTGTGCACGCGCCCCAGGCAAATAATTCAGAAGGAGTAAATCGATCTGTTATATCAGCAATAAAAGCATACATTAGGCCGGATCAGAAAAATTGGGATGAGCAGCTTAGTAACATAGGGTGTGCGTTACACACATTCGGCCATTGGAACTTCAACGTATTATTTAGCCTTTTGTCAATATATGATCACGAACGGATCTACTTATCCCCTATTATGGCAATTAGAAATGCTGGAGGATCGAACTGTAAGATTTGACAGAAACAATTCCCTTCAGATAATGGGAAATAGGGCAGCCGAACTTATGAATAAACAATTTCTCAGAAATGAGAGATCTTACAACCTACGATCTAGGGATGTAACCTATGGTGTTTGCGTAGCAAGGATGAAGATAAATAAAAATACGAAAATTTAATATTTTCAAATAAAACTCAATTCAATTTATTGTCGTAAACAATATTACCTTTTGTACAAAAGTTTGTGAGGGTGTTGTCTGGACGAAATCCAAAGAACAAGAGATTTACAATAACAGTAAAAACTAAAGCAAAGCTTAGATGGAGAAAGGCGGCTCTCAGTGCATTCGCTACTCGTTAGAAGGTGTTACTACTCTTTTTGTGCGTAATATCACAAAGTCGTATGAAGAAAGTAGTAGACAAAATCTAACGTAGGGGAATAAATAAAGGAATGCCATTTGACCGTAGGCCGCACACCAAGAAAAGGTGGAAGTTGAGAATGACAACATTTGTAATTAAACATTGCCGCCCGCCTTGCAACATCCCGCTATGTTGTAAAGAAAGTTAAACAATTTCAATCAAACCCTAATGTAATATAAATATGTATATACACTTATTGATAAGGCAAATAAAAGGGGTAGTTGTCAGTTTTATGAGCATTTATTTTCGATTTAATTTTTCTTACATAATAATTAACAAAAACCCTATATAGCTCGTAGAGCCCAGATTCGCAGTACCACAGCTCGTAGAGACCATAAGTACTGCTGACCACACCATAGACGTCGACTATTCGAGCCCGGAACGTTAGACGCCGTGACATCAGCAGGAGCTGAATCAACCCCCGGCGGCGGGACAACTGAGAGCGCCGGTACGACACCCTGAAAGGGCGCGACGACTGGGGTTATCCCGACGTCAGGGGCCTGCTCGACTCATTCGGAGCAGTTACCACGTCTAACTGAACTTCGGCGGAGCCTTGATGTGGTCCTACTACTACCTTCACTATGCTTTCCATTGTACTACGAAAATAGAAATGGCGCGATAGTATTACAAAAAAACTTTAAATTACTGGGTCAAAGTGACCAGCTTTACTATAGGTCGTCTTACAACACCGTTTCCCGTTCGAATATCCGCGACTCTAACGCGACCGTCGATACACGGATGGACGTCATTTACCCGACCTAATTTCCACGAAGTGGGAGGCAGTTGTTCGTCTCGAATAACAACTAAATCGCCTATTTGAACATCGCGCTGCGGAAATTTCCATTTATATCTTTTATCCAAATTTTTTAGATACTCATCTTTCCACCGTAGGCAGAATTGCTGAGTTAAAGCCTTAATTTTCCTAAATCGATTCACGATGTGCAATGGCGCTTCTTCTATGACCGACTCCGGTGGAGTCATATTGAAATAGAATAAATCTAACTGAGCATTCCAACGAATACCCAATGGCTTAGAACTACTAGCTTCCACGAAAGTGAGAAGCTTCGCATCGACTAAATGTTCCGTAGGAAAACATTCTATCGAAGAAGGTTCTTGTTAAGATTATCTTCTTCGGCGAACTCAATGGAGGTAGAACAAGTAAGAAGGCGTTAAGTTCGGCCGGGCCGAATCTTATATACCCTCCACCCCGGAGTGTATTCCACAGTATTACCAGCAGACTAAAGGATGTCGACTTCACATAGAAGCACAGTACCATATTACGAAAATTGTGATATTTTTATGCACATTACTATATTTGATTACTATTTCAAACTATAATCTATACTTATGCGCACTGTTTAAAATCGACTACTATATATAAATAAAATGCTGAAATTGTGAAAGTGAACATGACTAAATATTAGGCGATTGTCAGTCGCCATTAGAAAGAAGCATTTTCAGATACAGACAAAGTGAAAAGAAAAGTATAAATTTTAAAGATATCCCCATTCACCCCATTCTCCGCCCAAATGTACAAATTTCGAAAAAACCCTTTTTCGAGTCTTCATAGTCAGAATGTATACACCGAATTTCATGATTTCAACTTCAGCGGTTTGGTAGGTCCCATTTTTATCCCTCTTTTTAATTATATCCCTTAAAAGTACAAATTTCGAAAAATCCCTCTATTTTACGTGTCCATGCAATTAGAGGGATGTACACACCGAATTTGATGATTCTAGCTGTTGTCGTATCATTGGTACCATATTTTATCTCTTTTTGTCCCATTTCGCCCGCTAAAACTTTTATTTTCTTTGTGGTGCTTCCAAGCTACAAGAGGAATGCCCGCAACAAATTTTAACTGTATGAAAATAAGAAATTTAATTAATAAGCCAAGCTACCAATATTTGTATACTATATATAATGGATATAATACTTCAATTCATAAAGTAAATATAAGGGAGCAATCATAAATACCCTAAATATTGGGTGACAGAGAGAGTTTTTTCAGCTACAGTCGTTTGGTTGGTTGTATTTCCATCCTATTTTAATTTCAAAAGTATAAATTTTGAAAATACCTTATCTCTCACGTACGCAGTATAAGACAACTTCATGATTATACCATTTTTTGTCGTAAAAGCAACAAACGAATTTGGGAAAAATATTTTACGTGGCTATGCAGTCAGAGGAATGTACACACCGAATTCCATGATTCTATCAGCGGTCATTTTGTTGGTACCATTTTTATCCCCTTTTTCCAATTTTGCCCCCTCAAGAGTACGACTATCTAAAATCTCTTTATTTTACGTATCTACACAATTGGAGGGATGTACACACTGAATTTCATCATTTTCATCATAGCTGTATTCGTTTAGTTGTTACTATTTTTATCCCCTGTAGCCATTGTATCCCTTGAAAGTACGAATTTGGAAAAAACGTTTTATTTTTCGTATCTACGCAGTCAGAGGAATGTATACTCCGAATTTCATGATTCTAGCTGCTGTCATTTGGTAGGTACTATTTTTATCCCCTTTTTCCATTTGAACCCCAAAAAGTACGAATTTTGGAAAGTTCTTTTATTTTACGTGTCTACGCAATCAAAGGAATGTATATATGGAATTTCACTATTCTAGGTGCAGCCGTTAGGTTGGTACTATTTTTATCCCTTTTGCCCCATTTAACCCCTTTAAAGTACGAATTTAGAAAAAATACTTTTATATTATTTATCTACTCTATTAGGGGAATGTACACGCCAAATTTCGTGTTTCTATCTGTTGTCGTTTGAAAGGTACCATTTTTATCCCTTTTTGTCCCATTTCGCCCCCTACAAATAAAAATCACTATATGGTGGCCTTTTATACTATAAAGGGAATGCGCATTGTGAATATCAATTAAATACAAGCTAATATGTTCAAAAAAACATGCTGAAATACTCAAAATATTAGGGGTATTTTCAGTCCTTGTGAGGGAAAAATTTTTCCCTCTGGGCCGATTTCGTCCACTTTCAATCCCAACCGATCTACAACCATAAGACACATTTAGGAAAAATTTGAACCTCCTAGCTCATTTCGTTCGGCCGCTATCGTGCTTTCAATCAACAGACAGACAGACAGACAGACAGACAGACAGACAGACAGACAGACAGACAGACGGACAGACGGACATGGCTATATCGTCTTAGAATTTTACCACGACCCAGAATATATATACTTTATGGGGTCTCCAAAGAATATTTCAAGGTGTTACAAACGGAATGACAAAGTGAATATACCCCCATCCTGGAGGTGGAGGGTATAAAAAACTCGAATGTAAGAAGAGGAAACGGGACCAGTAATGATCCAGCCAAAGACCGTGTTTTGCGCGATCAATGAACCTAACACGTTTTGAAGAGTTCCTTCCAAGAGAATTCTCGGATAAAGATCTGCTCCCAGTAAAAGGTCCACAGGTCGACAATCAAAAAGATGCGTATCGGCCAAACGAATATTTGGCAAACGAGAAGTCACATCTGATTTCGTTTGAAAAGATGGCAAGTTGCCCGAAATATGCGGAAGAACTAAGGCATTAGTTTCCATCAACAGCGCCGTATCCAAAATAGACCCTATACACAAAGAACATATTTTGCGAGAAGTAGCCGAGAATGACTGATTTACACCCGATATTCTAGCCTGAGTGGAACTGGCCGGAATGTTGAGGCGATTTTGCAATCGTTCCGTAATGAACGAAGCCTCTGACGCCGGGTCGATAAGAGCCCTAGCTGGGTACGAAGTACCTTGGTGTACGATATTTACCATCGCTGTCCCTAATAACACAGTTCTATCCTGCGAAGCATGATATACCTGTCTATTTATAGCACCAGATGAAAATCCAGAAGAAGTTGACGGCAGCGAAGGACTCACAAATGAAGGATTAGTATGCTGGGTGATCGGAACCAGACTCCCCGCAGGATTCGCTACAACAGCCGAACCCTCAGAATTCGATGTATCGCGATGCAAAAGAGTATGATGTCTCTTCTCGCATTTTCTACATTTGTGAATACTTCCACACTTTCTAGCTTCGTGTCCACGCATCAAGCAATTTACACAGCAGTGATGACGTTTGACGGTGTCAAACCGGTCGGAGACCGAAAGGCCCCCAAATCGTGGACAATCACGAAGTTGATGAAATTGTCTGGGACAGAGAATACACAGTTTGTTCTGATGAGAACGAGAAGATCCTGATGAGCCTGCATTTGTAAAATGCGCACCCACCTTCCTACCGTCGGACTTCTTCGTGGAATCGATACCCTTTATGTCACGAAGACATGTCAGAGTTTGTATTCTTTCCGTAAGAAAGAGATCCAAATCTTTCCACGAAGACAAAGCCGACTTATTCTTCACACTCTGTTCCCATAACGTAACACTACTTTTGGGCAATCTCTGAATACACAAAAAAACTAATATAGGATCCCAACTATCCGTGGCTACGTCATAAATGGACATTGCAGAAAGACATCCATTTATTCCGCGTTGCAAATTTTTCAAACCTAAGCTACTTTCGCTAGCAAGGATCGGAAGATCAAAAAGCATCTTGAGCTGGTTGTTCACCAAGATGCGAGTGTTATCATACACATCTTTCAAGGCTTTCCAGGCTAGAATAAAACTGCGATGGGTGAGTGGAAATTTGGATACAATTTCGCGAGCCTCGCCGCTCGACAAATGACATAGACGTTCAATGTCACTTAAGCGGGAGTTATTAATGTATACCGCCGAAAACAGATCCCTAAATGTAGGCCAAGAGAGGAAATCGCCATGGAAAACGTCAGTATCACATGGCGGCAACGAAAGGCCGTGAGCCATACTGTTGCTGCCCCCACATTGCTCCTGCTGCTCCCTTATCGATTTCGATCGATCAGAAGGAGAATCCAAGTGATCTATCGAATATGAATCCGAAGAAGTACGGGGCGGAGTCGGAGGGGATGACTTCAGCGGAGCTCGAAGTTCATCCAATTTCCTATTAATAGCAGCGAGGACACGTACAAATGCCCTATACGCTACATCATATTTGCTGTCAGCAGAATCTATGTCCTCCTTCTCCGCATCCTGAGCAGTTTGGAGATGACTGAGACACTTATCGTACCTGTCCTTAACATTACTCCATAATGTTCTCGCTTCTGAACCCTGTATTTCAAGGGAATATATGTCGAGGTCTTCATCCCGTAGGGTACTGAAGTTCGCATCAAATTTTACCAAAGCATCAGTGGCTCTGATAAAGAAGTCGAGTGGAGTGAGAGGCATATTGAACCAATCGAGAATTAAGTAACCCCAAAAAAAGTAAAAACTTTGCTAAATGTATTAAAAAATACCAGGAAAATACACGTAAGTGCCAAATGAAGGAAAACTATTCAAAGTTATCCAAAAAATATTTCAGAAAGAAATCCAAAAACATTCACAGTGTACCGAAAAATACCCTAAATATTTTGAAAAAGCACGAAAATGCTAAATGAATGAAAAAAGTCCAGCAATAAGGTAGAACGAAACCCCAAAAATAGTCCAATGTATCGAAAAATATACTGAATGTTCAAAGCTGAGCTCGAAATCTTCCCAAATCAGTTAAAAATACTAAAAAATGAGTTAATTCGAACACGCCCAACCAAATTTCCGCAAAATGTATCGAAAAATACACGAAATTTAGTTCAGTCACGATCTTTGGCCAAATTGCTATTAAATTTAACCAAAATTTTAATTAAAAATTATTAACCCTCACAGACTTTTTTCCCAGTGTATCGAAAAATACACGAAATTTTATTGAGAAGCACGAAAATGTCCCAAAATATTTCTCTATAAAAGAAAGTCAATGGAAAAAATCGAAAAAAAAAATATAAATTCTTATGTATGTTCACTTGACCTAGAGTAGGGTGCACGGACTGTATGATGCACGCAATAAATGTACGCTCGTATCAAGCAAAAAGCAAAAACAAAAATTCAAAAATAAACCGAAAACCGAAAATTTTTTAAAATATTTTTCTGACAGTGTAGAAGACCGACTGTAGGGTACACGGTGTCGCGAAACCAAAATTTTTACTATATCCGGATAGTCCAACAATAAGACAACCCGAGATACGAAACGAAAAAAATTCGAAAAAAAAATGTTCAAATGTAACGAAGAACGACCCACGCTAATAAATTTCAAATCTCACCGAGAACGACCCGCGCTAATAAATAAGAGAAAATATATGTATGGCTGTGTGTGTATTGACGTACGTATGTACTCTTTCATACGCTGACCGTTGGGTATGATGATGTTGTTTTGCAACTTCGAACCGTAGCAAATGTATGTTGTTGTTGTTTTGTTTATTCTTCTTTTAACCGAGAGTAATGCAATTACTCGTTTGCATACATATGTTTTGTTGTTGCAAAAAAACACCACCGATCAACGTTGAAAACACAGCACTTTATTTATCTGTTTCAATAATTATTAACAGCACACTTTTCTCTTATTTCACTCACTGATAAATATTTTGAATATGCGAAGGCAATATTTTAATATTTATCTTTATTTTCGCGTAACGAAAATAGTTCTAATGTACGGATGTATGTCCGTCCGTCTGGATGTATGAGAATCACACAAAGACACAAACCGACGCGGTACCGATGTTGTAAAACGACCGTTTTATTATTATTTGTACGGAAATATATTTCTTTATAAACAAACAAAACGCGATATGCTCACTTTTAAATAAAACTGACAATACGCACCTTTTGTTAATAATATATATTATGAAGATGGGCGAAAGAAGATGGCTGATTTATGTGGGTGTTGTTGTTGCTGACGGAGTCAGGTTTGCCTTTGAAGAAAAGATAAAAAACCAATTAATTGCTGGAAGCAAGTATCCGGCTCGTGTGGACCAATGTTTGCGTAGCAAGGATGAAAATAAATAAAAATACGAAAATTTAATATTTTCAAATAAAACTCAATTCAATTTATTGTCGTAAACAATATTACCTTTTGTACAAAAGTTTGTGAGGGTGTTGTCTGGACGAAATCCAAAGAACAAGAGATTTACAATAACGAGTAAAAACTAAAGCAAAGCTTAGATGGAGAAAGGCGGCTCTCAGTGCATTCGCTACTCGTTAGAAGGTGTTACTACTCTTTTTGTGCGTAATATCACAAAGTCGTATGAAGAAAGTAGTAGACAAAATCTAACGTAGGGGAATAAATATAGGAATGCCATTTGACCGTAGGCCGCACACCAAGAAAAGGTGGAAGTTGAGAATGACAACATTTGTAATTAAACATATGGTGTTGGCCAAGAAGTCTATAAGCGAAATTTTAAACAGAGCAACTTTGAACATGGGTACAATGCGAAGTTATCGTAACATTCTTAAAGGCACGCATACGTAAGAAAGTTGGTAATTCCAATTACGAAATAGAAGATTTAAAGGGAAATTTTATTGGTTTACCATGCAAAGGATATACGGCAGTAAAGATGATGAGACCTTCTCCATTTTGTGCAAGCGGAATCAACTTTGACGTTTTATTTAAACCGTAAAGTCTGACTTTGGCAAGGGGATTTGTAATGAGCGCTTGCATGCTTTTTTCTTTGCTTGAGTTTTGTATTGAATTTTCATCATTCATTACTTATTTACATTTCCACCACCTAAAACCTTTTCATTGTTGGGGAACACCTATCACTTCGTTGACATTTATGCAATTGCAAAGTATTTTAGCAGCATCACCGAGATTTCCTAAAGACATTCAACACAACTGTCGGGCATTTTGTACCTTTTATAGTTATTGGATGTTGCAATTCCACATACAGTGATTGTTGTATTGAAAAGATTTATTAAATCAAAATTTAAGCTTTTTGATTTAAATTAATTATTATTTAAATTAAATTCTAAGACTTGCCAACAAGTGAATATCTGCAGCAACAACGTTGGATTTTCTCCCAGCTTATGTGCTGAGAAGATTGGTGGTTAAATCCCGATTGATTCTTTTTGGTTATTCCTCTCTTGGTGCCAACTCCACCACGGATTCTACACATTCCATAGCAATTAAACAGCGGGAAAACGATAGAAAGAGAAACTCGAAGGAGATATCATTTGATCAAAGCAAGACTTCTAGTTGCATACATTCAACCGTCCGCTACAGTGATCAAGTCGTTTTTTAGTGTTGTTTAATAATTCTGCTGTGTGTTTTGATTTGTGGCAAATACTTGGAAAACCCTCCCAAAAAGTCATAATTTCATTCCCCTGGGGAAGAAGGAAGGTTTCTAAACCTCTACTAGTGAATGGAGGAGATGCCGTTCAATTTATCATCATATCATTAAAAGCAGCAGCTGGTTAGTAGAAAATAAAATCCTATTTAATAAGGAGGTAATCACTCCCTTTCAACGAGTATGTATGTATTAGAATGGTTAAAGTGTTTCTAAGTGGTATTGTTATAAACATGAATATTATCGTAAGTTAAGTTAAGTCTAAAATCTTTTTTGATTGTTTTAAAGTCTTATCTAAAATTCGGGTTTTTAAGTGAAAATAAGTTAATTGAAATTTAGAGTAAAATATTTTATAATAGTAAATAATTACATTGTGTGCTAAAAAAGGTGAACATGCATTCATTATGTACCTAGTGGCTACGCCCCTGTTCCTTTTTGTTTGCACATAATCGTCTGAAGCCGGTTTCTTCAGAAATTATACACCATATTACAAACAGACAAACAATTTCTCCGATATTTTTTGTTGTGATCTATCTCAGTTACAATTTAAATATGAATTTTATGATTTCGCTGAATTAGTTAACATAAACCTAAACAATAATATGTACATAGATACTTCGGCCAAACCCCTTTTCAGATATTCAATTTATTTAGTTAATATTGTATTCAAATTAGTTTTTCAAAGTATATACTTTGGTATAGTTTTCTGTAAATTTGTTTTTATTTTCGAAATGTTTAAATTTCCTAAATGAAATAAATCACAATGTGATGTGCATAAAGTAATCGTTCTTTTTGATTTCCGTAACATCAGGTAGAGCTTGTTAATTTAGGTTTCGCGATGGAATCACATATATATTGCTTTAGGGACTAGCTATTGTGATCATGGATGGGAGGGCCTGTCGATAGTTAACAACATCGGACTATCGTTAATCGCCTCACTAATGCTGATCTGAACCTTTTTTGTCCTTTTTCTGTCACTGTCCTCCTTAATTTCGAAATGCACGCATTTGTATCTTTGATGTATGTAGCTTGTGATATCGGTTGTAGTAAAGTTTCGAATCCCCCCCCCAACGACTAGCAATAAGGCCGGAATTTCAGCGTGCATTAGCTTTTTGTAAAATAACCAATATCCATCACCAGTATATTAGTTATATGCTACAAAAGTCGAGATTTGGGTGCATGAAATTTAGGAGTTTTTGCCGCTGATAATACACTTTACAACGCCCAATCAAAACGTCAGAAACCCCAAATAATTTCTTTGGAACCTTTCGACGTAAAGTTTAGGCCTTATGACCTTCTTTTGTGCTTTATTACATTTTCGTAAAATTTTCTGGCGTTCATAACGCCCAAATTGAAAATGTCATACAGCCCAAAAACAACGCATTGATTGTGTTGTTGTAAAATTGATAGATTTTTGTGCGATATGTCATTACGTTTGGGCATTGTGACATTAGGATTGGGCTTACTAGCTTCATTTTTGTATGGAATGTAATCGCTCAACAAGAAAGAAGCTTACTACTCTCTTAGTTGTGGTACCAGATTTTTCCTGTTAATCCATTTAAGAATAACCAATGTGTAGCAACGTTGCCACCTTATCAAGTCTCATAATTGTAAGCTAGTAAGCCAAATCGAACAGGTCTATTATTTCTAGGCATTAACGCCCAAAACTATAAAGTCCAATTCATGGACCTTCATAAAACCCAAATTAGCGACATATTACCCAAAACATTCATGATTTTTGCGTAGCCGTACTTCGGCCGGGATTAAAAATGTTGTCTTATGGGGTATGCCCAAAGCCTGCTACGCAAAGTAAAGGTTTCTTTCGAAGGCCGACAACGCAGAAAACTTATACTTTGCGTAGCCGGTTTCGGATAAACGCCAGAGGAGAAAATCTTTAATCCCGACCGAAGCCCGGCTACGCAGAAAACTTTACAATGAAAAACTTTTCTCCTGTTTATTATTTTTGCGTAGCCGGTTTTGGACATACCACATAGGAGAAAATCTTTAAAGCCGCCAACGTTTACTTTGCGACTTTGGATATACCCCATAGGAGGTAATCTTTAATTTTACGAAAATGTCATAAACCCCAAATGAAGGTCGTAAAGCTCAAACTTTTCGTCATAAGGCCCAAAGAAATTAGTTGGACTTTCTGAAATTTTGATTGGGCGTTGAGCTTTATGACATTTATCGATTTAGGCGTTACGACCTTGGACGATATGACCTAACGCCCATAAGACCAAATGAAGTTAGTTGGGCTTTCTGGCATTTTGATCGGGCGTTGTGACGTTTTTATTGCGATATGCCGATTATTGGACTTTATGACATTTATAGATTTGGGCGTTATGTCCTTGGGCGATAAGACCTAACGCCGTATTGCATCAGCTGAAGTGAAGTTATTAGGCCAGTTCGATTGATTGATAAGGTGGTGGTGGTGGTTTATACACATTGGTTTTTCTTAAATGAATTAACAGGAAAAATCTGGTAACACAATTAAGATAGTAGTATGCTACTTTCATGCTAAGTGATGAAATTCCATACAAAAATTAAGCTAGTAAGCCAACCTCTATAATTTGCAGTGTGCAGTTACTGCATTTCTTTTGCGCGTGGGTTTGGACCGTACATTTTGCAGACTGGTGTAGGTCACCGCAAACAAAACATTCCGTGGGTAGTGTTCAACTACGACTTTAAATAATGGATGAAGCACATTTTGTATCGGCACATTTTATATCGTTGGAACAAGTTCAATCCCCTAAACGACCGAGCAAGATGAAATGAAGTGAGCAACAACAAAACATTATGTGCATTTTTCGCGAATTGCGATTACACACGAGAAGAAGTGTGGACATTTGTTTTATTTCGATAACTACTGACTGGGATTTTTGGGTGTATCTGTATGTTCGAAGCAGTTCTCATTCAATTGAGTTTGCGAGGAACATATACAGAACCGATAATCACCGGAGTAGTTGTTGCATTGCACTGGGCATTGATAAGTGGGAGTAGCGTCCCTTGAAACGATAGTCTGCCCTTCTAGCAATCGAACCAAATAAATGTCACACACTTCTTTCAAAACACTTTGTTTTCTGTCTAAGAAAACAAAAAAAAAATGATCTCGAGCCTGAGTTAGTAGTTACAACAAAAGCTATTAATATATTAAATTAAAAGCTATTAATATATTTTAATTATAAATTGATTTTGAAATTTTGTCGCAAAAATCATCAGAGACTCCATAAAGTATATATATTCTGGGTGGGCGTGAGACAATTTTAAGGTGATCTAGCCATGTTCGTCTGTCTGTCTGTTGAAAGCACGCAAGTCACCGAACGAAATGAGATAGAAGGTTCACATTTTCCCTAAATGTATTTTATGGTTGCAGATCGGTTGGGAATGAAAGTGGGCGAAATCGGAAAATCTCCTAACAAGGACTGAATATACCCCCTAATATTTATACTATTTAAGCTTTTTCTAAACGTCTGCTTTATATGCACATGCAATTTGTTGCGTACATTCCTCTTGTAGTCCAAAAGCACCAAAACAAAAGTTTTCGCGGACGAAATGGGATAAAAATGGTACCAAAGATACCACAACAGCTAGAAACATGGAATTTTGAATGTACATCCCTCTAATTGTGTAGATACGTAAAATAGAGGGATTTTTTTTAAATTTGTACTTTAAAGGGATACAATTGGAAAAGAGGGAAGTTGATATAATGAAATTCGGTGCATACATTCATCTGACTGTGAAGATGCGAAACAAAAATGTTTTTTTCGAAATTTGTAGATTTAGGCGAAAAGTGGGGCGAATGGGGATAAAAATGGTATCAAATGAAATTCGGTGTGTACATGTCTTTGAATGCGTAGATGCGAACAATTAATAGGTCTTTCGAAATTCGTTCCTTCAATATCTAAATGGGAATAAATTTGGTACCAATCAAGCGGCTAAAGTAAGAATCATGACATTCAGGATTTGCACTCGTCTGAATGCGTAGACGCGGAAATTAAGAGGTACGAATTTTTCAAAATTTGTACTTTTAGGGTCAAAATAGAAAAGTAGTGAAACTGGTACCACGTATACGCCTGTAGCTAAAATCATGAAATTATATTCTTAAACGTATTGGATATTAGAAATTTTCCTATCAAAATGGTACATACATTTGGGATGTAGCTGAAATCAAGAAATTGAACAAGTAAGAAGGCGTTAAGTTCGGCCGGGCCGAATCTTATATACCCTCCACCCCGGAGTGTATTCCACAGTATTACCAGCAGACTAAAGGATGTCGACTTCACATAGAAGCACAGTACCATATTACGAAAATTGTGATATTTTTATGCACATTACTATATTTGATTACTATTTCAAACTATAATCTATACTTATGCGCACTGTTTAAAATCGACTACTATATATAAATAAAATGCTGAAATTGTGAAAGTGAACATGACTAAATATTAGGCGATTGTCAGTCGCCATTAGAAAGAAGCATTTTCAGATACAGACAAAGTGAAAAGAAAAGTATAAATTTTAAAGATATCCCCATTCACCCCATTCTCCGCCCAAATGTACAAATTTCGAAAAAACCCTTTTTCGAGTCTTCATAGTCAGAATGTATACACCGAATTTCATGATTTCAACTTCAGCGGTTTGGTAGGTCCCATTTTTATCCCTCTTTTTAATTATATCCCTTAAAAGTACAAATTTCGAAAAATCCCTCTATTTTACGTGTCCATGCAATTAGAGGGATGTACACACCGAATTTGATGATTCTAGCTGTTGTCGTATCATTGGTACCATATTTTATCTCTTTTTGTCCCATTTCGCCCGCTAAAACTTTTATTTTCTTTGTGGTGCTTCCAAGCTACAAGAGGAATGCCCGCAACAAATTTTAACTGTATGAAAATAAGAAATTTAATTAATAAGCCAAGCTACCAATATTTGTATACTATATATAATGGATATAATACTTCAATTCATAAAGTAAATATAAGGGAGCAATCATAAATACCCTAAATATTGGGTGACAGAGAGAGTTTTTTCAGCTACAGTCGTTTGGTTGGTTGTATTTCCATCCTATTTTAATTTCAAAAGTATAAATTTTGAAAATACCTTATCTCTCACGTACGCAGTATAAGACAACTTCATGATTATACCATTTTTTGTCGTAAAAGCAACAAACGAATTTGGGAAAAATATTTTACGTGGCTATGCAGTCAGAGGAATGTACACACCGAATTCCATGATTCTATCAGCGGTCATTTTGTTGGTACCATTTTTATCCCCTTTTTCCAATTTTGCCCCCTCAAGAGTACGACTATCTAAAATCTCTTTATTTTACGTATCTACACAATTGGAGGGATGTACACACTGAATTTCATCATTTTCATCATAGCTGTATTCGTTTAGTTGTTACTATTTTTATCCCCTGTAGCCATTGTATCCCTTGAAAGTACGAATTTGGAAAAAACGTTTTATTTTTCGTATCTACGCAGTCAGAGGAATGTATACTCCGAATTTCATGATTCTAGCTGCTGTCATTTGGTAGGTACTATTTTTATCCCCTTTTTCCATTTGAACCCCAAAAAGTACGAATTTTGGAAAGTTCTTTTATTTTACGTGTCTACGCAATCAAAGGAATGTATATATGGAATTTCACTATTCTAGGTGCAGCCGTTAGGTTGGTACTATTTTTATCCCTTTTGCCCCATTTAACCCCTTTAAAGTACGAATTTAGAAAAAATACTTTTATATTATTTATCTACTCTATTAGAGGAATGTACACGCCAAATTTCGTGTTTCTATCTGTTGTCGTTTGAAAGGTACCATTTTTATCCCTTTTTGTCCCATTTCGCCCCCTACAAATAAAAATCACTATATGGTGGCCTTTTATACTATAAAGGGAATGCGCATTGTGAATATCAATTAAATACAAGCTAATATGTTCAAAAAAACATGCTGAAATACTCAAAATATTAGGGGTATTTTCAGTCCTTGTGAGGGAAAAATTTTTCCCTCTGGGCCGATTTCGTCCACTTTCAATCCCAACCGATCTACAACCATAAGACACATTTAGGAAAAATTTGAACCTCCTAGCTCATTTCGTTCGGCCGCTATCGTGCTTTCAACAGACAGACAGACAGACAGACAGACAGACAGACGGACAGACGGACATGGCTATATCGTCTTAGAATTTTACCACGACCCAGAATATATATACTTTATGGGGTCTCCAAAGAATATTTCAAGGTGTTACAAACGGAATGACAAAGTGAATATACCCCCATCCTGGAGGTGGAGGGTATAAAAATGGGAAATTGTTTCCTTAGAACTAATTCTCAACTATACATTTTGGACTAAATCTGATAGAAACTGATTCAAATGGAATGCAGATGGAGACAATTTGCTCTTCCTAGGACATGCACATGCAAAAAGAAACAATTGCTTATATGAAAAACAGACCATCTAGAACTAGTTCATACACTCACGTAGGCCAGTCTAGAACTATTTTTGAAGTAGTCCGCTATTTCTCAACTTACCTTTAATATAATCTAAAAGTTAAAAAATAGGAAGAAATATGCATTTGAAAGGAATTTATTATTAAAGTATTTTTATACGAATAATTTTCAAATGTATTTATAAAAAATAAATAAAAATTCATAAACAAAATATGATTGAAAAAGTAAATAAATGAAAATATTTTTAATTATTTTCTTCATTGTTTTTTTTTTACCAAATGACAGAGATGACGGTTTTTCTCAAATTGAAATGTTTTCCTGAGTTGGTAATGGATCCCCAAACACTTGGTAAAGATAAAGGGAAAAGAAATTTGATATATATTATTTATTAAAACACAATTTGTTGATACCTTATCTTATTTTAACTTTTTTAACACTTTAACTCTTTCAACACGCCTGAACCGTTCAAAATTCCACAACACAACGCGTACAAGAACGAAATGACCAGCATCACCACAAATTCCAAACCGTATGCAGAATTTCCATGTAAACGAAAAAAACAAACATTTGTCATGTTGTACAAAAGCAAATGACATGCAGGTTATATCCTTGATTTGTCTTGTGTACTTTTGTTTTAATTTCCACTCAATAGTTTCTCACTGCATTACTTTTGCTCTAGTCTGGAATTATTCGGTTTTGGGCCAATTCAGAACCAGTCCGTTTCAGAGACTGTTTCTAATTTCTCTGCAGGGCGTTGTCATTCTCTGATTCAAGCACAAATGATTGATTCTTCGCGAATAACTCATTCTCTCGAAGAAATAAAATGATGTCGAAATAAAAGAAAACAAAACCAAAAACTTAAACACACAAACAAATGGTCTTCGTTAAGTGAGCTCTCTTAAAAGTAAACGAAAACAACAACAAACACACACGATTACTTCTTAATAAAATAAGCATAATTTTTATACAAAAATTTAATTCTGCACTTCTTTCGGGCAAGAGCTTTCCAATGATATATAAAGAGTGATTTTTTTGAGGTTAGGATTTTCATGCATTAGTATTTGACAGATCACGTGGGATTTCAGACATGGTGTCAAAGAGAAAGATGCTCAGTATGCTTTGACATTTCATCATGAATCGTCTTACAAACGAACAACGCTTGCAAATTATTGAATTTTATTATCAAAATGCGTGCTCTGTTAAGAAAGTTCATTGCGCGCTTCCATTTTATGGTCAGTTTAATCGACCCACTGAAGCGGCTATTCGGGCTATTGTGACTAAATTTCGCACCAAATTTACATTGTTGG
Source organism: Polietes domitor (assembly GCA_947397865.1). Taxonomy (NCBI): domain Eukaryota; kingdom Metazoa; phylum Arthropoda; class Insecta; order Diptera; family Muscidae; genus Polietes; species Polietes domitor. The sequence goes on along the minus strand of OX377618.1, from coordinate 82,684,084 downwards.
ACATTAAACCACCAACACGCTTACGTAGAGTGCGAACTGAAGAAAATATCGCAGCTGTATCGGCCAGTGTTAATGATGACCACCAATTTTCGATTCGTCGCCGTTCGCACCAATTGGGTCTCTGTTACTCAAAAACGTGGAAATGCCAAAATTGGACTAAGCGGATGGACCACCTAAGACGCAGCCGCGGTCAACATTTAAATGAAATTATCTCCAAAAAGTAAATGTCATGGACCAATCTAACGTTTCAAATAAAGAACCGATGAGATTTTGCAAATTTTATGCGTTTTTTTAAAAAAAAAGTTATCAAGCTCTTAAAAAATCACCCTTTAATTTGTATATATTGAGCCTATAAAACGCCGTAAAATGATACCAAAAAATGCTTGACGTTTTAATATAATGTCCTTGTTAGGGGAAAATTTTCCCTCTGTGCCCAACTTTCTATCCCAACTGATAGAAAGTGGGTAAGTGAGTAACAAGAAAAAAATGGTTTCGTATTTTTAACGTCATATTTATATTGCTAGATTTCCTATAAATTTGCAATTCAATTAGCAGTTATACGTTTATAAAAACAAAACTTGCAAAGAAGGTCTTTTCAAGAATCAACGATGTCACTTAAGAAATAATTTGAATTATTGGAAAATTGTTAAACATTTGAAAAATATACTTTAAATGTTTAATTTTGTGGACATCCGCTGTCTAGTATATACCAAGCAGAATATAATGCCGAAAATCTTTGTTTACAAAATTGTATGAAATGATGAACGGTTTATGTTTTAGCTTCTTTAACACGAAGTTTGTATACCTCAAGCAATATTTGCTATAATATATATATTATATTTTATATATACATTTTATTTATTGCTTTAAGGCAATGCTAATTTTTTTCTTTATATATTAATGCCTTTATGTAAGCGAGCATATCATTATTTGTGCTGCAGTTTCAGACAAATTACCCAGCAAAAAAATGGAAGTTCCAAAGGAATAAAATTTTAAGTGCTTTGAAATTAGCTGTATGTGCTGAAAATGTACTTTGGATGAAGTTTTTTAAATGGCATCAGCAAATGTACATATAAAGTCATTCCGAAGTTGCAGTGTTTGACGATTTTCCGCTTTTGAAGAAATTGCGTATGCAGAATTTCCATGTAAACGAAAAAAAAAACATTTGTCAGTTTGATATCCTTGATTTGTCTTGTGTGCTTTTGTTTTAATTTCCACTCAACAGTTTCTCACTGCATTAATTTTGCTCTAGTCTGGAATTATTCGGTTTTGGACCAATTCAGAACCAGTACGTTTCAGAGACTGTTTCTAATTTCTCTGCAGGGTGTTGTCATTCTCTGATTCAAGCACAAATGATTGATTCTTAGCGAATAACTCATTCTCTCGAAGAAATAAAATGATGTCGAAATAAAAGAAAACAAAACCAAAAACTTAAACACACAAACAAATGGTCTTCGTTAAGTGAGCTCTCTTAAAAGTAAACGGAAACAACAACAAACACACACGATTAATTCTTAATAAAATAAGCATAATTTTTATACAAAAATTTAATTCTGCACTTCTTTCGGGCAAGAGCTTTCCAATGATATATAATTTGTATATATTGAGCCTATAAAACGCCGTAAAATGATACCAAAAAATGCTTGACGTTTTAATATAATGTCCCTGTTAGGGTCCAGTGTTTGACGATTTTCCGCTTTTGAAGAAATTGTTTAAGAAGTTCTTTTTAATAGCATTAAAATACGCAAATAAAAATTAATGCCAAGGATATGGCGTCTCAACTTGTAACACAAATACAATTCCTGCTGTGTTCTAAATATGTTTTTATTTACAAAAATGGAATGTATATGCTTTTCCTTTTTTACAAGCGTATAAAAGATTATGATTACGCTTAACCAACCGCAAGATTTGTTTCTTTAGAAGAATGTATATATATAGAGATAGATATAAGATGATTAGTTTGAGGAAACAACTTACGAAATGATTTATAACTTTAAAATCAGTATCGAGATGTTGATAATCTTCAGATGGAAATGAAAGACTGTTTTTCTTGTTTACTTAAAATTACAAATTATAATCGAACTATTTAGAATTGTATATTTCTTATTTTCATGAAGTAGTGATTAAGTTGTTCTAAATAACACCATTAAAATTGATTGCTTTCACCTATTCAGAAAAACCCATTTTTCACTACACTGCAAGATGTAATTAAAATTGGATTACCATCGATGATATAAAAGAACATCCACAATTCCATTCTTTCATAACATTATGAACACTGACTAAAATGAACTGAAAAGGTGACCTAAACCAAGTAAGAAGGCATTAAGTTCGGCCGAATCTTATATACCCTCTACCACTGAGTGCATTACCGACATATTAGTGGCTGTCCACTTTAGGAAAATTGTAATGCTTCATTATTATAATATTAATAGTCCTTTACTATATAAATAAAAAACCTTACGTGTAATCAAAAAGTGAGCATGGGAAAGCAATCTTCAAATACTTTGGTTGTAGCTAAATTTAATTCCATGTAGATCCTGAAGCTACGAATATCGGAAGATATATTTATTATTCGCGTCACCGCCGTCAGATTATTGTACACACCGAATTATTAAAGCTGCAGCCGTTTGTTTGGTACCATTTTTATCCCTATTCGACCCATTTTTCACCTAAAAGTACAAATTTCGACAAAATTCTTGTTTTTTGGCATCTTCAGAGTCAGATGAATGTACACACCGCATTTCATTATTATAGCTGCAGCCATTTTCCGATTAAAAGTACAAATTTCGAAAAAATCCTCTTTATTTCGCATCGTCACAGTCAGATGAAAGTACACACCGAATTTCATGATTTCAACTTCAGCGGTTTGATAGGTACCATTTGTATCCCTCTTTTCAAATTGTATCCCTTAAAAGTACGAATTTTGAAAAATTACAATGTACATTCCAAATTTCATGTGTCTAGCTGTTATCTTATCATTGGTACCATTTTTATACCTTTTTGTACCATTTCATCCGCTAAATTTTTTTGTACTTTTTGGTGATTACACGTTACTAGAGGAAGGTACGAAACAAATTCCAAGTGTATAAGAATCAAAATTTTCAAAATAATTGTTTAAATAGTCTAAATATTAGGGGTATTTTCAGTCCTTGTTAGGGAAAAAATTTTCCCTCTCGGCCGGTTTCGCCCACTTTCAATCCCAACCGATCTGCAACCATAAGACACATTTACGGAAAATTTCAATCTCCTAGCTTATTTCGTTCGGCCGCTATCGTGCTTTCAAAAGACGGACACGGCTAAATAGTCTTAGAATTTTACCAGGATACAATATATATATATATATATATATATATATATATATTCTTTATGGGGTCTCCGTTGAATATTTCAAGGTGTTACAAACGGAATGACAGAGTGAATATACCCCCATTCAGGAGGTGGAGGGTTTAAAAAAATTGCTTAAATATTAGGGAGTACTTTCAGTCCTTGTTAGGGAGAAATTTTTCCCTCTGGGCCGATTTCGTCCACTTTCAATCCCAACCGATCTGCAACCATAAGACACATTTACGGAAAATTTGAACCTCCTAGTTCCTTTCGTTCGACCGATATCGTGCTTTCAACAGATAGACGGACATGGCTAGAGTTTTAGAATTTTACCACGACCCAGAATATATATACTTTATGGAGTCTCCGATGAATACTTGAAGGTGTTACAAACGGAATTACAAAGTAAATATACCCTCATCCTTAGGTGGAGGGTATAAAAAGGACACCGCCCTATGACAGCTCCGTGTAAAATTGGTGAAGATCCGTTTTTTCACCACTTCCGAATCACAATATGTGGAATATATAGCCAAATGACACCAACTAACACACAAAATAAAAAAAATATTTTTAAAATTTCCACCAACAGCAATATTAATATGTGTATGAAAAAAAATTTTGAAAAAAATAATTGTATATTAAAATTTTTGACTTAGCCTGGATAATTATCCAGTGTAAGTCAAATTTATTGTTATCAAGGCTAAGTCAATACAAAATATATTTTTTTTGAAAATTTGTTTTGATACAAATATTTATAGTGCAGTTGGCGACAATGTGAAAAAAATTATTTTGAGCAAAAAAATTATTTTTTATTAACGTTTTTGTTATCGCAGCTTGTTATCCTGGCTTAAAGAAAAAAACAGCCCTATTTTAATTGTAAAGGACTCGGAATAATATATTTTTAATGGCTCTCTACCACACTGAAAGAAAAAACGGTTGTTGTATGAACGAACGCGTTTCGTTGAAGTTCGTACGTTGATGCAACGAAAAATTACGTTCATGCAACGAAACCTGACGTTCATGCAACATTTGGTACGTTTATACTACGAAATGGATTTTTCGCACTTTTCGTAGTTTCGTTTATGCAACAACTCAGCATACGTTAATGTAACGAATTTTTTTTTTGTGAAAATAAGAGCAAATAAGAAAAAAATTTAATATTTTATATCTTTAAATGCTTTCATTTGTCTACTCGAATACGTCTTTTAAACATTTGTTTTTATCTTGTGATTTTATACAACATTTATAGTTAACGAAACACATACGTTGATGTAACCATCGATTCGTATATACAACTACTCATTCATATATCAAACGAAATAATTTGTTTATGATTTTATTCTAATTTTCAGGGAGGAAACCGCTTGAAAAATATTGTACACGACTTTTTTCACCGTTTGCAGTCTCACTATATCAATTCTCGTTTCAGAATTTATTTTAAGGCTGATTTTTCTAACACTTATAGCTAACCACATGTATACGTTGATGCTACAACGCAATGGTATGTGCAACAACCCATTCGTTCATTCAACGATATGATTTGTTTGGCTTATTTTGATCAGGAAGCGCGATTGTGCACATAAGTTATGCCTTAGACTTTAAATTTTACTATTTCAATATTTTTTTTCAACGGTGATTTGCCTAACTTAAAGTTAACGATATGCAACGCAATCGTAGATACAACAATCCATACGTTTATGCAACGAATTCCTGAAATGAACAAGTGTTTTAATTGTTTCAAACGACAAAAGCAAAGTGCAGTTATCATTACTTTAAAAATATATGTATGCACAAATACCTATCCATATACTACATGTACGAGCATATGTTAGTTTGTTTTGTTAGAATTTGGTATACGTTTGTATGTATGTATGTATAATAATATACATACAACAATCCTATAAACGCGTATCGCTGAGATGCAAAATAATACAGCCATCTAACAAAAACAAACTTTTTCGTTACAAAGCCACACATATACATACTATACTAATCATTATGTATTGGGTTACAAAATACAACAACAAATATTTACAGAACTTTAAAGCATACACAAAATATGATCTACAAGCTCGCCCAAGCAAAAATATGTATGTTTTGGTGTATCTACAAATGAGCAGATCCATGCGTGCTTGCGAGTTGGTTACAAAATTTTGAAAAACCATCATTGGTTGTATTTTCATTCGGAAGCAGTGTTGCCGCTATACTTTTTTTCGTCAAAAAGTTCCCCCAAAACCGGTTGCATCATCCGTCCAAATATAAGTAAATATATATCTTATATATCCAAATATATAATAAAAAATTGTTTTACCATGAAGGAAGACGAGTTGGGGGGAGGGGGATAATATTAAATTTGTCGTTCCGTTTGCAACTCTTAGAAATATTGATCTCCGACCCTATAAAGCATATACATATATTTTCAATCAGCGTAAAATTCTAAGGCGATTTTGGAATGTTCGTCCGTTGAAATTAAGTTTGGGGGCACGATAATGAAGTTAGATGGAAAATTGGCAGAGATGTCTTATGGTTGTACGTAGTTTGGGATTGATATTGGGCGAAATCGTTCCACAGGAAAAACATTTCCCCACACAAGAACTTAAACAACCTTTTTAAAAATCACATATTTTGGGGGTATTTTAGTAAGATCCCCTCAAACTACCAATTTTTCCGAATTTGGACGGAACCACGTAAAACGGCAACACTGTTCCAAGTCATATACATAAAAAATACGTTTGTGTGTGGGGTGTGCTTCGAGTGATGACAACACGCTGACATAAAAATCGCCGTAGTGTTAATAAAATTTTTTTGATTTAATAATAATCTCTTTTCGTATGTATACTAAGGCACAAAAAAGTTGTACGAGTCACCCCCTAGTTTTGAAACCCATAGAGAGAGTATTTTAGAAAATTCATGAAATTTAAAAAAAAATCTAAAATTGCTATTTTTAAGTAGAAAACCTCAAACTAAACACAAAAAACTAAATTAAAAATTGTGATATCTCGCGCCGTTCTAGAGATATCGAAAAATTTTATTTTCCAAAATGGGCGATATTTTCAAAAAATTTAGAAAGAATATTTCGAAAACAAACAGTTTAATAAATTTTTTGATATCTACTTTAGTTTTCGTGTAAATTGTTTTGGTGTAAATTGATGACATTTCGAAGGGGTAAAAAATTGTTACTTTTAAGCACGAATGCTTAAAATAAGCACAAAATATTAAATAAAAAGCTTTGGTATCTCGCAGATATTGACAATTTGTATATTTCGATGGGCGACATTTCCAAAAAATATAGAAAACTGTTTTGCAATTTATATTTTTAGGAATAAAATGACCAAGGAAGCACAAAAAATTAAATAACAAATTTTGCAGTCTCGCACCGTTCTCGAGATATAAACAATTTTTATTTTCCGAAATTGGTGGTATTTCCAAAATATTTCGAAATCTTTAGATTTAAGTAAAAAACCACAAAATAAGCTCGAGCAGTTAAATAAATTACAAATTTAAAGAAGCTTAACATATTTATATCAATAAAAACATTTGTCGCAAAATCGTCAAAACAAAACCAAAACGTTCCACTGTTGACAACATTGTGTGCGCACAAACCTCTTCTACCTCAGTTGTTCATAAAAAGCTGAGTCAGAAGGTTGTCGCGTGCGCGTAGTTATTGTGAAATTTCAAGTGGTGTTTCGGTAGGTGTAAAATAAAAATGAAGTGTTTTTTGTGTGATTGTGCTTTTGAAGAAAACGAAAAATATTTTAAGCATTTAAAAAATTATCATTTTCTTAAGCATAATGATGACTATAGATGTTGTGCAGTTATTTATAAAGACGGTTCGCGTTTTAAGAGAATAAAATGAAATTTGGGGACAGAATTGTTTTCAAATATCATTTTGAAAAATGGAGGAACGACAACAATATTCCCCCTCTTTCACAAAAAAATTTAAATGAATGCCGCAACTTACCATCGTCTACCTCATCTTCACTTCCATCATCGCAATTGTCCGACGAATATGAAAACAACCATGGCATAAACGTCATAGATATTTTAAAGCAACACAAAAGTGGATGCACTATAATTGAATATTATAAATCTAACCGAATTATAACTGATGAACAAAGAAATTTTATAATAAACATCATCGTTGAATATTTTGACTCTAAGGATATAAACATGACGCTCAATATCAGTCACAATTTGGAAAATGAAATCATCGAACTATTTCCAACAGAGAAATTGGAATTTTATCGGACAGATCGGCGTGGTAAGATTTATGTAAAATACCACAACAAAAAGAAGCTAATAAAATCACTTAATAGTGATAAAACCTTAGGCAACATTGATAAACTCCAAGCTAATAAAGAAAATTTCAAATTTGGTAAGTATGTTTAATCATGTCTTTATATTGTATTTTTGAACATATATTTTATGTATATTTTTTATAGTGCCCGAAGAAAACGCAAATTGCTTACAACAAAGTCTTAAGTTCGATAATCTTTCAGTGGAAGAGTTTATGTCAACATGGGCAGGTTGCGCACAGTTTCGACTACATCAGCTATTTCATGAGACTAACAATATAAAGGAATCATTAAAACTATGGCCCCAATATAAACAACCAAATGGCTTTAAACTGGTATGTAGTAACAAAAGTAGTCCTTTGTAAAATTTTATTAACGTCTTTAATTTATGTAATCAAAAATTTTTTGTATTTAGATTGACAATGACTTCAACATAATTCACAAAACTGCTGATTTGATGATGGATTGGGATACAAAATTTACAAAACTATTTGATTTTTTAAAACTTCGAACCAATATTCGGGACATCGAGGTCAAACAAGTTTTGTCATCTTTGGAGAATAATCCGCTGAAAAATGGTGAGTAGTATTTGTGGTGTTTTTGCTATCCAGCAATAACGGAATTGCTGAGTCTTACGTTTACAAAAAATTCCAATAAAATTTATGGCTATAGGTTTTGTCGTAAAGTACTTGGCTGCAAATGCAAATTTAAAAAAATAAAGTTTAGGTGCCGTTTTAATACTTAGCCTTGATAAATGTCGGATTGGCTTATACTCGATTGCTATCCAGTCTAAGTATTGAAACGGCATCAAGAAATTATTTTTAAAAAAAAGGACTTGCTCTACAGTCATAAATTTTGTTGAAAGAAACGACTCAGCAATTGTGTTCTTTATATATTCCGAAAGAAAAAATCATTAAAAACTAATTCATTTTTATTCTTATAGGTAGTGATGAGTTTTATCTCAAAATTTTATGGGCCCTTCACTATCAGCTATTTCCAACGAAAAAAAATATCCGGAAGGACGTTAATGGAAGGAAACAATGCGGCCGATTTTCAATAAAAGACTCACAGGAATCGTTCATATACATAAACGAAACAATCCAATCATTAGAAGAACACATCGAGTTTCTAAAAGGTAATGGTGATCCAATTCAGCCGTTTATCTTAGGACTTGGCGAGCCAAAAACTCTCAACGTTTCAAAGTTTTTTGTGTACTTGGACGGTCATCTTATGCCCTTCAACAACTTTAACAGATCACTTGATATTTGCTTCAAATCATTTCACCTATTTAATGTGGAGTACCCTTTACCATCCTGCACATTTTGGACATTCATAGAGCGCTACCTTTACAAAATTAACGCCAATAATAAACCTTTAAGCAAAGTTGCCGTCCTTATAGACGAACTATCTAAAATGTAATTTAAATCAACGTTTAAATTTCCTTGCATAGCAAGCATGAAATTTAACAAAGAATTGTTTTACGTAGCCGTCTTGAAAAAGAAAAATAAAACAAATCGGTATAGTTTAAAAAAAAATACTAAAAAATATATAAAATATATTTATTTTATATATTGTAATATACAAACATTTAAAACGTTCGTATTATTTATAACAAAAAAGTTCCAACTGAAAACTAAATGCCAAAAAGTTATTTACAAATTTGTAATTATCAAAAATAAATCTCATTTTAAAAAGTAAATTATTTTCAGAATGTACAAATTATTTTTTGTTTTGCGCATATTGATCTTTTCATTACTTTTCAACTGTAATTCAAAAACAAATGGCTTTGAATTTCAAAGAATTACACAATATGGATTTTTTAATGCTTTCAAGAATGAAAGCAGTAAACAAATTTTCTTTTAATACATTCGTATTTTTTTGTATTAAATAATATTTTTTTTTATAAAAATGAATAAGAAAAAAAAACGAGAAAAGTAAAACATGTGAAAAATAGTATTAAATAAAATAGCAACAAATAATTCCGATAATAAATATTTTTCTTTTATTTAAAAACAATATTTTTTTAAGAAATGCTGATTTATTTCTCAGTCAATTTATATGAACTTTTTTTTTTGTAATAGAAATGGAATGCAATGTTATATGAATTATAAAAAATATATATGTAAACAAAAACATGTTCCTTCATATTTTTTTAAACTCTTGGTTACATATACAATTTATGATAAAATACACGAAACTTTAAATATACCAAATTGTAAAGAATAAATATCACAAAAAAAGTATAATAAAATGTATTCATTTGATTTTTTGATTTTTTTATTATTGCTTCCAGTGCACAATATTGTATCAACGAACCAAGATTGTTGTAACAACGAAACAAGATTGTTTTATTAACGAAACAAGATTGTTGTATCAAGAACTAGGTTGTTGCATCCACGAACCAAGATTGTTGTATCAACGAACCAATATTGTTGTATAAACGAAAAAAGGTTGGTGTATTAACGAAACAGGATTGTTGTAACAACGAAACAAGATTGTTGTTTCAACAACAAGGTTGTTGCATCCACGAACCAAGATTGTTGTATCAACGAACCAATATTGTTGTATAAACGAAAAAAGGTTGGTGTATTAACGAAACAAGATTGTTGTAACAACGAAACAAGATTGTTGTTTCAACAACAAGGTTGTTGTATCAAGGAAAAAAGATTGTTGTATCAACGAACCAAGGTTGTTGTATCAACGAAACAAAGTTGTTGTGTCAATGAAACTATATTGTTGTATCAACGATTTTTAATTTTACGTTGTATGAACGAAACTTTTCACTTTAACGAAACTATTTTCGTTAAATCAACGAAGCCCGACGTTGGTTGACTTTTAATGTCAGATTTCGTTGATGCAACGTAAAAAATCGTTCATGCTACGAAGCTTTTTCTTTCAGTGCATGTTTTCTAAACTATCGTTTCAACATGGGAAATATATCTATAAACTATTAAACGGATCCACTAACGCAATTGTTAAGGAGCTGCCGCGACGAACTAGATCGGAACTGGCACATCCTGATCTCAGGATGGTGTAGCCGCCTTAATTCGTACTGGGCACGGATTAAATTTAACGTCCAGAACATCTGCCCCGCATGTAACCAGGGGCCTCACGACAGGCAATCACGTTTATAATTGTTGTAGAATAAGCACCAGGTACTACAACGCAAAATTTATGGAGCAACTTACTGACGGTATTAGCTGTTAATAAAAATTTATTTTTAAAAATCGAAGATGTTCCAGATTTGACTTTTTCCCCTTGGTTGTGTTAACCGATTTTCTTCAAAGTATTCAAAGTACCCTATAGTACCAACTAGAAACATCTGTGGCGAAAGTGGGTAAGATCAGTTCAGACATGTATATACCTTTACCCGATTTTCTTCAATGGAACAGAAGATCGACCCTATAATTCTGCAAGTTGAGTAGATCACTTTTGTAGAATAAACTCATATCCAGCTGGTCTGAGTTAATTTTTATAGCGGGTCAAATTTTAATTTTTTGGTCGAAGGGAGCATCATACTAAGCGAAAAAAGAGTTCTAAGTTAATGTCTGAGAGTATTCTTATTGTCAGAACTATATTGTGGAATTCTGTGAAGATCGTTTTTGTGGAAGATCTTGACTCTCTAGCTCCTCTTGTTATGGGCCAATTTGACGATTTTTTCGAGAAAATAAAAAAAAAATTCTTTCAAAAAAGACATTAAAGGATTAAAATGTTCTACGAAAAAAATTGTCGGAAAATTACAGTGGGGGTCACCGAAAACGCCGATGTTGTAAATAAAGCTCTTCACGCTAAAATTACACGCCAACTTATACAACAAAATTACTAGGTTTTTTTGAAGATCGATCGTTTTAGACAAATAATGTGGTTATTGTGGTAGAGCACGGTAAACAAAAAATGAATGTTTTTACAAAATTTTCACTCTCACGGGAGATATGGGTAAAATAATTTTGAATGCGTGACATTTTTGTTTTGTAATTTTTTGAGAATCGTCACGATGTAGTTATTTTTATCATTGGAAGGTTGTAGGCTATATAAAGTTTTAATTGGACAAAGGGGCGTGGTACCGCCCACCCAACTCAAAATTGTAAATGACTATATATTATAAACTATGAGAGCTATGTGGATCAGATCTTATACATATGTTTGTGGTATAGAGTGAATTACGTCTAAGAATGAAAGTGGCGGTACCATTTCCTTCTTAAAAATAATTGACCTATTGTTTTGAAATTTACACATTACGATATTACCGACTGGAAAATTCTCATAGCCTATATTAAAGCCATGATTGTACAAGGGGCGTGGCATCTCCCGTACATCACAACATTTTAAATGGACATATTACATGAACTTTTAGCGGAATAGACATGCAATTGGATATATGGGTGCCGAAAGCCTTTGAAGTGAAAAACATAGAGAAGACTTAAAATTTGTTTGGTTCCATTTTTCAATAGCATTTTACGTTTAGTGCAAATGGTAGGTTTTGTGGATTTATTGTTTCTAATATATTGGCTATAAATATGGGATCCCGAACGCGACTCTTGCACCTAGAAATTCAAAACTCTGCGAATTGGAACAATTTTTTTCAAACTAAAATGTTGTAATAGTCTTTTCACACAGCATTCGAAATCTAGCTGAAATAAGTTCGATTTTCAAATGTCAATATTGTATGGTATCCGGGAATATTTACAAGCATTACACACAATGATAATTTGCATAACCGAAAAATCGTTTTATTGAAACAAACATTTTCCAGAAAGTTTTTATTTAGATGAAACGTACACCGTTTAAGTAAAAACGAAAAAAGTATAATTTTCAAATTAATTAAATCTATTTATCTATGCGTCAAGATTTTTTTAAGTGAAAAACTAATTATGATTTTGTCGATGAACGGTATTTTTTAGAAATAGAATGTTTACTTTCTTCAAAAAATCATAAAATATTGACAGTGAGATTGGGATGGTTCAATTATACTCCTGACATAATTTTTGATTCAGTTTTTAATAAAAGATTTCATTTTAAAATTATTGGATTTTTTGTTTTGTAATTGTATTTTTCCAGTTTTAAAACGGCAAGACTCCCATTTTGTAACTACGTGAATTTTATACAACAACGGACCAGTTGTATCTTCGTACTCAAATACTTTTGTATGAGATTTAGTCTTCAGGTACATCCGTATGTATAAACTTGTGTATACATTACAATATGAGCAGAGATCCATACATTCATCCGTTGAAGGTTGTTAAATATATCTTTAGTTTTCAATTGTCTGTTTGTCTGTGTGGAGTTTCGTTTGAACAAATAATTCTACATTTGGTAGAAAACGAAGATTGGGACCGGAAGTAATAATTAACAACCTAAAACCTTTTGTGTCACATTTTTGTCTGACTTCATGGAATGCATGGTTATATAAATAACCATTACCATTTCGTTAATTATAGAATTTTTATTGCTGTGAGTTTCTTTAAATCCCGTAATTTGAGCAAAAAGAAATAGCCATGATTACAGTATTCATTGCCTTGTTGATTACTCTCGTATTTTTTATTGTGGGAATTTACACAAGCACACTGTACAATTATATTCGAAAAGTTTATATAGTTGAAGGAAGTGGAAACCACAAGAAAATAAATGTAAAGGAATATACGCAAGCACCAGGACCCATGCCGTGGCCCATTATTGGCAATTTGGTCTTGTTGAGCAGATATAAAGTTCCCTTTCAAGGACTTACTATACTTTCTGAAGAACTAGGAGATATTTATTCACTAACACTTGGTGCAAAACGTTGTTTAGTTGTTAACAGTTTGGATCTTATACGAGAAGTGCTAAATCAGAAAGGGAAATTTTTTGGAGGACGACCTAATTTTCTACGTTATCACAAATTATTCGGAGGAAATCGAAATAATTGTGAGTATACTGATAGAACCATAGTGAATATATAATAATTTGCAGATGAATACAACTATTTGTTTATTATTTAATAATATTATCATTCCGCCTGCAACAGCCTCAGATATTTATAGGTGTTGCTGTTAGTGCATTCAAATGTTTAAAATTATAACAAATAATCAATTTGACAATTTGTAAGAATTGTAAATGGTACAGTATTAAATAATGGTATACACGATCTTAACACATTTCACCTTTTTGCATTAAACAGTAATAACTCGATTCTTGCGTGTAATGAAAACTGGGTACGGTGCACGTTTCGAAGTTGTCACTATAATTTGATAGGAATAAAACATTTAATTCAGCTTCATAAAACTGAATATTTTCAAGAAGAACGGAAATAATTTGAAATTTTTGTTTGCTTTCTGCCAATTATGAAGAAGGGAAATAATTTTGAATTTTTGTTTGAATTGTGCAGACTCTTTTCCGGGTTATTGTTTTGTAGAACCATAACATCTTCTAAAGCAACATCGTTTTTCCCTGCATTCTCAGGCTGAAAAAATTCCTCTCGTCTCGTTTTCCTTATTATCGTTGTTAGTTTTCTCATCAGAAAGATCTCCGTTGGAATAATTCATACTGTTCATTTTGCGCGGTGGCCTCACCCAGCAAAAAGAGAGCACATAAAGAAGTGAAAAAGATGTTCATCTTGTGACTCGGAAGTAGTGAAAATTGGGATCTTTACCAATGAATTTAACATGGAGTTGGCAGAGGAGGTAATTTTAAAGTGTTGCAAAGGAACCACTTTTTCACTAGTTTCCATTTCTGTTTTATAAAATGCGTCCCTACCGTGGGTAGGAACAGCGGACCTTCAGGTTGCTACTACGGGACTCTAACCATTTCAGCTATCCTCTGTTGTGAGTGCTGACCATTTTGTTCGTTAGAACTGACAATAGGAAACTTAACAAAATAGCGTGAGAGCGGCCTACGTGGCCGCTCTCACGCTCTCACCAATCAAAAATATATGAGGAAACAAAAATTTGAAGATGAGTACGACAGTTGATATACATGTAAATGTAAAAAATATTCAACTACATGTATATGTAATTCATGTTTTTATCTAGTTTATATGTATATTTATATGCATTATCTTTCCAACTTTATCAAGAGCAGGTAAAGTGGAGGTTAAAAGTAGCATAGGGCTGAATAGGTAAAGAAAAAGTTAAAATCAAAAGCGATTTGTTCGAATTAGACCATGGTTCACATGGAACAAAAATGGATTGTAGCTTTTCTAGTGTGTGATCTCTACACATGACGGAATCTTTGTCAATATACGGAACAAATTTATCACCAATTTTACAACTTTGTCTATATGGAAGTTCTCCAACCAATATTTTAAGTATAGTGAGAAAATTAATCCTTCGAAACGATTTTTTATAGAAAATCGCAGACCGTTTTTTAAATTTAAAACCCGGATTTTTTCTTACTCTAGTTCCACCTCAAGAATTCGCATTTACATTTTTGTTAGCATGGTATTTTACCTTACATTACTGCTGAATAATGTAAGATGGTCTTACTCGGAGTTGAACTTCAGATGTCTGAACGGTAAGCACTACTTGTAATACCTCGATGGCCTCAAAACAATAATCGTGTAAGATTTGAGTAAAATACATACGACTGAACTTTAATTTGAGAGCAATTTTATTTCTAATAAATAGAAACAACAACAAAAAATTATGCAAAGCAGTTTGCGGTTTATTAGATCCATCTCCATTATTAACTCCAGTAGATATTGATAATCCTTGCAAAATTGATTTGTGTTCGGGATTCTCTGCTGGATTCATAATGAATTGCGCAAAATAAAATATATGAATTTATAAACGATTTAAATATTTCAAGTTTTTGGCGTTTTTTAGGATTTTTATAAGAGAATGTTAATCCTTTAATGTTAATATAGGATTAACATTATGTTAATATTTAAATTAGATTATTGCAGTGTAAACTTACTTCTCAATGATCATTGTAGCTGTCAACCATTGTACATAGATCCATTTTTTGGCCAAAACTCTAAATTGTATTTAGTCAGGGTTTCAAAACATATATTTACAATAACTATATATTTACCATAATTATTTGTTAATTGATTAGTTTAGATTTTAAACACAAACGAGTAATTCGATTTTTCATAATTTTTTCAGCGTTCTTTAGCAAACGATATTCATTGCTCAAAATCTGCCCATTAGTAGTGACTCTGGATTGCCCTAACTGCAAGGATTTGACAGAAAACGTTTGTTTGAAAGGAAAATACAATACATTTCTTCCATCTGTGGGTCTTTGTGTCGCAAAACATATTGGCTTGGGCGGGTAAAGTCTTTTGCGGAATATCCTCCAACTCCAAAAAACGCTTCTGCAGTTTTTCCAAACTGTTTTCAACGAAATATGAAACTTTTGTAAAAACGGTAGAAACTGATTGGATCGGTCCTGTGACCAGCCGAAGACTTTTCTTCTAAAAGGATTTTATTGAACACATCTGCACAAAGTAGAGTTACAGAACTCGTAGGAAGATTTCCTGATGATTGTGGAACAACCAAGGAGTTGATGTTCAACTATAGAATAGAGTCGAATCGAGGGCATGTTGAAAAGGTTGCTAGTTTCCTTGCTTTGGTTGAAGTAATTCCATTTAGTCCCGAAATCTCATTCTCGATCTGTAGAAAGGGAAGTTCAAAAATCTTTTCAGATATGAAGGTTCCTTGGGAACCGGAGTCGATTAGAGCTCGTGCAGAATATTTCTATCCAAGGTGGTTTGTAGGTAGATGTCGAAGGATCGATTCAGTCAGATGTGCCGAATTTGATTGGACGTTAGTATTAGTGGACTGTATATAGGCATTCAAATTTTGGCCAGCAGACTGATCAAGAGGTCTTGTAATGAAATTGTCATTATCTGTAAACGTCGACTTTTTACGTAGCTGCGTATGACGTGGCTTGCCACATGAAAAACACTTATGGGAGTTTGAACAATCATTCGCAAAATGTCCTCGCGCAAAATAATTCAGCACAAGTTCAGACTTCTTATACACACGCCTCTCACGACTAATAATCACCTCGGAAAGATTTTGAGACCTTTCATAGATGCTCCAATAATTTTGGAGACTACCTCGTTTCATAAGAAGGATGGTACCTCGTGTTGATGCTATGAATGTTTAATTTTCTATCGCAGGAATCCGAATTGGAATTTTTATCTTCCCCAGATTTTTATGTGTCTTTTTCATCGAGTTCTTCAATACATTTTTCGTAAAGGGTTTTTATCGTATGGTGGTTTTGAGTTCATCTCATTGGACTTCAAGGGCTAAGACCGATGAATCAGAAATATTGGCGCTGAAGGACACTCATTGTTTATCGGAAAACAAAAACAATTCGGAAATCGCAAACGGAAATAGGAAAACAAACAATAAAGATCTTCGAGAATCTTTTATCTGTTAACGAAATGGAATTCTTGAAATAATCAATAAATGAGTAAAATAGATATTATATTACATTTGGCTCTGGAAATTCACATTCTTTTGAATCACGGTAAATGTCATAAAACAGATGAATAACAATGGAAGTATCATTTATTTTCTTTTGCTTCTGTTATTCAAATGATTTTTATACCCTCCACCTTTAGGATGGGGGTATATTCATTTTGTCATTCCGTTTGTAACACCTTGAAATATTCACCAGAGACCCCATAAAGTATATATATATTCTGGGTCGAGGTAAAATTCTAAGTAGATCTAGCAATGTCCGTCTGTCTGTATGTCCGCCTGTCTATTGAAAGCACGCTAGCTGCCAAACCAAATGAGCTAGGGAGTTCAAATTTTCCGTAAATGTGTCGTTGGGATTAAAAGTGGGCGAAGTCGGGCCAAAGGGAAAAAAATGTTCCTAACAAGGACTTAAAATACCTTCAGATATTTGGATTATTTAAGTACATCCCTATAAATGCGTAGACGCATAACATATAGGGATTTTTCGAAATTTGTACTTTTGTGTAGACGCGAAACATAAAGGGAATTTTCGAAATTTGTTCTTTTAGGCAGGAAATGGGGCGAAAGGGATAAAAATGGCACTAACCAAACCGCTAAAGTTTAAACCATGCAAATATAAAGACATTTTTCAAAATGTGTACTTTTAGGCAAAAAATGGGGCGAAAGGGGATAAAAATGGTACCAAACAGACGACTGTAGTTTAAATAGTTAAATTCAATGTGTACATTGCCCTGACTGCGTAAAGATATCTTTTGACATTCGTACCTCTTGATCAAAATTGGATAATGTTGGTACCAACCAAGTGATTGCAGACAGAATCATGAAATTCCGTCGTCTGGCTGCCTAGACGATCATAAAAAGAGGATTTTTCCAAAATCGTACTTTCAAAATCAAAATGAAAAAAGAAATAAAACTGGTACCGAGCAAACGGTTGTAGCTAGAATCATGAAATTAGGTTCGTACATTCCACTGTGGACGTGAAACATAATGGATCTTCAGTATTAGTACTTTTCGTATCAAAATGCTACAAACATTTGGTCTGTAGCAGGAATCAAGATATTCAGCTGGAGGAAATAGGTCCCGAGTTAATGAATGAACATTAAAGCGTCACAATTTATTTAAAACAGTGGACATAATAAGCATAATTTTCCTTATACGGTACCTAACGGCCTTAAATCTGCCGGAGTGGAATGCACTCCGTGGTGTAGGGTATACAAGTTTTTGCCCGGCTGAACTTAACGTCTTTTTACTTGTTAACATTCAATTATTGGAGAGATTATTTGGTTAGTAATGATGCTGTACCTAAATATATATTTTTATACCCTACACCACAAGATGGGGCTATACTAAGTTTGCCATTCCGTTCGTAACACCTTGAAATATGGACCTGAGACCCTATTAAGTATATATATTATTTATCGTTATGAAATTCTAAGACGATCATGTCCGTCCGTCCGTCTGTTGAAAACACGCTACCATCTGAACGAAAGGAGCTAGGACGTCAAAATGAATATGCATGCATACGTTTTATAGTTGAAGATCAGTGGGATTGCAAATGGGCAAAGTGGGTAAAAAGGGAATTTTTTTCCCTCATAACGACTGAAAATATCCCTAATTTTTTATACCCTCCATCTAAGGATGGGGGTATATTCACTTTGTCATCCGTTTGTAAAACCTTGAAATATACAGCGGGGACCCCAAAAAGTAAATATATTCTGCATGCTGGTAAAAATCCTAAAACGATTTAGCCATGTCCGTCTGTCTGTCTGTTGAAGAAAAGCTATCTGCGAACGATTTCAGCTTGGAGGTTTAAATTTTCCGTAAATGTGTCTTGTGGTTGTAGATAGGTTTCCCTAAAAAGGACCGAAAATACCTCCTAATATTTAAATTATTAACCATTTTTTTAAATTATTACTGTATATACCCTTGCAATTTGTTGCGTACATACCTCTTGAAGCTTGAAAACAACTAAAAGAAATAAAATTGTTAGCGGGCCAAATGGGACGAATAGGTTTAAAAATGGTACCAATTATATGATAACAGCTAGAAACATGAAATTTGGAATGCACATCTCTCTAATTGCGTAGATACGTAAAATAGATGTTTTTTTAATTTTTACTTTTAAGGGATACAATTGATTACACTTGAAGTATTTTACTTATATATGTATTTATTAAAACTGTGCGCATAATTGTACCTCATAGTTGGAAATAGTAAACAAATATCGCAATGTGCAAACAAAAAGTCGAAAAGTACTAAAGTCAAGTAAAACTATACCTAAATTGAATAAGGGATACAACATAAAACAAGTCTGATGGAGCCGACTATATGATACACTCCACTTTCTATCTCATTACATTTCAATTCGGTAAAAAGTAAAATCGGGAATTGCCTGCATAGTAATTATTCGGTCTAATTACTCAAAAGTCTTTTTGTGAGACATCGTATATTCATTCCGAGCGATCAATTTACACCACCATGATCACCGGCATAGTTCTTCGACAGTTTGCACGTTGGAAGTTCTTTAACCTGCGTATTAGACCTTTTTCAAAAACTTAGCTTCAATTTCAGAGGAAGGCGCTAAAATTAAATTCTGCG
Source organism: Polietes domitor (assembly GCA_947397865.1). NCBI lineage: Eukaryota > Metazoa > Arthropoda > Insecta > Diptera > Muscidae > Polietes > Polietes domitor. The sequence continues at coordinate 82,664,460 of OX377618.1, read as the reverse complement.
AGAGAATCGTAGCCAAAATCTACATGATCAAAATAGTCTTATGGTTCCAACGTGATCGTCCGGAGGATAATCACTACAATTTCATCGTTCAAAAGTTTTATGAGTGTCGTACGTTAATTGCCGATTTAACAGTGTGCTCTCAAAATGTCATCATTTTTCTGATTTCCTTTAAGAAGCGTTTCTTCAATATGCTATTCGTTAATTTCCCCACATCCCAGTGTGCAATGTTTTTCACAGCCATATTTTGGAGATTTGGAGCAACGTTAATGTAAATTTATAATAGGAACATGTTAATTCATAATGAGAATTGTTAATTTATATTGAGAACAATTAATTCATAATAGGAACATACCATTTCATAATGAAATATACAATTTTGTAATCAGAAAATCCAAATTCATAATCAGAAAATACGTTTTCATATTCAGAAAATATGAATTCATAATGAGAAAATATAAAATCATATTGAGAAAATGTAAACTTATAATGAGAACATTGATAAAATATGTGTTTCTACGAAAATATCCATAGAAAAACGTACATACATAGCTTCGATTATAAATTTTCCAGTTCCCGATTATGAATTTATATTTTATGAATATAAATTCCTGAATAAAAATTTATATTTTCTCATTATCAATTTGGATTTTCTCATTTTGTATTTATATATCTCATTATCAATTTGTATGTTCTTATTATGATTTTATATTTCTTAATATGAATTTACATTTCACATTACGAATTTACAGTGTTGATTGTGAATTATCATGCTCCTATTATGAATTTACATTTCTCATCATGAACTTACATATTCTAATTATAAATTACATTTTCTCATTATAAACTTGAAAAGGTGTAGACTAATCGTCAGAATTGGACATTTATATCGCAGGTAGAAGTGACTGACACCTACACTAGATTCAAAATTGAAAACGATTAAGGAAACAAATAAAGGACGTAAAATGTTATGACACATTTAATTTAGAATATTCATTCGTTGGAGACAAAAATATTTTATAGAAACAGGAATATTCTAAACTGTAAAAACAATAGAAACATAAAAATTAATATTAATTTAATAAATTCATAAAAAATAAAAGTCCAGTCATTAATTCTTACAAATGACCATTGAAATACACCGTAGCATATTGGGTTTCGCATAAAGTGGCTATTTAGCGAATTTAAAAAGTTTTGTTTGTAGTAATATAATATAAACAAATGCTCAACAAATATTTATTATTGTCAGTAATGTAAATACATATATGAATTTGAAATACATCTAAACATTCCAATTTATATAGTAACATTAAATTATTGATCAACATAATAAATAAATTATTTTTTTAATATTTCCCGTATTCCCGGGAAATTGAAAAAAATTTCCCGGGAATTCCCGGAAAAATTTGAAAAACGATTCGGGAATTCCAGACCCCAAACCCTAATTGCATTCCAACACTTGATTAAATCAAAGTCAAAGAGCACATTTCTGAAAATTCACAATGATTTGGTGAAAATACATGAAATACGTGTAACTGGGTACACCTGTTTATTTTTATGACTGATTACGAACTGGAATTATGAACCAAATAAAAATGAATCAACCAAATATGTCGTTCCGATCGCAAGTTCTGACAAAAAGTGCATAAAATATAAAGATTTTTTCATTATGTCCAAATTTTATGAATTTTCTTTATAACTATCTGAATGTTTGCCTTCCGAAAACTTTCGCAGAATCATATCGAACATAACATAAAAGAATTTCGCATATCCATTGCTTGAATTGAGACTTATGCCATAAGTTCATATATTCCTATTTTGCGGTCAACTATCCAAAAGTTTTTTCATCTTAAAACCCAGTTCGGACTACCACGAAAAGTTTGTAACAAAGATCAGCCAAATCTGTTCAGCCGTTCTCAAGTGATGCGATTACCAACGAACATCATTTCATTTTTATTATATAGATTATATATATTTTTAATTTATTAGTAAAATTGTGTATAACATCTGTACGATTTCTCCACAGATATTAGCATATCAAGACTGTTTTCATAAAGATATCACAAATTTTGAAATTGAACTATCTAAAAATATTAATAATGTTATTGTAGCCTTCTGTTCTGTTACATTCAGTTTATATTAATTATGTTGAATTACCACATTCAAGTTAGAAGATTTATATCGCCTATCTTACACAAACTTGCTGCTGAATTCCCGCGAGAACCCCATACAAATTTCCCGGGATACGGGAAACTGAAAATATGCAAATTCCCTAGACCTATCACCTGTGGTGAAAATATGTTAGATTGGTTCAGATTGTAAGATGTTTTGCCAATTTTGAAGAAAATCTGTTAAAATATGTGGCACCTAGAGTGTAGAGACAAATCGTATGGGAGCTCTATCTAAATCTGAAACGATTTTCTTCAAATTATATAGCGTTCGTCCTTATCCCAAAAAAAACTTATGGATAATTCTTTACTAAAATTCCAATTTTCGCCGAAGGTACCTTTCGTTTTGGCAATGTTCACTTAATGGGCATTTTTAATTTATATGTTCATTAATTAAAAGTAAAATTATAAAAATCGAAAAAATCGGAAAACATTTGTTTTGTTCTACATGTAAAAGATCTATGGATAAATGTAGAAGTTATGACACTCATTACAGACACAAACGATTTTTAGATAAAATAAGTAAGCTACCAATTTTTGTAGATGATGATGAAGACAATATTGAATATGAACTGAGATTGCTGGACCGATGGCGGACATATTTAAGTACTTTTAGTAGAACATATTTAAGTATAAGGAAGAAAATTAAATTTATTAAAGAAGATTAAAGGAATCAGAAAAATAAAAAGATTATGCTTTTTCTAACAGATTGAAATCCAAACAAAATTATTATGAAACAAGTAAAAAATGTGTTAAGTTCGGCCGGGCCGAACTGTATATACCTTCCACCATGGATTGCATTCCACAGAGGCTTTCGATTTTCGTAGAAATGCAGTAATATTACAGGAAAATATATATTTTTTAATATAGCCAAACCAAAACAAATAAAAATATTGAAAAAATAATTTTATAAATAAATATAATATTTTTATTATTTCAAACCACGCTTATTAGGCAAGGCTACCAATATGTTTAAATATCGAAATAATTCTTCAAGTCAATTAAAAAAATAAATATCCTTAATTTATATTTTCAAAAAGCTTAAATACCATAGATATTGACATATAGTGGGTGCTACAGTTTGTTGTATTTGCATTCTATTTTAATTCCAAAAGTACAAATTTTGAAAATCCACTATCTCACGTACATAGTGCAAAATAACCTAGCTTCAAAACTCAACCAATTTTTGCCGTAAAAGTAAAAAGTCGTGATTGGTACCATTTTTATCCCCTCTGATTTTACCCCCTTACGAGTACGACTTTCTAAAATCTCCTTATTTTAAGTGTCTATACAATTAGAGGGATGTACAAAATTTCCATTTTATGCCCAAAAAGTACGAATTTCGAAAAATCCGTTTATTTTACGTGTCTACGCAATCAGAGGAATGTATACACCGAATTTCATTATTCTAGATGCAGCCGTTTGGTTGGTACCATATTTATCCCTCTATTCCCACTTTACCCTTTAAAAGTATGAATTTGGAAAAAATACTTTTATATTATGTATTTACTCAATTAGAGGAATGTACACACCGAATTTCGTCTTTCTAGCTGTTGTCGTTTGATAGGTATCATTTTTATCCCTTTTTGCTCCATTTCACCCCCTACGAATAAGAATCACTTTATGGTGCGCTTTTATGCTATATATTAAAAAAGCGTGCTGAAATACTCTAAATATTAGGGGTATTTTCAGTCCTTGTGAGGGAAAAATGTTTCCCTCTGGCCCGATTTCGCCCACTTTCAATTCCAACCGATCTGCAACCATAAGACACATTTAGGGAAAATTTGAACCTCCTCAACAGACAGACAGACGGACATGTCTATATCGTCTTAGAATTTTACCCCGACCCAGAATATATATATATATATACTAGCTGAACCCCTAGCTGAATAAAAACGCTTTTACCACGGCCACCAAACGAATATTCAAAATCGAGCATCATATTTACTATTCTTGTGGTCAGTAATATATATGTACCAATTTTCAGTCTTCTAGCTCTTAGCCACGCCCACAAAATGAAAATCCAAATTTCGGCATCATACATATCATTCTCGTGGTCAGTAATATATATTTTCCAATTTTCAGCCATGTAGCTCAAAAAACACTATTGCCACGCCCACTCCGCCCACAAAATGAAAATACAAATTTCGGCATAATATTTATCATTCTCGTGGTCAGTAATATATATGTACCAAATTTCACATTTCTAGCTCTCAAAAACACTATTGCCACGCCCCCTCCGCCCACTAGCCTATAGTTCCTTCCAGACCTGCATCTATCTGTACTGAAAATTTCAACAACATCGGTTCACGTGATTGCGGAACAAACAAATAAACAAACAGACTTTCACTAAGGTCTTATAATATTAACTAGCTGAACCCCGCCCGCTTCGCCAGGCAAAAAACAAATGGTAACATTAAAATCAGGTTTCATATTGATCTTATCATATTGATATTATCGTGGTCAGTAATATATACGTTCCAATTTTCAGCCTTCTAGCTTAAAAAACATTATTGCCACGCCCACTAAACGACAATACAAATTTCGGCATCATATTTATCTTTCTCGTGGTCAGTAATATACATGTACCAATTTTCAGGCGTCTAGCTCTCAAAAACACTTTTGCTACGCCCCAACGCCCACGAAACTAAAATCCAAATTTCGGCATCAAATTGATCTTTATCGTGGTCAGTAATATATATGTACCAATTTTCAGCCTACTACCTCCCAAAAACTCTTTTGACACGCCCACTCCGCCCACAAAACGAAAATCCAAATTTCGCCATCATATTTATCATTCTCGTGGTCAGTAATATATGTACCAATGTTCAGCCTTCTAGCTCTCAAAAACACTTTTGCCACGCCCACTCTGCCCACAGAACGAAAATCCAAATTTCGGCATAAAATTGATCTTTATCGTGGTCAGTAATATATACATTCCATTATTCAATCTTCTAGCTCAAAGAACACTATTGCCACGCCCACTCCGCCCACTAAACGACAATCCAAATTTCGGTATCATATTTATCATTCTCGTGGTCAGTAATATATATGAACCAATTTTTAGCCTTCTAGCTCTCAAAAACACTTTTGCTACGCCCACGAAACGAAAATCCAAATTTCGGCACCAAATTGATCTTTATCGTGGTCAGTAATATACATATATGTACCAATTTTCAGCCTACTACCTCTCAAAAACACTTTTGCCACCCCCACTCCGCCCACTAAACGACAATCCAAATTTCGGTATCATATTTATAATTCTCGTGGTCAGTAATATATATGTACCAATTTTCAGTCTTCTAGCTCTCAAAAACATTTTTGCCACGCCCACTCCGCCAACAAAATGAAAATCTCAATTTCGGCATCATATTTATCATTCTCGTGGTCAGTAATATATTTGTTCCAATTTTCAGCCTTCTAGCTCTCAAAAACACTATTGCCACGCCCACTCCGCCCACAAAATGAAAATCCAAATTTCGGCATCATCTTTATCATTCTCGTGGTCAGTAATATATACGTTCCAATTTTCAGTCTTCTAGCTCTCAAAAACATTTTTGCCACGCCCACTCCGCCCACAAAATGAAAATCTCAATTTCGGCATCATATTTATCATTCTCGTGGTCAGTAATATATACGTTCCAATTTTCAGCCTTCTAGCTCTCAAAAACACTATTGCCACGCCCACTCCGCCCACAAAATGAAAATCCAAATTTCGGCATCATCTTTATCATTCTCGTGGTCAGTAATATATACGTTCCAATTTTCAGTCTTCTAGCTCTCAAAAACACTTTTGCCACCCCCACTCCGCCCACTAAACGACAATCCAAATTTCGGTATCATATTTATAATTCTCGTGGTCAGTAATATATATGTACCAATTTTCAGTCTTCTAGCTCTCAAAAACATTTTTGCCACGCCCACTCCGCCCACAAAATGAAAATCTCAATTTCGGCATCATATTTATCATTCTCGTGGTCAGTAATATATACGCTCCAATTTTCAGCCTTCTAGCTCTCAAAAACACTATTGCCACGCCCACTCCGCCCACTAAACGACAATCCAAATTTCGGTATCATATTTATCATTCTCGTGGTCAGTAATATATATGTACCAATTTTTAGCCTTCTAGCTCTCAAAAACACTTTTGCCACGCCCACGAAACGAAAATCCAAATTTCGGCATCAAATTGATCTTTATCGTGGTCAGTAATATATATGTACCAATTTTCAGCCTACTACCTCTCAAAAACACTTTTGCCACCCCCACTCCGCCCACTAAACGACAATCCAAATTTCGGTATCATATTTATAATTCTCGTGGTCAGTAATATATATGTACCAATTTTCAGTCTTCTAGCTCTCAAAAACATTTTTGCCACGCCCACTCCGCCCACAAAATGAAAATCTCAATTTCGGCATCATATTTATCATTCTCGTGGTCAGTAATTTATACGTTCCAATTTTCAGCCTTCTAGCTCTCAAAAACACTATTGCCACGCCCACTCCGCCCACAAAATGAAAATCCAAATTTCGGCATCATCTTTATCATTCTCGTGGTCAGTAATATATATTTTCCAATTTTCAGCCTTCTAGCTCCTAAAAAACTCTATTGCCACGCCCACTCCGCCCACAAAATGAAAATCCAAATTTCGGCATCATATTTATCATTCTCGTGGTCAGTAATATTTACGTTCCAATTTTCAGCCTTCTAGCTCTCAAAAACACTATTGCCACGTCCCCTCCGCCCACAGAGCAAATTTTTAAAAATTCTATAGCCTATAGTTCCTTCCAGACCTGCATCTATCTGTACTGAAAATTTCAACAACATCGGTTCAGCCGTTTACACGTGATTGCGGAACAAACAAACAAACAAACAGACAGACAGACTTACACTAAGGTTTTATAATATTAATAGGGATAGGGATAATAGGGAACTTTATGGGGTCTCCGATGAATATTTCAAGGTGTTACAAATGGAATGACAAAGTGAATATACCCCCATCCTGGAGGTGGAGGGTATAAAAAGTTTACCGAATTTTATGATTTTTTTTCGGCACCGAAATTTGTTAATTTTCAAATATTCATCTTTAGATTTTAAATATATAAAAATTATTTAAATATAATATTTTTAAGATATAGAAAATAAGCTAAATTCGTACCACTCCTGCGCTATTCAGAAAATATATGAATTTCGTCTAAAAATTTGTGTTTGAACAACATTTTCCATCAACTACTCATAAAAACTAGAAAATCAATTTACTTTGCATACAAATCGCCTACTCTTCGGAGCCCAAAAATATATTTCTATGAAAAAATATCTGCGAATTTTTCATAGTTGTACCATTATTAAGACGATATCAGAAAAGAATTAATACTAAAAAATACTCGACCCAGACTGCAGTCGAAGAAAAAATTCATTCTGCAATGTGTAGTGCAATCGGTTGTCCAATCGAATGGGTGAGAGTTCCTGGAAAGTCTTTACCGAGCATTCTCACGGGCGGTATAAGATCTCGAATATCCGGACACTGTCAAGAAGCTCCAGGGAAGATCCTGGAACACCTGACACTATGTGGGAGTTGTATTCCATCAATGATTTCTGATGTATGTAGTGCAGATATTGAGAAGATCAGAGGGAGTGAAGTATTTCTTGCACCGCTTTAAAAAGCTTAGACCTTGAATGCTCCTTTCGACACATCAGATACATATTTGTCCAACGAACATCACATCTGATTGCTCAATGTCAACACCGTTCATTGAAAACCACAAACCATTGTATCAGTGAATCGCTTCTGAGCACTGGGTCTTAAGTGCATTGTGACTTATCCATCAATCGCCTTTTGCTCACAATTTCTTAACGACTTGGTCTGACAAATAAGTATATTGGATTCGAAGTTCGACCCAAGAGATCGACGACGAATATAAGAAAAAGGGATGGGGAATTGAATGAACCCTGTGGTACTCCTGCGGTTAACCGATGCTCGTCGGATGAGAACATATCTAACACATACATGTATAGTGCGATCTCGGAAGAAGCTCGATATAAATCGAGTGAAGTCACTACCAACAACAAAAGCGATGTCTTGAGCAACGGCCTTACTCTCACCAAACTGATGGATGGATCGATTCAATTTTTCGGACTGCAGCATCAGTTACCCCGTAAATCGATTCCCATGTAAGCGATATTGTCGATCATTCAGTAAGTCATAGGTGTCTAAATACCTCTCAAAATGGTGGTTAACCATACTCTCCACAACCTTCGAGAGCGCACAGCAAATCGTCATCGTGCGGTATTCCGCATGTTTATTAGCATTACCTTTTCTGGGTATAGGCATAGCCACATACTAATGTTGCTGCCGATTTTGGCCAAACTTTATATATTATATTTCCACTATTAACATTCATGGTGGAAGCGGATCACATCGTTCTAGGTTTCAATACACTCCCATACAAATGTCCTTGCCGTGTTAACATTTGTTGTCAAACACATACATTTACATGACACAAAAATCCTTCCCGATTTCACTTTTTTACCGAATTGAGTTGTAATGGGATAGAAAGTGGAGGGTATCATATAGTCGGTCCGTCCGACTTTAGCTTTTCATTACTTGTCTTAGTTACAAACTGTACGCAGTAGTCCTAAGTAGGTTTTAAAATGAAACAAGTAAAAAGGCGTTAAGTTCGGCCGGGTCGAATCTTATATACCCTCCGCCACGAAGGTATTCGACAGTATTATCGGTAGATTACTGGCTGTCGACATTACACAGAAGTGCACTACCATATTAGGAAAATTGCGATTCTTCATTATTATAATATAAATAGTCCTCTACTTATATAAATACTAGCTGAACCCCCGCACGCTTCGCAAGGCAGAAAAACAGACGGAAATTAAAATCAGGTTTCATGGTGTTTTTCTTGTGATCGGTAATATATGTACCACTTATAATCAATGGATATGTTCCATGGAGAATATTAAAGAACATAACTTTAGTTTACGGCGAAAAAATGAAGAATTGTCGAAAATCAAATTTATTTTAGGTTGAGTGTGATTCTCCTCCTTTCCATAACCAAAACTATAAACTTCCTACGTAAGAAGATCTTACTTAATCGAATAGCTGGAAGTCAAATGTACTACATTCAAAACATATAAAAAGTCAATCAAATTGTTCACTAATCAGACAACACAAAAAGTAAAAAATTAATATAATTTGCATTTTCTTGACTTAAGTCGGCTTTTGACGAATGAATATTTATTTTTCATAACCTTTCTTTACTATTGTGCTAAAAAATTCAAAGAAAACGTGTAATTTTACAAAATTCAAATAAAAAAATTCCCCATCTTTCAAATCCCGCCCATTTGTATATTGCCTAAGAAGGTTAAAAATAAATTAACTCACACAACAATATAGGAATCTCGGTGTCGAATATACTCTAAAACAGGTGTTAATTTCGAATGGGAAGGGACATGGCCACTTTCCGCCCATCTTTGCACCACTATTTACACTGGATCTACTAAAACAGATTTTCAGCACTCTAGGTGTTATAGAAATGACAGTATTCGATAATAGGTTAACTTTGTATGTGAGATACCACGCCCACTTTTCCAATACCGCCCATTTTTGGCACAACTACGCATGTTTATGCTAGATGCCATCACATAAAATTTCAGTATTGTATTTGTCATACAACTGAATATATTCGAAAATGGGTTATAACTTCGTATGGGAGGTGCCACACCCACTTTTCTAATACCGCCCATTTTTGGCACTACTACGCACATTGATGCTAATGCACTTGCACAAAATTTGAGCACTCTAGGTGTCATGGAACTGACAATATTCAAAATTGGGTTTTATCTTCGTGTGGGAGGTGCCACACCCATTTTCCCAATACCGCCCATTTTTGGCACAACTACGCGCATTGATGCTAATGCACTGGCACACATTTTGGGGACTCTAGGTGTCATAGAACTGACAATATTCAAAATTGGGGTTTAACTTCGTATGGGAGGTACCACGCCCACTTTTTCAATACCGCCCATTTTTGGCACAACTACGCATATTGATGGTAGAGGCACTTACGCAAAATTTCAGCACTCTAGGTGTCATAGAACTGACAATATTCAAAATTGTGTTTTAACTTCGTATGGGAGGTGCCACGCCCACTTTTTCAATACCGCCCATTTTTGGCACAACTACGCATATTGATGCTAGAGGCACTTACACAAAATGTGAGCACTCTAGGTGTCATAGAACTGACAATATTCAAAATTGGGTTTTAACTTCGTATGGAAGGTACCACGCCCACTTTTTCAATACCGCCCATTTTTGGCACAACTACGCATATTGATGCTAGAGGCACTTACACAAAATGTGAGCACTCTAGGTGTCATAGAACTGACAATATTCAAAATTGGGTTTTATCTTCGTGTGGGAGGTGCCACACCCATTTTCCCAATACCGCCCATTTTTGGCACAACTACGCGCATTGATGCTAATGCACTGGCACAAAATTTGGGCACTCTAGGTGTCATGGAACTGACAATATTAAAAATTGGGTTTTATCTTCGTATGGGAGGTACCACGCCCACTTTTTCAATACCACCCATTTTTGGCACAACTACGCATATTGATGCTAGAGGCACTTACACAAAATGTGAGCACTCTAGGTGTCATAGAACTGACAATATTCAAAATTGGGTTTTAACTTCGTATGGGAGGTACCACACCCACTTTTTCAATACCGCCCATTTTTGGCACAACTACGCATATTGATGCTAGAGGCACTTACACAAAATTTGAGCACTCTAGGTGTCATAGAACTGACAATATTCAAAATTGGGTTTTAACTTCGCATGAGAGGTGCCACGCCCACTTTTCCAATACCGCCCATTTTTGGCACAACTACGCATATTGATGCTAGAGGCACTTACACAAAATGTGAGCACTCTAGGTGTCATAGAACTGACAATATTCAAAATTGGGTTTTATCTTCGTGTGGGAGGTGCCACACCCATTTTCCCAATACCGCCCATTTTTGGCACAACTACGCGCATTGATGCTAATGCACTGGCACAAAATTTGGGCACTCTAGGTGTCATGGAACTGACAATATTAAAAATTGGGTTTTATCTTCGTATGGGAGGTACCACGCCCACTTTTTCAATACCACCCATTTTTGGCACAACTACGCATATTGATGCTAGAGGCACTTACACAAAATGTGAGCACTCTAGGTGTCATAGAACTGACAATATTCAAAATTGGGTTTTAACTTCGTATGGGAGGTACCACACCCACTTTTTCAATACCGCCCATTTTTGGCACAACTACGCATATTGATGCTAGAGGCACTTACACAAAATTTGAGCACTCTAGGTGTCATAGAACTGACAATATTCAAAATTGGGTTTTAACTTCGCATGAGAGGTGCCACGCCCACTTTTCCAATACCGCCCATTTTTGGCACAACTACGTACATTGATGCTAGATGCACTCACACAAACTTTCAGCAGTCTAGGTGTCATAGAAATGACAATATTCAAAATTTGGTTTTATCTTCGTATGGGAGGTACCACGCCCACTTTTCCAATACCGCCCATTTTTGGCACAACTTTGCAGAATAATAATTAGTGAACTTTCACAAAAATTCAAGACTCTACCCGCAACAGTACTCCGAATATGCTAATTTATAAAAAAACGAATAAAACCCCAATTTGTGTGGGAGGTGCCACGCCCGCTGAAAATATCAAAAATTTATATAGCCTATTTTCACCACTGGTTCAGCATGAACATACTGTGAAAATTTCAAGAAGATCGGTTCAGTAGTTTAGGCTGCCATAAAGAACAAACAAACAAACGCAGATTAAGTTTTATATATAGACTAGCTGAACACTGTCCGCTTCGCCAGGCAAAAAAAAAAACAAACGGAAAAATTAAAATCTGCTTTCATATTGATTTTTCTCCTGATCGGTAATATATGTACCAATTATAATCAAGGTACTTCCCTGAGATACTGAATAAATGGATGTGTTCCACGAAGAACGTTAGTTTACTGCGAATAATGGAAGAAATGTCAAAAATCAAATTGATTTTTTGTTAAGCGTGATTTTCCTCCTTTCCATTACCTAAACAAAACACTTCATTCGTAAGAAGAAATTACATTACATTCAAAACACATGGAAAATCAAGCAAATTGTTCACTAATCAAACAACACAAAAACTAAAAAAATTATATAATTTCCGCTTTCTTGAAATGAAGAAAATCAAAAGAAAAAGTGTAATTTTACAAAATTCAAATCAAAAATGCCCCAACTTTCAAATACAAATGGGATATTGTCTAAGCAGGTTACAACTAAATTAACTCACACAACAATATAGGAATCTCTGTGTCGAATATACTCAAAAACAGGTTTTAATTTCATATGGGAAGGGCCACGACCACTTTCCGCCATCTGTGTACAACTATTTACACTGGATGAACTCACACAAAATTTCAGCACTCTAGCTGTCATAGAACGGAATATATTCAATAATAGGTTTTAACTTCGTATGGGAGGGGCACGCCAACTTTTCCAATACCGCCCAGTTTTTGCACAACTTTGCACATTGATGCTAGATGCACTTACACAAAATTTCAGCACTCTAGGTGTCATAGAACTAAATATATTCGATAATAGGTGTTAACATCGAATGGGAGGTGCCATGCCCACTTTTCCAATACCGCCCAGTTTTGGCACAGCTACGCACATTGACGCTGGATGCACTCAGACAAAATTTCAGTATTGTATCTGTCAAAGAACGGAATATATTCAATAATAGGTTTTAACATCTAATGGGAGGTGCCACGCCCACTTTTTCAATACCGCCCATTTTTGGCACAACTATGCACATTGATGCTAGATGCACTTACACAAAATTTCAGCACTCTAGGTGTCATAGAACTGAATATATTCTTTAATAGGTCTTAACATCGTATGGGAGGTGCCACGCCCACTTTTCCAATACCGCCCATTTTTGGCACAGCTACGCACATTGATGCTGGATGCACTCAGACAAAATGTCAGTATTGTATCTGTCATAGAACGGAATATATTAGAAAATGGGTTTTAACTTCGGATGGGAAGTGCCACGCCCACTTTTCCAATACCGCCCATTTTTGGCACATCTGTACAGACTAACAATTAGTGAACTTTCATAAAAATTCAAGACTCTAGCTGCAACAGTATTCAGCATATGCTAATTTATAAAAAACGAATTTATAAAAACGAATGTGTGGGAGGTGCCACGCCCACTGAAATTATATAGCCTATTGACCACCGGTTCACTATGAACATACTGTGAAAATTTCAAGAAGATCGGTTCAGTAGTTTAGGCTGCTATAAAGAACAAACAAACATACAAACACAGATTCATTTTTATATATATAGATTAATATAATTATTAGTCAGAATTAGTCCGCGTCGACGTAGACAGGCGAGCGCAAATACTGAATATCAAGATTCTAGCTACAACCATTTGATTGTAGCTAAATTTAATTCCATTTAGATCCTGAAGCTACGAATATCGGAGGATATATTTATTATTCGCGTCACCGCCGTCAGATAATTGTACACACCGAATTTCATTATTATAGCTGCAGCCGTTTGTTTGGTACCATTTTTATCCCCATTCGCCCCATTTTCAGATTTAACTACAAATTTCGAAAAAATCTTCTTTATTTCCCATTTGACAGTCAGATAGGGAACTTTTTTCCCTCTGGGCCGATTGCGCCCACTTTCAATCCCAACCGATCTGCAACCATAAGACATATTTACGGAAAATTTTAATCTCCTAGCTCATGTCGTTCGGCCGCTATCGTGCTTTCAACAGACAGACGGACATGGCTAAATAGTCTTAGAATTTTACCAGGATACAGAATATATATATTTTATGAGATCTCCGTTGAATATTTGAAGGTATTACAAACAGAATGACAAAGTGAATATACCCCCCACCTGGTGGTGGAGGGTATAAAAACTTTTGGATAGTTGCCCGCGAAGTTGGAAAATTTGTAAAAAGCTGAAAGTGCCTTTTTCTTTAAACCCCCCCCAGAGAGGTTTCGAACACATACTTTTTAAAACCTCTAGACTTTCTGAAGCAATAAAATATAGAATTTTGAAGGTATTTTTAAAATAACTCGTCTGAAATGGTAATTTTGCAGTAAAATCATGAAAAAACGAAAATTACAGCAAAGGTTATGAAAAATACAAACAGTCTAAACGAATTGTGCCAATTTCAAGATTGTGTAATGCTAATGTCGCTAATAGACATCAAATTGTTCGGAGAAGTTTCATTTTTATTAACCGATACCACTTCTTGACATTCGATTAGAGCAATATCTTATGAACTTTTAAGTGTGTACTACAATATAAGTTTGGAAATTTAATAACAAAATCTTTTAGTAATTTTAAAAAAGTGTAGATAAGAATAACTATGATATCATAATAAAATCTAAAACCATTCTAAATAAAACAAATAATTTGCTTGATGCTAACTCGTAGCTTAACTATGAGTGCCAAACTTGACAAATTTATATCTAATTGGAATGGAATCATTGAAAAGTAATTAAGTTAAGTTAAAAGTCTATTTTTGTTTCTGCGAAAAAGTTTTGGAGTAACCTAAGAATTTTTTATGTAGGCATTTTTTACTTATACAAAACTTTAATTATACAATACTTTAATTTTTAAATAAAATACAATGATGATATACCGCTCTCTTAGTATAGAACTCGGGTGGGACATTTGTATAAGGGCTACTTCAAAACATTGATCAACATATTCCACAACAGATGTTCACAGGTCAAATATAATATGGTGTGGCTATTCGTATATTCCGTTTGCAATACGTGGTCTGTAGAGCGCATCTTAGCACTATAATATTTGCGATGCGTAATCTTCATGGAGCTGTAACTAAATCTGAACCGATGTTACCTATTTTCATCACAGATGCAACAACAACGGTTTCTGTTACTTCCAAATGTTTTGGGACTTTGTAATGATAATACAAATCCATTTCGACAAACGAAGAAAACTGTTTGATATAAACATATTTCTCTTTGTTCATTTACAACAAGTGATGACATGTTTACGACAAACAAACTAATTATCCCACAAAAGAAACTCAAAAACGTGTCTAAAATTTCGTTTCTACGTAATGCACTTTTTCTCTGCGTGTAAGTCTCTATTTTAAAATCTACTTTAAAGTTGCGAAACAATAAGAAATGAGATTTAACTTACTAACATTTTTATATCCTACACCACTTCGTGGTCTAGGGTATTATAAGTTATTTTCGCGCCAAATGTTTGTAACACCAAGAAATAATCGAGCTAGACCCACCTTTAAGCATACCGATCGGCTTAGAATCACCAGCTGAGTCGATTTAACGATGTCTGTCTGTCCGTCCGTCTGTCCGTCTGCTGTCCATCTAAGCTTGTTCGCACTCTACAGGTCGCAATTGTTGTCCGATTGTCATGAAACCTGGCCAAGGACCATCGGTATTGAATTTGGAGGAAATCGGTTCAGATTTAGATATAGCCCCCATACAAATGTCGCTCCCTATTTCACTTTTTCCGCTTTAGAAACCACATATTGTACCCGATTTTCTTTAAAATTGGCACAACATCTTATAATCCAACTAGAAATACCTATGCAAAAATTGGGTAAGATCGGTTCAGATTTAGATATAGTCCCCATACAAATGTCGCTCCCTATTTGACATTTTCCGCTCTAGAAACGACATATTGTACCCGATTTTCTTTAAATTTGGCAGAACATCTTATAATCCAACTAGAAATACGTATGCAAAAATTGGGTAAGATCGGTTCAGATTTAGATATATCCCCCATACAAATGTCGTTCCCGATTTGACATTTTCCACTCTAGAAACGACATATTGTACCTGATTTTCTTTAAATTTTGCAGAATATCTTATAATCGAACTAGAAACACGTATGCAAAAATTGGGTAAGATCGGTTCAGATTTAGATATAGCCCCCATACAAATGTCGCTCCCTATTTCACTTTTTCCGCTCTAGAAACCACATATTGTACCCGATTTTCTTTAAAATTGGCACAACATCTTATAATCCAACTAGAAAGACGTATGCAAAAATTGGGTAAGATCGGTTCAGATTTAGATATAGCCCCCAAACAAATGTCGCTCCCGATTTGACATTTTCCGCCCTAGAAACGACATATTGTACCCGATTTTCTTTAAATTTTGCAGAACATCTTATAATCGAACTAGAAACGCGTATGCAAAAATTGGGTAAGATCGGTTCAGATTTAGATATAGCCCCCATACAAATGTCGCTCCCGATTTCACTTTTTCCGCTTTAGAAACCACATTTTGTACCCGATTTTCTTTAAATTTGGCACAACATTTTATAATCGAACTAGAAACACCTATGCTGAAACTGGGTAAGATCGGTTCAGATTTAGATATAGACCCAAACAAATGTCACTCCCTCCGCTCTAGAAACCACATCTTGCACCCGATTTTCTTTAAATTTGGCACAACATCTTATAATCTAACTAGAAACA
Source organism: Polietes domitor (assembly GCA_947397865.1). NCBI lineage: Eukaryota > Metazoa > Arthropoda > Insecta > Diptera > Muscidae > Polietes > Polietes domitor. The sequence continues at coordinate 82,647,714 of OX377618.1, read as the reverse complement.
CCTATGCTGAAAGTGGGTATGATCGGTACAGATTTAGATATAGCCCACATACAAATGTCGCTCCCGATTTGACGTTTTCCGCTCTAAAATCCACATATTGTACCCGTTTTTCTTTAAAATTGGCACAACATCTTATAATCCAACCTATGGTGAAAGTGGGTAAGATCTGTTCAGATTTAGATATCGCACTGATACAAATGTTGCTCCCGAATGTTTAACCGATTTTGGCCGAACTTTATATATTATATTTCACCAATAAACATACATGGTGAAAGCGGGTCACATCGTTCCAGGTTTCGATATACCCCCATACAAATGTCCTTTTCGATGAGATAGAAAGTCCGTCCGTGGTACATACGCAGGGAGTGGTGTAGGGTATTATATAGTCGGCCCCGCCCGACTTTAGCCTTTCCTTACTTGTTTGTTATATTTCTCACTTGTGTCAAATATTTTTCAGAGTTAATTTTTTCTATTTTTGTGTACATATGTGACAAGTATTATTCAAAAGTAGGAAGACGGAACTCTAAAATAGCAATTATTTGCTATTTGTTTTTCGTCGTGTTATTCGAATTTATACATATGGGTATTTCCACAGAAAGGTCCACCAAGACCACAAAATCAAAAATTCTTGTAAACACTTTGTTTTATCATATTTTCATAGGGAAACAATCAAATTTAATTAATGTACAAAAATTTTACATTTTTCATATTCGAGATATTCGAATGCAAAGTCGAGCAGGTGCAACTTTACTCGTTTCAATATTTCTCTTGCACATTTTGTTTTGATAAAAGTGCTTAAATAGAGACCCTTTGACTTTTGCTATCTAAAATCTTTTATGGAGAGCCAAAAAATAAAGGATACGAAATTATACGACCGCATTTGGTTTTGCATTATCGCATGTTTCAATGTCACGTTCGACATTGAAAAACAACATTTGTTGATACTGCGTCCAGAGTACATGCAGAAAGATCATCAAATTTTGAGTACAAACAGAGATTTTTATACAATTTAAATAAAAAAATTGAAAAAAAATACATTTTAATTATTTAAATGTAGATGAGCAAAAATGGAGGCAAAAAAATAAAATGAGTTGAAAAAGGCGGTGAGAAAGTTGAAAGAAGATCAGCTAAAATTACAAAAAATTAAATTTAAAAAAAACAGAATTTTGTAGTTTGCTGTTATTATGTAAGAATAAATACATTGAATGTTTCTGTTGATCAAAAAAAATATCAACTATAATTTCGCAAAAAAGTACAACAAAAGCAATATAAATACCATGATGGAAAAAAATGTCACGATCGACAGGTCTTAATGTTAAATTACAAAAAAAGTATTAATTATTTTTGGATAAAATCAAAACCATTTTTAAGAGGCATCAGTGCACAACATTGAAATATTGCCACAAGTTTCGCTGAAATCGGCGTTGGAATTGTTGTCCGCGAAAACGACTTCTGTTTTGGTCACGTGTTTTAAATTATCTAGAAAATGAAAAATTACCCAAAATCGACATTAGCACTAATTATACAGTTAATTAAGAGCTATAAGTTAAGCAAATGGTCAAAATAAAAATCCGTTTTATTTTCACTTTTTTGTCACTTTAAATATGTACGACGCGTCGCGACGGTCACGTTCGACATCATGGAAATGCCCATATTTAAGATTGTAAAAATGAAGAAACATTTCCAAATATTTTTTATTTAATCGGAATATGCTCATAAAGATTTTGTGTAAACATCAAAGACCTTCCATATACAAGACAAGAAATCTTACTCTTTGTCTGTTATTACCGGCGCACCGTTGGGCAATAACAGCGAATGTTGCTGTTAAAGCCATGTTAGCTTTTTACAGCAAAATATTAAAATAAGAAAGACAATGGATACACACACAAATATACACGAAAATGAAATGTATATATTTGGTTGATTGCTAAATTTTTGAAATATATTTGAATTTCATAGCAAAAACTTAAAAAAACAGTAAAATAACGACAATAATACTTTGCAGAAGCAAATGTTATTGCTGTTCGGTGGCATAGCTCGGCCACTTTACAAGTTAACAGACAAAGAGCGAGATTTCCCCTCTTGTATTTTTACGCTCTTTGGTAAACATCCCGTTTATTCATGTCCTGTATAAATTAAAAACCCCAAAACTCATTATATATCATATTTTGACCCATACTTTTTCAACAAGCATATCCAATTTTCTGCATTTATCATAGAAAAAATGCGGGGCCTGAAGGGTAAAGCGCCGAGGAATTCGATCATTTTTTCTGTAATACTTCTTCAAAATAGATATGTATGTATGTACTTTCAACAACTATTAAAAAAAGAAATTCTACACTTACAGAACAAGTCTGTTAATAAAAGCAGCGAAATGGAAAAAAGGGATAAACATAGTACCAAACACAAAAAATAGTACCTCTGACTGAGTAGACACGAAAAATAAAAAGGTTTTTCCAAATTCGTACTTTCAAGGGATTCAATGGGAGCAGGGGGATACAAATGGTACCAACTAAAAGGCTATAGTTAGAATGATGAAATTCAGTGTGTATATCCCTCTAATTGCATAGCCACGTAAAATATTTTTTCCAAATTCGTACCTTATTGTGTTACTTTAGTGTATAAATATTGGCTTATTAATTAAATTTCTGATTTTCATACATTTGAAATTTGTTGCGGACATTCTTCTTGTAGCTTGGAAGCACCACAAAGAAAAAATTTTTAAAGGGCGAAATGGGACAAAAAGGGATAAAATTGGTACCAGTGATACGATAACAGCTAGAATCATTAAATTCGGTGTGTACATCCCTCTAATTGCGTAGACACGTAAAATAGAGGGATTTTTCGAAATTCGTACTTTTGGGACAAAAAGGGATAAAAATTGTAAAAGTTGAAATTATGAAATTCGGTGTATACATTCATCTGACAATGAAGACTCGAAACAACAAGGATTTTTTTCGAAATTTGTACCTTTGGGCGGAGATTGGGGCGAATGGGGTACAATGGTACAAACCAATCGACTACAGCTGTAATAATGAAAGTTGGTGTGTACATTGCTTTGACGGCGTAGGCATTAAAAATAAATATAGCTTTCTATACCTCTATACTATATTCTCGTACATTTAGGATTAAAACGAGACAAAATTGGTACCAAGCAAACGGCTGTGGCTAGAATCATGAAATTGAGTGTTTACACTGTCTGCGTATTATGCGTATTTCCCCAAAAAAAAAGAATAAAACTGGTACCAAGCAAATGGATCTACCAAGATTCATGAAATTAGATGTGTACATTCCAATGTGGGCGCCAAACATAACGGATCTTTAAAATTTGTACTTTTCTTATCAAAATAATACTCACTTTGTCTGCATCTGAAAATGCTTCTCCCTAATGGCGACTGACAATCTCCTCATATATAGGCATGTTCACTTTCACAATTACAGAATTGTATTTATATAAATAGCAGTAGATTTTAAACTGTTATAGTTTGAAATAGTAAACAAATATAATAATGTGCATAAAAATATCACAATTTTCCTAATATGGTACTGTACTTGTATGTAAAGTTGACATCCTTTAATCTGCTGGTAATACTGTGGGAAAGCACTCCGTGGTGGGGGGTATACAAGATTCGGCCCGACCGAACTTAACGCCTTCTTACTTGTTAAGTGACTATAGACTATATGTCACGATTCAGACAATGGACGCATTACAATAAGCTGATCGACCATCGTCTTCACCAGTTTTTAATGATATAATGATATCCCGATATGCCAGCATGTCATGCTTTGTATCAATCAGTAAATAAACAGGGAAATGTATTAGGTCGAAGTTCATTGGGATTACACCATCCCAAATGTGTTGATTCCGTCAAATGCTAATATTGCTTTTTGTATTTTCCGATTGGAACCAAACTTTGTATCGTCGTTTTACCATTCGATAACATATCGAAAACATGCAGAATAAATGAACAATTATCAAATGATATGCATAAATATATATGGAAAATACAAGCAATATGTCAAAGATCTGATATTGTCATAGTTATAATAGGTTCGGAATATGACGCATAATAAGTCTTTGGTGGTTGTGCAATGATTATGTTCGAAGGTTATGTTCGCTTTATTTTACGCAGCCAACGAACTAAAGTATATTTTGTGAAAACACGCCAAGACACTGAAATAAGATCCGATTTGCAGAAAGGCCAATCTGGAATATTATTTTCAAATAACTTTGAGGTATTTAGATTTTTGTCAAAATCAAAAAACTGAAGAAAAATCACTTTAAGTTCAAAAGACATACACCACATTTTTATTATAACAAACATATTCTTTACGTAATTATATACTAAAAGGCTATAATATCATTTCAATTCTACCACAAGCGTTTCATTACCAAACTTGGATAATAATAATAATAATAATTATAATATCAAAACATGTACGGATGTCATCATTCGCTTTTACTGTAGATGTTTCTATGTGAAATATAACTCTATCACCAAGATTGGTTCAAAAATAAAATGTCTACAGAGAGAAAGTCAAGCCGGGAATGTCAAATGACATGCATTATGCATGCTGTGAATTTTAATAACTTGATTTGTAAGATATTAAAAAGAAAGGCTCATACAAATCTCTTTACATTTGTATGAGCCTTTCCTTACTTTATATGCTACGATAAGTTTGAGCAACCTTTTCCATCCAATAAAGTTACCGTTGTGATGTCTATATTTTCAGCAGACATCGCCATTGACGACATGTGCTTTCAGAAGTCTAATTATAAGATGATCTCTGCCAAACAACTGGACATTATGTCCTGACCAATCTTTTTCATCAATCCACTTACAATATTTTGGAGCAAAACTACAGTTTCCAGAAAGTCGTCAACATCTTATGGGGTTTGAATCACAAATCTTCAGGCGTCATTTTGACCAATTCTCTCAAAAAAGTCAAAATGACTTCTGGCAACACACAATCATTAGTTGAAATCAGATCATTTTGCATAGATTTTGATTTTGGCTCTTACACTTCCTTCATCGGAAATTGCAGCTCAGTTGTTGAAGGAGAGGTCGAGCAGTTCATTCAGCGTACAATTTGCCCTTGAATATGAAAATTAACGTTGCTTGAAGTTGTCCTGTTTGTGGAAACACGTCACGACATTCATATTAAGTACGTTCAAGCTAAACAAGTTGCAGATCGAACAATGTGCACTATTATTTTTAAAAAAATTGCAGGAAATTGTCAATGGGAAATCACTGTTGACGTTTCTGCATTATATTCCCCATAGATTTTTCCAGTTCAATGCATTAAATACGAACTCATCTGAGAGGTTGTACTAAACATTGTTCAAGATTCAGGTGTGCGAACGTACACACATTTCCAGCAGTATACTGAATTCATCACGCATGTTATGTCATGCCCGTATCCTTAAAATGAATATCTATGACAGCAACCCTTAATGGATACAATGATCTCTTAGAAATAAATTTTTCTCGTTTCAATTTTGTTTAAACATTTGAAATAGATTATCAAAACTTCAGAGTACAATCACAATTAAAGTTTTTAAAATATGGACAGAAAAGTTTCTGTCGGGTCAGCCAGTATTAAATAATTATATTCAACTAACTGACGCGACAGATATTTTCCTGTCAACATTTCAATTAGTTTGTTTGTGGTCGTCGTATGAATTTTTGAAAAGCTATTACAAATGTTTAACCAAAATTGAAATGGGAAAAATTTAGTTATCGGTGAATATTGTATCGATTAACGTTTGCTGTCATATATATATATTCGTTAATTTCTTCACATAATCTAGCTTTAACTGACAGAGGGTCTGAAAAATCGGTTGTATAGTGGTCAATTTTCTCTAGAAACGGAATCATCCAATTAAATGTGTTTTGTATGTTGCTAACATAACATAGCATGTTCGTTTAAACAAGAACGATTTTGAGCACGTATTGGAACACGAACTGACAACAATCTAAATAAAGGGTGGTTAAATTTAAAGGACCGATGTTGATTTTTGGTATGATTCAATTATGTATGAAACAAAATATCGGCCAAATGGCCGCCGCGATCTCGGCGTCACACCTACACCCGATGTTTCAAATTTTCGATGACGCTGAGGCATAATTGAGGTTCTCAACCATTAATGTGCCGAATTATCTCATCCGTTAGCTCTTGAATTGTTGCTGGCTTATCGACGTACACTTTTTCTTTCAAATAACCCCAAAGAAAGAAGTCCAATGGTGTCAAATCGCATGATCTTGGCGGCCAATTGACATCGCCACCACGTGAGATAACACGTCCATTGAATTTGTCGCGCAAAAGAGCCATTGTTTCGTTAGATGTGTGACAAGTGGCACCGTTCTGTTGAAACCACATATCGTCCACATCCATATTTTCGAATTTGGCGATAAAAAGTTCGTTATCATCTCAGGATAGCGAAGACCGAAGACAGTAACTGTCTGACCGGCCTCATTTTGGAAAAACTACGGCCCGACGATGCCGCCAGCCTCTTTGTGGGTGCATTGGTTTTTCGACAATCACTCTTGGATTATCATTCGCCCAAATGTGGCAATTCTATATTCGATATGCATTTTGATTTGAACGCCCATTTTCATAATAAGCCTGAATAACTTTAACGCGGTTGTGTATCTTTCCATGGTTCAAATTGAGATATGTCAAATGAAACGCAGAAAAAAGCTTGATGTTTAGGTGTGGTTCTCATTCAACATCGGCCCTTACAATTTAACCATTCGCAATATCAACAGCAGTTTCTCTATAGCGAGTGTCCAGCAATTGTTTAAAAATACTTCAGATTGGCCGTTCCATAACACATGATTCTGTTCGTCGGATGGAGATTGCAGTGGAATTACCAGTAATGTGATTCCGCAGACCTTATTGTGCGCCATAGTACACTCTTCCGGAACGATAAAAAATGCCCGTATCAGATCTTTGAAAGGTTGCACAATGCAGTATCGTTAATTTGCAACCTGATTGCTTTTCGACAGTTTTCCAAGAACGTAGCTGAAATTTCTGACGAAATTTCCACCGCGAGCGTAAGCATACATTTTGTTGGCGATTCAACTATAGAACGTTCGTTAGAACTCATTTTCGCATGCAACGTAATCACATTGTTTTTGTATTGCGTTCCAACTGTCGATTAAATGCTTCGGATAGTTGGGCGCTGTTCATAATTTGGCATGTCTTCATTCAATGCCTCATTGTGAATTTTCCGACATGACAGCTTTGTATTTGGTTTACAAAACATTACGAATTATATCAGCATTTGACAGAATCAAAACATGTGCGATTGTGTAATACCAATAAGAGCCGACCAATGCATCGATGAAAATGCATGAAATACCTTAATGCCTGATTTCCCTGTTTGATGATTGATTACTAACTGGAACTACAAACCAAACAAAAAGGAATCAACAAAATATGTCGTTCCTATCAGTCAGTTCTGACAAAAAGTGCATGAAATATAACGATTTTTTGCATTTTGTCACAATTATCTGACTTTTCTTAATAATAATTTTTTTGTTCCGAAAATGCATGAATAGAGACTTATATATTTGAGTTCATTAAAAAATTTTATAGAAAAAAACACTTTCGGTTTTTTTTTAAATTTTTTCAATTTTGTGGTGAACTATTGTTTCATCTTAAAACCTAGTTCGGACTACTACGAACAGTTTGTAACAAAAATAAACTAAATCGTTTTCAAGTGGTGGGATTACCAACGAACTTCATTTCGGGTTTATACCCTCCAGCTCCAGGAACAACTGGACGAAATCGGTCCAAAGGGAAAAAAATTTCTTTCACAAGGACTGAAAATACCCCTAATATTTCGAGAATTTCCCCATGTTTTTCAATAATGTCTGCTTATATTTACTTGATGTAGTGCATGTACAATCACCATAAAGTGATTGGTAGGGGGTGAAATGGACCAAAAGGGATCAAACGGCAAAAGCTAGAAACACGAAATTCGGCGTGTACATTCTTCTCATTGAGTAGATACATAATATAAAAGAATTTTTCCAAATTCGTACTTTTATCGGTGAAATGGGAATAGAGGAATAAAATTGGTACCAACTAAACGGCTGGAGCTAGAATGATGGAATTTGGTGTGTATAAATAAAGAGATTTTCGAAAATCGTACTTTTAAGGGGGTAAAATGGAAAAAGCGGATAAAATAGGTTCCAACCAAATGGCCGCAGCTTTTTGGATTATAAACGACAAAGCTACTAACAAAAGGCGACCAAACAATTTAGTGTGCCTTCAGCAACAAAGAAATTATGACAGTACAAACATCATCAGGTCGATGCGTGCAGATCATGAAATTTCATATTTTTTGAAGAGCACATCCGCAGTTTGAAAAATAACTAGTGGCAACCCTGTGTGATCGGTAAATATGAGTACTACTAATAATGTGTGTAAGTGCTAAATAGATCGAATTATTATTTTGGTACCGAGAGCCATTTTAGGTTAAATTTTGTTGATTTTCATAGGGTTTTCAAGCTTAACTTGCAATAGAACCAAAAGGGATTTTTCGATTATAACTTCTTCAGCACTTGAAAAATATGATGCAGGCGAGCACATTATTTATATTTAATGTATTTTTAACAAGTTGACGCTAAAATAAAACGTGTGCCTCTAATTTGAAATTTTTAATTTTTCAAAATTGAAATCGGACTATTTTGTAGATTTTCCCATATATAGTATAAATATATTGGTAGCCTTGTCTTATAAGGGTGGTGGTAAATAAATTTTTTATTTATTTATAAAATTATTTTTTCAATATTTTTATTTGTTTTGGTTTGGCAATATTATTTTACATTTATAATGTTGCTACACTTCTACGAAAATCGACAACGTCCACAGAGGTGGAGGGTATTTAAAGTTCGGCCCGGCCGAACTTAACGCCTTAGCTTAATGATTGTAAGGAATTTACTCGCTTCACGAGAAAGTAGATTGTTACTCTCTTAGTGATGCTACCAGATTTTTCTTGATGATTCATTTAAGAAAAACTAATAGGTAAGAATGGTGCCACCTTATCAAGCCTCTTAATTGTAAGCTAGTAAGCCCAATCGAACAGGTCTATTATAAGTTAGGTTAGGTTGAAAGGGTTGCCCGCTTGTAGTATACACAACATCATGTGTATACGCAACCAGGCGAGTTCACTCGGAGACTATTTGTCCATTGTGATACCCTTGACAGATAACTATAGCAGAAATATATTAATGGAATGGAGGATTATTGAAGGAGAAGAAAAAGTGATAGCTAGGTGAGTGCGGAGGGTTCATTATAGTGTCAGTCGTTATTAGATTGCCTGGTGTTTCTACTGGAGAACCAGTTGGCCTTATCTATGAATTGATATAGGGGTTTTAAAGGAACGCTTGCTACTTCTGCCAGACTGCTAAAGAGCCTGCTTCCAAGATAATGTAGCCTAAGCTCCTCCAGTCTATGGCATAAGCATAGCAGATGTTCCACCGACTCCTCTTCTTCTTCGTCGAGGCAGCTTCTGCAGTAGTCCATATGAGGGATTCCCATACGGTCTATTGCGCAGTGCCCTGTAAGGACCTCCCATAAGTATGCTTGTGTTTCTTTTGCCGAGTGCCAGTAGTTCCTTTGTTCTACTATGGTTGATTTTCGACCATAAGTTACGTGTTATTTTGCAGTTATGAACGGAGTCCCATCGCATCTTTGTTTCTCGGTCTGCTATTTCGTCTATTTGATTGAGTATTTCGATGAAAGGCGTTCGTATGTTCGTAGTACATGGAACGTCCGTCGCCTTGAAGCCATTCCGTGCACATAAGTCTGCCATTTCGTTTCCAGGTACATCCGTGTGATCCGGTCATGTACGCATCTTGATCTGTTAGTCTTGGAGTTTAAGGCTTTAAGAGCTGCCATACTGTCCACATATATTCTGAATTTTGATGGATCGATGTCCCGTTTCAGAATATTTTTCGCGGCTATGTTTGTGGTATAGACTTCTGCCTGAAAGACTGTGCAAGTAATTGGCAGTCGGATGGATATTTTAAGGTTTAAAGGTTCAGATAAGACTTCCGATCCCGTACCTCCATTCCATTGTCTCCATTTTTGAGCCATCAGTGAAGGTAGAGTTTTCCTCGTCGGTCATGACCATGTTGGATGCCCTTTCTTCTCTGGTGGGGATTATCAATTTGAAGTTCTTATGTAGATGCATACTGGGCGTAAGAAAATCGGAATCTATATCTAGCCTCCCGTATGATTCGGTGGCTTCTAGAATGGAGCTGTGCCCAAGCGTGTCGTTTTTCAGCATACCGAGTTCTCTGATACGCAATGCTACCCTTGCTGCACATCTCCTTACGAAAATGTCCACGGGTTGTATATTGAGTATAGTTTCTAGTCCGGCTTGCGGAGCTGATCTCGTTGCCCCAGCAATGCCCACGCATGCCATCCTCTGTACTTTGTTGAGATTTTCTAGGAGTAATTTCCTTTTTACCGCGCTCCACCAGACCAATGCCCCGTATGTGAGTATTGGTCTTACTATCGCCGTGTACAGCCAGTGTACCATCTTTGGTTGTAGTCCCCATCTTTTCCCGAACATCTTCTTGCAGGTATAAAAGGTGCAGAGTGCTTTCCTACCTCTCTCTTCTGTGTTCCTTTTCCAAGAAAGTTTCGAGTCCATGTTTATGCCAAGGTATTGCTTCCTTTGACAGATGCAATATCTCCCCGTCCAATTGGGGGAGATCAAAGTCCGGAATTTTATATTTTCTCGTGAACAGAACCAGCTCTGTTTTCCTTGGGTTAACTCCTAACCCATTTCTTGACGCCCATCTTGAGAGCTACCTTAGTGATATTTCCATGACCTCACTAATCGTTGGTAAGAATTTACCTCGGACCAGCAGTACTAAGTCGTCAGCATATGTCGTCACCTTAATTCCGTCTCTGTTGAGGTCAAGTAGGATTTCATTTATCACAAGGTTCCAAAGCATGGGAGAGATCACACCTCCTTGCGGTGTGACTCTTGTAAAACGTTTCCTCACAACTTTCTCACCCAATTTCGAGTTAATAATCCTGCTTTCCACCATGCTGCCCGTTCATTGTGCCTTGGTTCATTTCCATGCGTCTGAGAGCGGATGTGATCGATGTTATTTAGACGTTATTGAAGGCGCCTTCTACGTCTAGAAAAGCTAACATCGTGTAGAGTTTATACAACAAGGAGCTTTCAATATAGCCTAAAACCTCATGTAGTATACACAACATCATGTGTATACGCAACCAGGCGAGTTCACTCGGAGACTATTTGTCCATTGTGATACCCTTGACAGATAACTATAGCAGAAATATATTAATGGAATGGAGGATTATTGAAGGAGAAGAAAAAGTGATAGCTAGGTGAGTGCGGAGGGTTCATTATAGTGTCAGTCGTTATTAGATTGCCTGGTGTTTCTACTGGAGAACCAGTTGGCCTTATCTATGAATTGATATAGGGGTTTTAAAGGAACGCTTGCTACTTCTGCCAGACTGCTAAAGAGCCTGCTTCCAAGATAATGTAGCCTAAGCTATGGCATAAGCATAGCAGATGTTCCACCGACTCCTCTTCTTCTTCGTCGAGGCAGCTTCTGCAGTAGTCCATATGAGGGATTCCCATACGGTCTATTGCGCAGTGCCCTGTAAGGACCTCCCATAAGTATGCTTGTGTTTCTTTTGCCGAGTGCCAGTAGTTCCTTTGTTCTACTATGGTTGATTTTCGACCATAAGTTACGTGTTATTTTGCAGTTATGAACGGAGTCCCATCGCATCTTTGTTTCTCGGTCTGCTATTTCGTCTATTTGATTGAGTATTTCGATGAAAGGCGTTCGTATGTTCGTAGTACATGGAACGTCCGTCGCCTTGAAGCCATTCCGTGCACATAAGTCTGCCATTTCGTTTCCAGGTACATCCGTGTGATCCGGTCATGTACGCATCTTGATCTGTTAGTCTTGGAGTTTAAGGCTTTAAGAGCTGCCATACTGTCCACATATATTCTGAATTTTGATGGATCGATGTCCCGTTTCAGAATATTTTTCGCGGCTATGTTTGTGGTATAGACTTCTGCCTGAAAGACTGTGCAAGTAATTGGCAGTCGGATGGATATTTTAAGGTTTAAAGGTTCAGATAAGACTTCCGATCCCGTACCTCCATTCCATTGTCTCCATTTTTGAGCCATCAGTGAAGGTAGAGTTTTCCTCGTCGGTCATGACCATGTTGGATGCCCTTTCTTCTCTGGTGGGGATTATCAATTTGAAGTTCTTATGTAGATGCATACTGGGCGTAAGAAAATCGGAATCTATATCTAGCCTCCCGTATGATTCGGTGGCTTCTAGAATGGAGCTGTGCCCAAGCGTGTCGTTTTTCAGCATACCGAGTTCTCTGATACGCAATGCTACCCTTGCTGCACATCTCCTTACGAAAATGTCCACGGGTTGTATATTGAGTATAGTTTCTAGTCCGGCTTGCGGAGCTGATCTCGTTGCCCCAGCAATGCCCACGCATGCCATCCTCTGTACTTTGTTGAGATTTTCTAGGAGTAATTTCCTTTTTACCGCGCTCCACCAGACCAATGCCCCGTATGTGAGTATTGGTCTTACTATCGCCGTGTACAGCCAGTGTACCATCTTTGGTTGTAGTCCCCATCTTTTCCCGAACATCTTCTTGCAGGTATAAAAGGTGCAGAGTGCTTTCCTACCTCTCTCTTCTGTGTTCCTTTTCCAAGAAAGTTTCGAGTCCATGTTTATGCCAAGGTATTGCTTCCTTTGACAGATGCAATATCTCCCCGTCCAATTGGGGGAGATCAAAGTCCGGAATTTTATATTTTCTCGTGAACAGAACAGCTCTGTTTTCCTTGGGTTAACTCCTAACCCATTTCTTGACGCCCATCTTGAGAGCTACCTTAGTGATATTTCCATGACCTCACTAATCGTTGGTAAGAATTTACCTCGGACCAGCAGTACTAAGTCGTCAGCATATGTCGTCACCTTAATTCCGTCTCTGTTGAGGTCAAGTAGGATTTCATTTATCACAAGGTTCCAAAGCATGGGAGAGATCACACCTCCTTGCGGTGTGACTCTTGTAAAACGTTTCCTCACAACTTTCTCACCCAATTTCGAGTTAATAATCCTGCTTTCCACCATGCTGCCCGTTCATTGTGCCTTGGTTCATTTCCATGCGTCTGAGAGCGGATGTGATCGATGTTATTTAGACGTTATTGAAGGCGCCTTCTACGTCTAGAAAAGCTAACATCGTGTAGAGTTTATACAACACGGAGCTTTCAATATAGCCTAAAACCTCATGTAATGCCGTTTCCACTGACCTTCCTTTAAGGTATGCGTGTTGTGACTTACTGAAGTCGTCTGGATTTAGTTTCTCCCTGACATGCAAGTCCATCAGTCTTTCCATGGTTTTTAGTAGTGATGTAGTAGTAATGATGTATGATAGACTAATGGGTCTATAATCTTTTGTCGTGTTGTGGTTTATTTTTCCCGCCTTGGAGATAAAGACCACCCTGACTTCTCTCCATGCTCTAGGTATGTAGGACCATCTCAGGCTTGCAGAGAAAATTAGTCGTAGCCATGGCAATAACCGGTCCAGGGAGACCTGCAGCTGTGCTGGTATAATTTCATCTGGTCCTGCTGACTTGTATGGTCTAAAGGATCGTATGGCCCACATTATTTTTCGTCATCAACTATTGTTTTGATGAACTCGTCCGTGCAAACGGAGGGAGGGGTTACTGTTTCTTCAATGCTGTTGTTATCGTCCTGGCATCCTGGGAAGTGTGTTTCCATAAGGAGTTCTACTGTTTCTGGACTGCTTTCTGTGAAAAGTTCATCCGGTTTCATCAAGAATCCTGGAGTACTGGGTTCCTTGGAGAGCGCTTTGCGAAATCTGGCGACCTCGTTTGTACCTTCCATTTCCTCGCAGAAGTTCGTCCAGGATTTCCATTTTGCTTTTTTGATCTGCTTCTTGAGACCTCTTTGTAGTCGCTCCAGCCTTTTGGAGTTTTCTCCCTTTTTGCTCTGTTGAAGAGTCTCCTACTTTCCTTCCTGAGTGCCCTGATCTCCGGTGTCCAACGGGTTTCGTTGACTTTCCGGGGGCGTCGCTCCTGGCAGGATTTTTTGAAGTATTCTGAAACGGAAAATGTCAGTTGATTCACTGCACCCTCCAATTCATGCACGTCACTAATCTCTCTGCCGGGAGGAGGCAGTGACTGCTATGGACTACTGAAGAGGTTCCAGTTAGTCTTTTTGAGATTTCTGTTGGGTTTCCCCCTAATTATATCATGCTCTATGTTCAAGTGTATTCTAAAGTGGTCCGAGAAGGAACATTTTTAGATACCATCCAATTTGAGACTCTAATCGTTTCACAGTTTGACACTAGAGTTATATCTATAACCTGTTCCCTAGTTCTATTATAGAACGTCGGCCTATTGTCCTTGTTGCATATTACTACCCCAAAGGGTGTGGTTTGCATAGCCTCCGAGTACAAGATCGTGCCCATTTCGTCTGCACCAATCCACCAGGGCCTGGACCTTGTTTGTCTACTTCGCCTTTTCTGAGGCATCAGAAAAAACATGTTGTTCAGCTGAACTTAGGGGAATATTGAACCAACCGAGGAATCTGAATGGAATTCACATCCTGATAGGTATCCAAAAACTTCTGTCATTCATGTTCCGGTCATTTGACGTCCATTTCCTCAATTCGAATTTCGCAGAAGACAAAGCCGAAAAAACTGATCACGAGAGGTCAATGCAGTCTCCAGATCATGGTAACCCGTTAAAACGGTGTCAACGTACATGTACTTCCGGAGAAGGAAATTCGTCCTCAGAGTCATCGGCCAGTTGTAATAACGTCCCAGCAAAAAGAGAGAACCCGAAGAAGTGAAAAAGATGTTCATCTTGTGATTCGGTAGTAGTGAAAATTGTGATATACACTAATGAATTTAACATGGAGTTGTCATAGGAGTGATGTCCTTTATTTTGAAAGATTTAAAAGTTATTTTAAAGTGTTGCAAAGGAACAACCTTTTCTCAAGTTTCCATTTCTGTTTCAAAAAATCCGCCGCTACCGGGGGTAGAACAGCGGACCTTCTGGTTGCTACTACGACACTCTAACCATCTCACCTATCCTCTGTTGGCATCATATGGTCCAAGTCCAAATATTCCCTTACCACCCCGTCATAAACAGTTTGATATGTCGTTATCTCAGGGGAGCCTCGTTACGCAGAAATTGTTGCAAGTTTGTCGAAGAAGATTCTTGTTAAGACTATCTTATTCGGAGAATTCGATGGAAGTAGACAAAACTTGAGTGTATGAAGAGGAAACGGGACCAGTAATGATCCAGCCAAAGACCGTGTTTTGCGCTATCAATGCGCCTAAAACGCTTTGGAGAGTAACCCCCCAAGAGAATTCTTGGATGGAGATCTGGTCCGATTAAAAGGTCCACAAGTCGGCAATCAAAAAGATGTGTATCGGCCAAACGAATACTTGGCAAATGAAAAGACACATCTGAATTCGTTGAAAAAATGGCAAGTTGTACGAAATGTGCGGAAGACTAAGGCATTCGTTTCCATTAACAACGCCGTATCTAAAATAGAACCTATTAGGTAGAATAATGCTCTTCAAAAACGCTTTGCGGTGAGGTTTTCGGGTGTATACATAAAGGGTGATTTTTTAAGAGCTTGATAACTTTTTTTAAAAAAAAAACGCATAAAATTTGCAAAATCTCATCGGTTCTTTATTTGAAACGTTAGATTTGTCCATGACATTTACTTTTTGAAGATAATTTCATTTAAATGTTGACCGCGGCTGCGTCTTAGGTGGTCCATCCGCTTAGTCCAATTTTGGCATTTCCACGTTTTTGAGTAACAGAGACCCAATTGGTGCGAACGGCGACGAATCGAAAATTGGTGGTCATCATTAACACTGGCCGATACAGCTGCGATATTTTCTTCAGTTCGCACTCTACGTAAGCGTGTTGGTGGTTTAATGTCCAACAATGTAAATTTGGTGCGAAATTTAGTCACAATAGCCCGAATAGCCGCTTCAGTGGGTCGATTAAACTGACCATAAAATGGAAGCGCGCAATGAACTTTCTTAACAGAGCACGCATTTTGATAATAAAATTCAATAATTTGCAAGCGTTGTTCGTTTGTAAGACGATTCATGATGAAATGTCAAAGCATACTGAGCATCTTTCTCTTTGACACCATGTCTGAAATCCCACGTGATCTGTCAAATACTAATGCATGAAAATCCTAACCTCAAAAAAATCACTCTTTATAATACGCAGGTGTGATTTTCATATAACGTAGATATATATACAACTTATGACTTCATGTTAACGCAATCACTCCATACAGAAGGATCACTGATGAGTTGTCTCTACACAGGACAACGAAATACGTATATGGTCAAATGTGTGTATGGTTGAGTGTGGTTCTCCTGCCTGATTTACACCCGATATTCTAGAATTGACCTGCGAAGCATGATATGCCCCAAAACGTGGACAATCACGAAGTTGATGAGATGGTCTGGAACAGAGAATACATAGTTTGTTATGATGAGCACGAGAATATCCAGGTGGGACTGCATTCGTAAAATGCGCGCCCGCCTTCCTACAGTCGGAATCAATACCCCTTATGTAGAGAAGCCATGTCAGATTTGTATCCTTTCCGTAAGAAAGAGATCCAAATGTTTCCACGGAGACAAAGCCGACATATTCTTCACGATCTGTTCCCATAAAATTACACTACTTGGTAGCGAAAGTACCAAGGATCGGAAGATAGAAAAGCATCTTGTGCTGGTTGTTCACTAAGATGCGAGATGGGAAATTTGGATACAATTTCGCGAACCTCACCACTAGTTTTCCAAATGAAATGACATAGCCGATCATTGTCACTTAAGCGGGAGTTATTAATGTACAGCGCTGAAAAAAGATCCCTAAATGTTGGCCGTAATAGGAAATCACCATAGAAAATGTCAGTATCGCATGGCTGCAATGCAAGGCCGTGAACCATACCGTTGTGTCCTCACATTGCACCTGCTGTCTGCCTGTGCATCTATTCTTGTAATCAAAGTCCAGGTCGTAATTCTTAACCGATTCAAATGAAACCTTATATTTGTTTCTTTTGGGTAATACGAACGCTATTTAAAATGAAGCAAATCGGTTCAAGTGTAGATCTAGCCTTTATACAAATGTAGCTTCCGGTGTGTCTTCATATTTTAGCCGATTGGGTTCCAATTTGGTATTATAGTTCATCCGTCCATGTTTTAATATAGACCCCTTACACATACCTAATATAATTTCTTTACGATCTATATGACAGATATATGTGATAATTTCCCGGTGTTACAAAGAATTAATTATAAACACTGGAAGTAGGGAACACCTTTATTATTTCGTTTATGCCCACTAACATCCACGACCATATATTTATCGGGTACTCCTATTTGTGAACTGTGTACAAATCCAATACTTAAAGGGAATGAAACAAAAAAATATGTATCTCCTCTTACTCTTATACCAAAATATTTATCATATCATTCATAATTTCTTCAGAAATTAATGTTATTACACGTCCGACGTAGGCCTTGCGAGAGAAGGCAGTGCGGAAGGTGTTTGATTTATCGATGGGTATTTTCTACACACTTTTTGTTGTAAATTTGTTGGCTCATTCCTACTTCCCTTTTTTCGCGAGACATGCTAGAAGGCCACCCAAAAGTAGGCAGCGGCGAAGGTGTTCGATTAGTCGAAGGGTCATGTGTTTCTATAAACTTTTTGACGTAAACACACAATAAAGTTCTGTGGTTTAGAAGGTAGCACGTCCGATTAGCAATGCGAAGTTCATGGGTTCAAAATCCAGCCGATGCAAATAAAAATGTTGAAAGATTTAAATCGAAAATTAATATTCTGCCAATAAACAAAGCTAGAAATATTGAAGAAATTGTTGTCCATTGTTCGTCATATTTTTTTATTTTTAGACTATCTAGAAGGCCTTCTGGAAGGACTTTGGTTGCAGGCCTTCCAGAAGGTCTTTTGTAGGAGGCCTTACAGATGACCTTTTGTCAGAGCCCTTCTAGAAGGCCTGCAAATAGAAGCGAGAGGGAAGGCCTTGCTCTTCAATCCTACTCTGTGTTAATTTTAAATGCAGCAAGCACGGCTTGTGTCTCCCTAAGAAGGCCTTGCGTACGCCTTCTTTTTCCTGCTGGGAATTTGCACTGTCCTCGACTATAATATAAAATGGAAAAAGGGGATACAAATAGTACCAACGTAATGACCGCAGCTAGTGTCATGAAATTCGGAGTATACATTCCCCTGACTGCGTAGATACGAAAAGTAAAAGATTTTTTCAAAATTCGTACTTTTTACTTTTACGGCAAAAATTGGTTGAATCATGAAGTTAAGATTTTTTACACTATGTACGTGAGATAATGGATTTTCAAAATTTGTACTTTTGCAATTAAAATGGAATGGAAATAAAACCCACTATCTACCAATATTTATGGTAATTACGCTTTTTTGAAAATATAAATATAAGAATATTTATTTTTTGAATTGACTTGAAGTATTATTTCGATATGTAAACGTATTGGTAGCCGTGCCTTATAAGCCTGGTTTGAAATCATAGAAATATTATACAGTTGAGCATCGATTATCCGGGATGGTCGGGACCGGAAGCGTTCCGGATAATCGATTTTACCGGTTAATTGAGGTACAATTTTTTACTCTTTTTTTACATAAATGTTTGTTTTATTTATTCAATATGCACACTTACAATAAAGAGTGATTTTTTTGAGGTTAGGATTTTCATGCATTAGTATTTGACAGATCACGTGGGATTTTAGACATGGTGTCAAAGAGAAAGATGCTCAGTATGCTTTGACATTTCATCATGAATAGACTTACTAACGAGCAACGCTTGCAAATCATTGAATTTTATTATCAAAATGCGTGCTCTGTTAAGAAAGTTCAGAAAGAAAGAAATTGTGTTCAGCGACGAAGCTCATTTTTGGCTCAATGGGTACGTAAATAGGCAGAATTGTCGATTTTGGAGTGAATATCAGCCAGAAGCATTGCAAGAGCTACCAATGCATCCAGAAAAAGTCACAGTTTGGTGCGGTTTATGGGCTGGTGGCATCATTGGACCGTACTTCTTCAAAGATGATGCGAATCGTAACGTAACTGTGAATGGTGAGCGCTACCGTGAGATGATATCCAACTTTTTTTGCCCAAAATGGAAGAACTGAACTTGGTTGACATGTGGTTTCAACAAGATGGCGCAACATGCCACACAGCTCGCGATTCATTCATTCCATTTTGAGGGAAAACTTCGGAGAACAATTCATCTCAAGAAATGGACCGGTAAGTTGGCCACCAAGATCATGCGATTTGACGCCTTTAGACTATTTTTTGTGGGGCTACGTCAAGTCTAAAGTCTACAGAAATAAGCCAGCAACTATTCCAGCTTTGGAAGACAACATTTCCGAAGAAATTCGGGCTATTCCGGCCGAAATGCTCGAAAAAGTTGCCCAAAATTGGACTTTCCGAATGGACCACCTAAGACGCAGCCGCGGTCAACATTTAAATGAAATTATCTTCAAAAAGTAAATGTCATGGACCAATCTAACGTTTCAAATAAAGAACCGATGAGATTTTGCAAATTTTATGCGTTATCAAGCTCTTAAAAATCACCCTTTATATAATACTTATACATTTTTAATTATTACTTACGTAATTACTTAAAAAATCATTTAATGTGGTTTATTTTTTCTTCTTAACCTGAATATTTTCTGCCAAAAGCTTCTCTTGGACACGGTAGATTTGAATTTTATCTTTTTCTGTTCCCTTTGTTCCCGGATAATTGAGGTAATCACGGTTAATCAATTGACATAAAAATATTTTCCTTTCGTTATCGATCCCGGATAATTGATGTTCCCGGTTAATTGAATCACGGATAGGGTTTGGGGTCCGGGAATTCCCGAATCGTTTTCCCGTCCAATTTTTTTCGGGAAAAAAATTAAATTTCCCGGGAATACGGGAAATATTAAAAAATATGTTATTGATTATTTTGAGCACTAATTCAGTTATACTATATAAAAAGAAAATTGCGAAAATCTGATATGGATTTTTCGAAAAAGGAGGAAAGAGACAAAAAGGGATACAACTAGTACCAATTTAAGTATTGCAGCTATATTCGTGAAAGTCGGTATATATATTTCTCTGACAACTTAGACTTACAATATAGATGGATTTTTCGAAATTTGTACTTATAAGGGGTGATCGGGACAAAAAGGGATAAAAAATGGTGCCAACGTAAATTTGATATGTAAATTCCTCTGGCCATGTAGAAGCGCAGTCAAATTGGATTTGTCGAATTTTGTACTTTTTAAGTGCGCTCGGGACAAAAAGGGATAAAAATGGTGTACAACCCATTAATTACGTAAACGCGGAACATAAATGGATATTACAAAATTTGTACTTATAAGGAGGAGGCGGGACGACATGGGATAAACATGGTACCAAATAAAGTACATGTTTTAGGGGAAGCAAAAACACATGTTACCTTTAATGTTATTTTTAAAGTGTGTACTTTTTGGGAAAGAGGTGCAAAAAGTTATGAAGTGGCCGGCTGCATCTAGAAACATGAGATCGAGGTTATAAAAGGCTCTGCGGTTGTAATTTTTTCTTTTCTATCCAATTGAAACGACAAGTACATTACTTTGACTCTGTATGAGAGTTATCTAATAAGAGGTTTCCAAATTATTGTTATAGATTTTCGATGCGAAGCAGCGGGTACTGCTAGTGTCCAATATTATGAATTCTCCAATCCTTTCTAAGTAAAATATTTTTAAAATGGAAAATAATTTTTTAATTATTTTAACAAAAAAGTTCGTTTTTAACCCTAATGCTATTTTCATTTATTAATTTTCTTTTCAATTGTTTTCGAATAACTACTACAATAAAATATATTTTTAGATTATTATTATTTTGTTCTGTTCTTCCCGATTCCTTGTGCCATATAATTTTATTAAAAATTGCATTCATATTGAAAATGATCAAAAATGTACGAAAACCTTTAAACAGTGTACACGGACGTGCACGGTGTACTTTAATGGGTTAAAAAGCACGCAGATGTTGATATTTTAAACCATATTGGACGTAACTAAAATAAATTATGTTTTCCCGGGAATGAAACTTTTCACCCCAAACCAAACCCAAGTCCGGGAAACCCCAAATGCTCAACTGCATTTATTTACAAAATTATTTTTTCAATATTTGTATTTGTTTTAGTTTGGCTATATTAAAAAATCGATATTTTCCTGTAATATTACTGCACTTCCACGAAAACCGACAGCCTCTGTGGATTGCAATCCATGGTGGAGGGTGCTTAAAGTTCAGCCCGGCCGAACTTAACTCCGATTTAATTGTTTGTAAAAGGTTTTCTGCTAGTGACGAAAACATTATTTAGAGGTTATGTGAAATTGATTTCGCTACGCAAAGGTACGAGTTACA
The DNA here is from genome assembly GCA_947397865.1 of Polietes domitor. Classification (NCBI taxonomy): domain Eukaryota; kingdom Metazoa; phylum Arthropoda; class Insecta; order Diptera; family Muscidae; genus Polietes; species Polietes domitor. The sequence continues at coordinate 82,626,179 of OX377618.1, read as the reverse complement.
GCCGAAATATTTTGTGGGTAGTCATAAAACAATCCAAAGTTTCATTTTCGGTGCTGATAGGTGAGATATTTGCGGAATATTGTGGTTTTCTTTAGATGAATTAAAAATGTCAAATGGGCACACATCGGTTTTTCATGAAGATTTTTGCTAAATTTCTGCAAATTTTCTACACCTTTAATGATATGTTTGTATTCCAGGGAATCAATATGTAAACAGTAAGGTATTCTGAAGAACAAGTTCTATAACAGTTTTCAATTTATCGGTTCTTTGGAACCATTAGTAGAACGGGTATTTTACCATGGAACCTATTATAGAACACATAATGTTTGGAACAGGTTCCAAAATATATTCTTGGGTTTGTTTTAGTTTACGCGTTTCAGTACTTCATCTAACCAATTTTTGATATTGTTATCATACGATTGTTAAACTCAGAAGGCTCTTAAATAGGATCGTATCCAATTGTCTCAGTAGAATTTGTAGATACTACGGAGGTTACATCTGGACTTGCTGGTTTTGGTATCGGAATAAACTCTGTATGTTGTTATAATGGTAAATCTGTATATTTTGTACCAACATATACCATGCCTCCTCTATTACACCTGTTTCTTCCTTTTATGCTATTTAAACACTGTGATGTAATGTGTTCACTTGAGAAGATATGAAAATGCAAAATAAAATTAATATATTTGATATACATTATGCATGTTTTGTACATATATGATATAAAATAAATTTAAAAAATTACCTGGATTGTGCCATAACATCGGAACACCAAACTGCATTAACTTCCTTTTCTTTTGTAACTTAGTTAAAAAACCATTGTACGTTATGCCCAATATACATTGTCAATAACCTCTACTCCAAAAATACTGTAAATACAATTGTTTCCCATTTAATTTTAGATTACAATCTTTCAGGTGATCTTGAAGACAAGTAACGATTTTCTGCTTTTTATTAGTCCTTTTACTCACTCATGCTTCTGTTATTGATTCTTCCGATGAATCTTATTCTACAGATTAAGAAGAAATAATTTTTTGCGAATTAATGCTTTGCACAGAAGAATAATCTGTATCAGTTTCTCCGTACTGTATTTTTCGTTGAAAACTGAAAATATATGTATATTTTTTTGTAACATATAATCCCAGCAAAAAAATTGTAAGTACTTTCGTAGGAATCACATTTAAATCGCATCTCAAAATCCAAATGTGCACTTTCCCGCTGTTGAGGATGTTTTTTTAAACAACTTCCAAAAAATTCGATAATTATGGCTTTCACTCTTGGTAGCGAATGGGGGTTGTAGATATTGTAAAGCTTGCAGATCTAGCAATGTTTGCTACACCACATTTCATTTGCAAGACTAAACCCCATATCTACCCTTGTAGCTCTTGCAAATTCTGCAAGTGTAGAACAGCAGTTTGTTCTGTGTGGCTAATTTAGCTTTTAAGCTAAAAAACGATTGCCCGACATTGCTTATTCTTCTTCCTCAAAACATTAGTAAATAAGTTTTTCTTAAAATAGGCGCCTTAAATGAACCAAAGAAAAAATAAAAAATGTTAATTATTTTCTTCTTTCCGATGTTTTCGGCATTTTATTTATTTCCTGCGCACTAAGAGAAAACAAAACAAAAACGGCTGTCGTGTTACAATTTGCAATCAACTGCGATTGCGATCGTAGTAAATTCTGCAAGGGTTGCAGAATATGCTACTAAAGGCCAAAACACAATCAAAGTACGCTTATCGAGCATGTATGTATTATACGTATTTTTGCTGTTTGCAAGACACATAGAAAGTATGCATGTACGCATGAAAACATATCGAGCCCTTGGCGCGGAATGATCGCAAGCGCCAAAACACACATTTTACAGGAGAAGGTTTTTATTGATTATTATATTATATTATTATATTATTTATTTATTATATTATTTTTATTATATTTGCATAAAATGAAATATGTTTAAATGCAAAATATTTTAATTCCGCCGTACCCAACAAATTATTATTAAAAATTGATCATTTGTTTACAGAATACGGTACTTTTGGCGCTTGCGATAAAAATATTGTACTTGCGGCTACAAATACTGAAAAAACTGTGGCGTTTACGATATAAGTTTTTTTTCGATTAAACCTCGATTAAAACAAAATAATAAAATATATAACAATACTTTGTAAAGGGAAAATGAACAGTAAAGTAATTCAAACCGTTAATAAAAAACAATTTTAGACACATTTGAATTCCTATGATTAGTAGTTAAATTTCATATAAAAGTTTTTAGGTAATATCGATATTGAATTTTTCTTTGAACGAATAATTAAATTAATATTAATTTCATCCGCCCTACTATATGCAAAATATCCATATTTAAATTTTACGCAAAAACACAGTTTTCAAACAATTAAATTTTATTAAATTATTTTATTTTAATATTTGGCGGTAGAAAGGCTGTAGAAAATGAATTCCAGTCCTTAAAATCTAAATGATTTAGTACAATACTTTCATACCACTTCGGTATCGTGCGGGAATTTGTAATTAAGGTCGGCCACTCTGAAGGGGCCCAAATTATTCTTCCTTTACAAAATGATTCAATTGTATAGTGTTTAGAATCAACTGGCATCATTGTATGACCGGAAAGCAAAAATGTTATGTTAACATTCTTAACGAAATCTGAAGTTTTTATACCCTCCACTTCCATCCTAACTTTGTCATTCCGTTTGTAACACCTTGAAATATCGACCTGAGACCCTATAAAGTATATATATTCTTGGTCGTCATAAAATTCTAAGACGATCTGGCCATGTCCGTCCGTCTGTTGAAAGCACGCTAGCAATTAACGAAAGGAGCTAGGACGTTTGGTTTATACATTTCTCTGATTGCGTAGACACGCAAATTAAATGGATTTTTCGAAAGTATTACTTTTTGGGGTTCTTACTAAAGGGGATAAAAATAGTAGCAACAAAATAACCGCAGCTGGAGTCATGAAATTCGGAGTATACATTCCTCTGACTGTGCAGACACGAAAATGAGTACAGAGGGATAATAATAGTTCCAAACTTAACGGCTACAGCTAGAATGATGAAATTCGGTTTGTACATCCCCCTAATTGTGTAGACACGTAAAATAAAGAGATTTTATAAAGTCGTACTCTTAAGGGGGTAAAATACGTAAAGGGGGATAAAAATGGTACCAACCAAATGACCTATGCTAGAATCATGGAATTCGGTGTATACATTGCTCTGCAAAATAAAAAGTTGGTTGAATCATTATTTTGCACTATGCACGTGAGATAATGGATTTTCATAATTTCTACATTAAAATATAATGGAAATACAACCAACTGTAGCATCCACTAACAATATTTATGGCATGTAAGCTTTTTGCAAATATAAATATAAGAACATTTATTTTTTAAATTGACTTGAAGTATTACTTCGTTATATATAGTGTAAACGTGTTGGTAGCCTTGCCTTATAAGCGTGGTTTGAAATAATAAAAATATTATATTTTTTTATAAAATTATTTTTTCTATATTTTTATTTGTTTTGGCTTGGCTATATTAAAAAATTATATTTTCCTGTAATATTACTACACTTCTACGAAAATAGAAAGCCTCTGTGGAATGCAATCCATGGTGGAGGGTATATAAAGTTCGGTCCGGCCAAACTTAACGCCGCTTTTACTTGTTTACTCTCTAACTCTATAGAATTGTGGGCAATGTGCCCATTTTGATCACTATTTGAAGCTAAATATTATGTTTCTTTGTCAAATTTACCACTATTTGAATTAAATAAATGCTAACGTTTATCCACAATAATAGGGAAATGATACCAATACCATCTATATAGTATTTGGCTTAATATACGAATAGTCCAAGAAGTATATTAAATTATTGTATATAAGGAACAAATCATACAAGAAGGCTTTGTGTTCTCCAAAAAGACAATAATTTAGAGCTACTTTCAGTTCTTGTGGGTAAACTTTTTTCTTCTGGATCGGAAAAAAATATATAAACTTCGAACCTCTTAGCTTAGTTCGTTCGTAACCTATCGTACTTTCTACCAACAGACGAACACTTCATTCTATGGCCGAGGGTATAAAAATACACTTATTATTGCGTCAATATATTGATAGACCTATCTAAAACATTTATAAATTTATAAAATTTACCTCTTACATTATCTGACAGCTTTTACCTAAATTCATAAACTGTCGCTTACGATCAAATTGCTTTCTTTGAAAATGTGAGCATCGACTTACGATAAAATCTTAGCCCCATTTTTTTATATAACCGTTAACAATTTTGACATTTTGACAATTTTTATTTATGTATCAGTCCATACAATTTTATATTCAACAATAAAAAATATTTTCAGAAAATGTCGCTTACGATAATTCCGCGCTAAGGGCTCGATATGTTCTTATTTTTCTTCTTCTTCTGAGCTTATTGTTTGAATGTAAACAATAACAAATGTGCGACATAATTAAAATGAAAATAAATGAAATAGCTTCGGTTGTCGTGCTTATTACAATTATGTACAAGTTTTTCAAAAAATTTGGGGCGGCGTAGATTTTGGGTAAGACCATTATACCAAAATAGAAATGTTGATGGGCTTTTTGCGTTAAGCTTTGAACATTTACACAACAATGACCACGAACAATTCCATAAAATGGTAAGGACGACACCACAGGTCTTCGACCAACTATTTTCCATGATGGAGGAAGACTTGACAAAGCGCAGCAAACGGCAGCCAATATCAGCTAAATGTCGGCTGTTTTTGACTCTAGTGTAAGTAAATTGAAAAAGATTATGTATATACAAAGGATTTATAAAGTCTTTTTTAAACAGCTATTTTGCACATGGGGATAGTACGCAATATATTTCTCTTACATTTAAAATGGGTGCATCAACAGTGCGAAAAATAATACGAGAGACATGTGATGTAATTTGGACTAACCTCTTTCCAAGCTACCTCGCAATTCCAACCCGGCACGAATGGCATAAAATAGCAAATGATTTCGAAATGTTGGCGCCATCGTCCACAGAATCCATAGTTAAAGCGACGGTAACACTTCACAACTTCTTAAAAAAGAATGATGAAAAATATTGTCCTCTCGAATTTACAGACTGTGATAATGGAGAAATTACTGTTGAAGGACTTTGGAGGAAAGAGGTTGGTTCGTTGCCAAAAGTGAAACGAAGTCACACAAACAATGCCACAAAATTAGCCTTTTCCGGGATAAACTAAAAGATTATATTTTAACAAAATACGTTTTTTTGAAGTTTTGTTCCGAATACTTTTGGAGTTATTTTATTTGAAAAAGTTGGATTCCATAAGACGACTCCACCTGGAGCCATGTCGTAACCTTAATTTCCGAAAAATAAATGTAATACATTTTTGGTAGTTATACAAAAATTGTTTTATTAATTACTTATTACATATGCACAAAGGCACATATTAAAAAAATATCACAATTCATTTGTACTTTAGGTTTCAGTCCAACTTAAAGTTTAACGTTTTAAGAAGATAAATACAAGACACAATTTGATGGAATAAATGAAATATGAATATTAAATCTCATGTTAAAAGTAATTAGTGTTGTGTACTCATACGCAGCAGCATGATGAACGAGAACAAACAAATGTCCGGACTGCAAACTGTTGCAAGAAGTGGCACTACGCCTATTCTCTATATTATTTCTCTATTTAAACACATTACACACGGTTTTGGAGCTACATAGTCTTTCATAAAAGACATGGCAGACGTAAATTTCCATTTGTAGTTTCCTCCGACACCACGCTTCCAGATGACATTCTTGAATTTTCTCTGACAAAACGATCCCGCAACGTCTTCCATTGACTCTGGCATTTATCAACTTCACATTTTACAAATATATTTACGAAAATATATAACAAAAAGGTTAATCAATTACGGAGATATAAAGTGAGCATTTATTTTTCGTCCGAATGTACTTACCTGGCAAATCTACAGCTCTGGATATTGCTTTCCAGGCTGCCGCTTTAATAAATTTATTTCTAAATGATTTGTGCGATTTATTATATATACATTGATATCTTTGCACCTCATTTATTAAAACATTTTCCTTTTTATTTTTTTTCGACTAAACCGGTCAGATTTTTTCTAACTAAATGCGCAAACAAAAATCAAAAAACATATGTTTTTACGCTTCTGCTTCACGAAGCACACAAAAAAGTTAAAAGTTCAGCAACTTTTTGTACGCTTGATACATACTTTTGGGATGCACGCTTTTATTGTACGCTTCTTCATATGTTTACATACATTTCAAAACTGCTCGAGACATGCATGCTTAAAAATATACGTATATTTTTCTCATTGTGTTTTGGCCTTAAGAGTGTACGTCCAGAATTTAGAATCAGTGCTTGAAATACATTAAACGCTCTGAAATTCGAATTTAAAATTCTAATTTACGAGCAGCGAAGGCGAAGTTGTTGAAGTCTCACCTATTGTATCTAATAATACAGCCATTGGAAACAGTGAATTGTTTTCCATTAAGCACATAAGCTCTCCGTAATGATATTTCCGATTCGAAGAAACCAAAAATACAAACAAATATAACTGATTATATATCAAACAAAGATTCGTTGTAAAAAAAGATATTTTTTATTTTAAAAAATACATGTGATGCAATTGGACTGAATTGTTATGTTTTGTTGCCATTAGTTTTTTATATAGATATTTTTAATTTAAAAAAATACATTTAATGTATTGGACTGTTGTTACGTTTTTTCCTGTTTTTATCAAATAAAATTGAAGTAAAATCTAAAAGGGTTTTATTATTATTATTTTTTTTAAGTAAATTTACTCAATTTTTTTATTCAAAAAAAAACGTCTAGATATTAGAATAATTCAGAAATTAGAATTGCCTCAAAAACAAAGCGGTTCTAATTTGCGAGCGTCTGCTGTATACCCTAAATATGTTAATATCCTAGCATTTTCACATCTGAATGGGAACAAGTTTTTAGTATGGGTCACAGATGTAAGGTGTCCGCTTTGCACCCAGAAAACCGGAAATTGTAGATGCGTGATAAATTCTGTTTATGTAAATGTTCCAGAAAACAAAGACATTTATTGTGAATATTGGTTTGCTTTGATGTCACCATTTTGTTCATTGCAATGCTCTATGATATACGACATTTTTCGTTTTGTTGTCTGGTGATAAACAATTAATGCTGATGGTTTTCCGACACGGGAACAGACGACATACAATTGACTTATATACCACACACACTCAATGATTGCCCTTGCGATTTGTTTATTGCCATTGCAAATGCAAGCCGCACCGGAAACTGGTATGAGTGGTATCAAAACGTCATCTTCCTTGTATTTTCCTATAAGAATTGTTGCTTCGATATCGATTTCTTCACCGCAAGCCGAGTGCCATTGCAAAGGCGTGGTTGATTGATATTGCATTATACATTATTATTACCATCCGGCTTTCAACTGGAGATTATTTGGCGGAAATCCAGAAAATTCCAACCAGTTTAAAAATTCGGTTGGAAAGCGGACAACATCATCTTGGGTAGTACCGGAATCCACCGATTTGTACGTCATTAATTCATTAGCAATTTCACTTTGAATCTTGAAATTCAATTCACTTTTAACGTTGGTAGGAAAAAAAATATTGGCAATTTGCCCGTAAGCGGATTTAATTAACCTTAATAAAGAAATTATAACTATCTTACCTTGCCAAAATACGATGGGATATTGCAACGCATCATATGATCTGTGTGTTTCATATACACGATGTAGCTGATCATTCCGCCGGTGTTGAACGATATCGCGTGATTCCAAATTTTCACAACGACGACAATTGCGACATCATCAATTGTTGACGCATTGAAATGTCTTGCGTGTTCTTCCGTTGGCGTATTATCGGCTCTGATTACAATTTGATGATTATCTGATGACATGCGGTCCAGTGCGATTTTGAAAAATGCAATCAATTCATTGTGTTGATGAAAAAAAGTTTGTAGATTTTTCACAATTGACTTTTTTGGCAAACTGCTGTGTCTGCAACGCTGGTTTACTTCTTGCGATGAATTACCCATGAAATAAATCTGCAGAAATTTATAGTTTGCATTAGGCGGTGGCAATATAGAACCAGCTGGATGTATTTGACCTTAAATCTGTAAATGTTTATATAAATTTAAATTGTTTGTAGTGTGGAAATCTCATCTTTGAAAGTGGGCATGAAATTGTCCTGAAGCACATTTGTCGCTCCAAATGAAGTCATTTGGAAGCAATTGTTGTTTTTCTGGATATCTGGATACCAATGAGCGCAATGGCTATGGTGGTGGCACTAATGGTGCTAATTCGACTTTTCTACTTGCACAACACAATGCAGAGGTTTCATTTCTGTATTTCAATGCACTGCAATGTGAACACACAATGTTTATCGATCCAATTGCAACGGATGAGTCTGCACTATAATCAATTTCTCTTTCTACATTTTCTCTTTCTTCTAGTGTCCACTCTGAACATGTTTGTGATAATCGATTTCGTTCAATTTCATTTCGCTCTTCTGTACTTCGATTAGAACGACAATTCCATTGGTTTGTACCACTTAGAGTTCTGCGACCTAAAGATAGATTAGGCAAAATGTAATTTGGGTATTTTCGGAAAAAACTAATTTTCTCGAAAACTAGAAGGAATAGGACGATGAAAATAGTAGTATACGTTGCCAGGAGATCACTCTATCGTAGCAAATAGCCACTTCCAGGATTGGTGCAAAAAACTACAGTTGGAGCAAAAGGAAATCTGGGAAGGATAAATGATCATATCTGGAAAACGGTGATACCTTCAGCTACAGCAAGGATACCATAAGTAGTCCCACGAAGGATCTATCGTCCTGTATATACAGTATTCCCAGATTCAATTTCTGACACCCAATATTGGACGTACAATATTTATCCTATTTTTACGTGAATTTCTGGTGAGGATCAGTGGCAATATCTGGAGAACGGGTACGACTCTTGAAACAGCAAGGATACTGTAAGTAGTTCCAGGAAGTGGCTATCGAACTATGTTTACACTTTTTCAATATTCAACATATAACCTCTCTAAAGTGACCATGGAAATTTGTTTTTTTAGGCTAATTCCTGGCCAGAATCACTGGCCATATCTGGCAAACGGGAATACCTTACGACATAGCACGCATACCGTAAGTAGTCCCAGGAAGGATCTATCGAACTGCTTTTACACTTTTTCCATATTCAATTTCTAACCTCAAAAAAGTGGCCATGGAAATTTGGTCTTTTCAGGGGAATTTCTGGCCAGGATCACTGGCCACATCTGGCAAACGGGAATACCTTACGACATAGCACGCATACCGTAAGTAGTCCCAGGAAGGATCTATCGAACTGCTTTTACACTTTTTCCATAATCAATTTCTAACCTCAAAAAAGTGGCTATGGAAATTTGGTATTTTCAGGGGAATTTCTGGCCAGGATCACTGGCCATATCTGGCAAACGGGAATACATTACGACATAGCACGCATACCGTAAGTAGTCCCAGGAAGGAGCTATGGAACTGCTTTTACACTTTTTCCATATTCTATTTCTAACCTCAAAAAAGTGGCCATGGAAATGTGGTCTTTACAGCGAAATTTCAGGCCAGGATCACTGGCCATATCTGGCAAACGGGAATATCTTACGACATAGCACGCATGCCGTAAGTAGTCCCAGGAAGGAGCTATCGAAGTAAGAAGTCCTAGGAAGGAGCTATCGAACTGCTTTTACATTTTTTGCATGTTCAATTTCTAACCTCAAAAAAGTGGCCATGGAAATTTGGTCCTTTTCAAGTGAATTTCTGGCCAGGATCACTGGCCATATCTGGCAAACGGGAATACCTTACGACATAGCACGCATGCTGCAAGTAGTCCTGGGAAGGACCTATCGAACTGCTTTTACACTTTTTCCATATTCAATTTCTAACCTCAAAAAAGTGCCATTGAAATTTGGTCCTTTTCAAGTGAATTTCTGGCCAGGATCACTGGCCATATCTGGCGAACGGGAATACCTTACGACATAGCACGCATACCGTAAGTAGTCCCAGGAAGGAGCTATCGAAGTAGGAAGTCCTAGGAAGTGGCCATGGAAATTTGGTCCTTTTCAAGTGAATTTCTGGCCAGGATCACTGGCCATATGTGGCAAACGGGAATACCTTACGACATAGCACGCATGCTGCAAGTAGTCCTGGGAAGGACCTATCGAACTGCTTTTACACTTTTTCCATATTCAATTTCTAACCTCAAAAAAGTACCCATTGAAATTTGGTCATTTTCAAGTGAATTTCTGGCCAGGATCACTGGCCATATCTGGCGAACGGGAATACCTTACGACATAGCACGCATACCGTAAGTAGTCCCAGGAAGGAGCTATCGAAGTAGGAAGTCCTAGGAAGTGGCCATGGAAATTTGGTCCTTTTCAAGTGAATTTCTGGCCAGGATCACTGGCCATATGTGGCAAACGGGAATACCTTACGACATAGCACGCATGCTGCAAGTAGTCCTGGGAAGGACCTATCGAACTGCTTTTACACTTTTTCCATATTCAATTTCTAACCTCAAAAAAGTACCCATTGAAATTTGGTCATTTTCAAGTGAATTTCTGGCCATATCTGGCGAACGGGAATACCTTACGACATAGCACGCATACCGTAAGTAGTCCCAGGAAGGAGCTATCGAACTGCTTCCACACTTTTTCCATTGGGTCGTGGGGTCGTGAATTTAATTAGAAATGAATGAAAGTGGAAACGAGTATGGTTGTTATTGTAGTAATTGTATCTTTAATACGCCCGTTTGGAAATCTATCTTTTCGTGATATTTCAATATAAATGCATTTATTAAATTATGATCGACATAGTTAAGAACGAGACTATATAGAACTGAAAATATAGGTCACTAATAGCAAAATTGCATACTCAGTTTTTATACACTCCACGAGAGTATTATGTCTTTGTGCATTTGTCTGTAACACCCAAAAGGAAACGAGATAGACCCATTGTTAATTATACCGATCGACTTAGAATCACTTTTTGAGTCGATTTAGCAATGTCCGTCCGTCTGTCCACCTATTGTTGTAATCACTGTATCATGATTATAGACATAACTAAATGAAACTTTGCACAATGAAGTTTTTCGGGACAAGGACGAACGCTATTTAATGTGAAAAAAATCGGTTCAGATTTTGATATAGCCCCCATACGAATTTCACTCCCGATTTGACCCTTTTCACTCTAGATATAACATATTACAACAGATTTTCTTTAAAACTTGCAAAACATCTTATATTTAAACTAGGAACATCTATGGCGAAAATAGGTCAAATCGGTTCAGATTTAGATATAGCCCCCATACAAATTTCGCTCCCGATTTGACATTTTCTTTAAATTTGCCACAACATCTTATAATATTACTAGAAACACCTATGCAGAAATTGGGTAAGATCGGTTCAGATTTAGATATAGCCCCCATACAAATGTCGCTCCCGATTTGAATTTTGCGCTCTAGAAACCACATATTGTACCCGATTTTCTTTAAATTTGGCACAACATCTTATAATCCAACTAGAAACAGCTGTGCAGAAATTGGGTAAGATCGGTTCAGATTTAGATGTAGCCCCCAAACAAACGACGCCCCCGATTGGACATTTTCCGCTCTAGAACCCACATATTGTACCCGATTTTCTTTAAATTTGGCACAACATCTTATAATCCAACTAGAAACACCTATGCAGAAATTGGGTAAGATCGGTTCAGATTTAGATATAGCCCCCATACAAATGTCGCTCCGATTTGACTTTTGCGCTATAGAAACCACATATTGTACCCGATTTTCTTTAAAATTGGCACATCTTATCCAACTAAACAAAACTATGGTGAAAGTGGGTAAGAGCGGTTCAGATTTAAATACCTTAAGCCGGACAAATTTACAAACTATAGTCCAAATACAAATGTTGCTCCCAAAAGTTTAACCGATTTTGGCCAAACTATACATTTTATATTTCACCTATTTCGTTCCAGGTTTCAATATATCCTCATACAAATTACGATTTAACATTTTTGTCAAACACATACATTTACAGGATACAAAAAACCTTCCCGTTTTCACTTTTTCACCCAATTGAATTGTATTCGGATAGAAAGTGGAGTGTATCATAGAGTCGGCCCCGCCCGACTTTAGCCTTTCCTTACTTGTTTATTCTGTCGTTTGTCCTTTTTAGAGGACTTTTATTTTCCAAAGGATATATTTGTTTAAATAATTTTGTTTCGTACTTGTGCGTGCCATATAATTGAGGTATGAGCATCAAATGAAAGAAAATAATATTTTTTAAAAATACTTCAAGCTTTATAGTTCTATCTGTATTATTTTAGCATTAACAACCATTTCAAATGTTCCCTTCGTCTATTCGTTGAAAGATCAACATTTCAGATTTTTTAAAAAGCTTTGCATAAGAGCTTTGCATGTTTACGCTGCAAATGACTCCATATGTCAGTTGTTATTTCACATTTAAACAATGGAAAAAATGTGCGACCCTCAATCGGTTCTTAAAATTGCTATCAATACCACTCTAACAAGCCCCTAAAAACACAAATCCAACTAAAAAGTGTAAATTTAGCGTATTTTATAAAAAAATGCTATACAATCGTAAAAATCGGCCCTTTATACTGTGTCACATTACAAGTTTTTGATTCAGTTTGATAAGGCTCGGGCCATATTTTAATTTCTAATGGATTTTTTCTCAATGTGAATTCTCATAGTGAATTCTTTTCAAGAAAAACCTGTATTATAAAGTTTTTTGAACGTGTACAGCTCACGAACGGACAATAAGAAAAGCGAAATATTTTTGGAGAACCCGTAAAACAAACGAATCTTTCATTTTAGTCGAGAACATCGACAACTTTTTTTGAAGCGACTCTAATGTACATAGATATGAATGAAAATTGCTGAAATAACGCAATACTTTGGAAAAACAGCCATAATTTATTAACCTATGGCCACCCCACTCTGAATTTTTTATATTTTGTAAAGAATAATATATGCTAAAATACAAAGCAAAATTAAGAAAGTTAAAGATATATTTTTCAGAATATTCAAGGATTAAAATTATTTTTAGTTTTTGGAGTCCTTGGACCATAAGAACATTCTAATTTTAAGGCAGATTCGGAAGGAGGAGGTATAAATCATTCAGATGATAGCAATATCATTAAGATCTGATGACGCGATCCAAAGTTATGATATCGATAATGAAGCCATCTCTTCCAAAAACCAACTTTGACTCCGTGATAACCAACTTTGGACCACTGATACGGGTAATCGCATGTTTGACACTGATAATATGTAACATTATACATCCAATTATTCATCCAATATCTTGCCTACATCTTGAATATTAATTGTTTTCCATCCACCAGCAAATGTAAATAAGCAGTTGTCAGATCGTAGCAGTGCTTTCAAAACTCATTGTCAATTGTCACGGTGTAGTTACCCTGTAGGAAATGTCAATAGTAAAACATTGGTGAATCAGTATTGACTTTGTCACCAGTCTCCTGACAAATTGTACCCCAGTCAATGCTCCCTACTGTTTACATTTAACATGCGCTTGTCGTTAAGAATCCACTACTGACCTTAGAACCATCGACTAGCTCCTAATGTCTCCACATGGAGACATTGGAACTACTGATTTAGTAGTGCATTTTAATACATTTTGTCTACACTTTCGATTTTTACTAGATTTTCACCAGATTTTCACACTAGTAATATTGATACCTCTTGCAATATGCATAAGTTCAAAAAGTTGTTGTTTTATTATAAACTAGCTGACCCGACAGAAACTTTCCTGTCGATATTTTAAAAACTTTAATTGTGATTTTAGTCCGAAGTTTTGATAAGCTTTTTCAAATGTTTAAACAAAATTTAAATGAGAAAAATTTATTTCTAACTGATCATTGTAAGCATCAAGGGTTAATGTCATAGATATTAATTTTAAGGACATTCAATTCGGGTTACACCACTGGAAAAATTAAAATTAATGTGTGCTCACCTGGATCTTGAACAATGTTTAGTACAACCTTTATGATGAGTTCGTTTTTAATGCAATGAACTGTAAAAATCGATTGGGAATTTAATGCAAAAACGTCAACAGTGATTTTCCATTTACAATTTCCTGCAATTTTTTGAAAATAATAGTGCAGATTGTTCGATCTGCAACTTGTTTCGCTTGAACGTACTTAATGTGAATGTCGTGACGTATTTCCACAAATAAGACAACTTCAAGCAAGTCTTTAGTACCGGAGGAAGTGGCAGTGTTTGGTAAAAATCACCAATAAATCACTGCACCACATAACCGGCTTTGATTGTTACAACGCTCGGTCTAATGCCTCAAACGACTATTCGTGAGCAATCGTATATTTATTCTATAGATGAATTTTCAATGCTGCAGAACCTTAGTCCTCTCAAATTTCTTCGAAAGGTTGCACGTTGGAACTTCGTTAATTTGCATATTCAAGGTCAAATTGGATGCTAAATGAACAGAGTTCATAGAGTTCTATTTCACATTTGAATTATCTAAGTTTGGTAATGAATCTATTAACGATCGGTGAATTGACTAAAATCTCTGTTTTCACAAAATATACTTTAGTTCGTCGGCTGTATAAAATAAAGCGAAAATAACCTTCGAACGTAATCATTGCACAACCATCAAAGACTTATTATGCGCCTTATTCGGAACCTATCATAACTATGACTTTGAAATATTGCTCGTTGGAGTTTCGTAAACATACACTTTCATCGAAACCTGAGTACTTTTCGACAGTCTTCAAGTTTGTCAGCTGATGTAGCAAGAAACAATAGAATTTATAAGCGAAACATTCTGAGATAATTATTAGACCTTATTTTTTTCATATTTTCCATATTTATTTATGCATATTATAGCTGTTCATTGCAATCTTTTCTTTGCTTTTTACGATTTAAAGATCGTTAGGACTCGTAGGTAGCTCTTGCAACTTAAACATTTTCATTAATAATTATTAATTAATTATTAAGTACAAATTGTAGACAAAACTTCGGTGATCTGCACAAAGCCTTCAATAGTGTCCGTAAAATTTTCAACAAGCTCAACTGAATTTTCTTTAATAACAATTACTGCCTCATCTTCCTTATTTCTATTTTTATACGAAATTGATTGCTTTTCAATAATCTTTTATGATTTCGCTTACTCATGTTTTTTATATAAATTAAAACTATTAAAGTTTTTCAAAAAGATCGAAAGATCTAACTTTATTAAATGAATGCATAATTAACACTGAACATAGAAACTATTCAGATAGCTTGATTGACGTTCATCCCTTTTTGTCCCATGTTCGTCATTGTTTCTCGCGTCAAGAAAACACGAGTAAGCATAAGTGTTTGCTTAATGTGGGAAATATTGTTTTGAAAATTTCATCAGAACTTGAACTTTGTTTAGATGGCGATTTTCTCGAATATTTTTGGGAAGTAAAGTATAATTTCTAATTTCAGTAGTATATTCTCTCTGCCCAACAAAATAAAATTAAAACCAAAAGAAAACTAAGCTAGAAACCAAACCTAAATAAAATAAATTTGGGATCAGATTTTGAAGTCGATATAGGTGTAGATAAATACTTCTTATTCAAGGAAATTGTTTCACATCTTTAAAGTAGAAATCAACACATATTTTGGTGGATAAATTTTGTATTTGTTTACTAAAACTCCAATTTTTGCAGAAGGTACACTCGGAAAAATAACATCCAGCTACGGTCATTTGGTTGGTAGTATTTTTATCTCCTTTTCTCATTTTAACCCAAAAAGTACGAATTTCGATAAAATCCGTTTATTTTACGTGTCTACGCAATCAGAGGAATGTATACTCCGAAGTATCATTATTCTAGATGCAGCCGTTTGGTTGGTACCATTTTGTATCCCTCTATTCCCATTTTACCTCTTAAAAGTACGAATTTGGAAAAATAATTTTTATATTATGTATCTACTCAATTAGAGGAATGCACACACCGTACACATCGTGTTTCTAGCTGTTGTCGTTTGATAGGTACCATTTTTATCCCTTTTTGCCCCATTTCACCCCCTACGAATAAGAATCACTTTATGATGCACTTTTTGTTATAGGGGAAGGTGCATACTCAATATCAAGTAAGTACAAGCAGACATATTGAAAAAAATGCTTAATACTCTAAAATATTAGGGGGTATTTTTAGTCCTTGTGAGGGAAAAAATTTTCCCTTTGGGCCGATACCACCCAGTTTCAATCCCAACCGATCTATTCACTATAAGACTCATTTGGAGGTCCTAGCTCCTTTCGTACAGATGCTAGTGTGTTTTTTCGTCTTAGAATTTTATGACGGTCAAGAATATATATACTTTATAGGGCCTCAGGTCGATATTTCAAGGTGTTACAATCGGAATGACAAAGTTAGTATACCCCCTGGAGGGTATAAAAATGTGTTTTCCTAAAATTAAGTTAATATGTTTACAGAAATTTATACCGAGGTCTTCATACTTGAAATTGTTTAGAAAATTCTTGAATATGAATCTAAGAAGCAATTCTCGTTCGTTTGCAGAGACTTATTTCTGAAACACTTCAAGTATTAATCTAAACAACCACTGTGAAGGCGCCTAGTTGCCTTCGCAGCAATCATGGAGTAATTTCTCAACTCTTTATGGCAGAGGTATCACGAATCTTTTGATAAATATATCATGTTGTCATTTTCTGTATTAGTTTTGCAAAACCATTTGTTTAATTTTGTTAGTTAAATTTAACTTATTTTAAGTTCACTTTTTGTATCAATTAAAATTTCCCTCAGTTTAAGTAAAAATTTACTTGTTTTAAGGAAAAAATCAGAAATATTGTCCTTAGTTTCAGTAAATATTTAATTGATTTGAGTAAAAATTTACTTAGTTTTAGGAAAATTTCAGCAAAATATTACTTAAATTTAGTAAAAATGTACTTGGTTTGAGGAAAAACTTACTGGAATTTTCCTCAGTTTGAGTAAACTTGGTTTGAGGAAAATTGAACTAGAATTAGGTTGAAAGCATGTACTACTTTTAAGGAAAAGTTTGATCTTGATATGAGGATATATTGCTTTAGCGCTATACGAAGTTCAATTTTCCTAAATTTTAGTTCATCTTAGGGTTCACTTTTTTCTGAGCGTACAATATAAATATATTCTATCAAAACAAAAATATATATTGTATTGACTTTTTCGGACTTAGCCTTGATAACCATAAGTTTAACATACTAGATAATTATCCAGGCTAAATCCAACATTTTTAACAAAAAATTATTTTTTTTTAATTTGTTTTCATATGGACAGTAATATTAATTACTGTCGGCGACAATTTTGAAAAAAAAAATATTTTGGTTGAATTTTTAACTTTTTATTGTTATCGCTTCGCCATAACGCCAGCCATAACGTTCCGAATATCAGTTCCACATAAAACCAGTGATTTAGGAAAAATCTCCAAAAATGTATTTTTTCGGTGACACGAAAAACTCATAAAAATTATTTTCATTCGTGAACGAATGATCCAAAATCACCCATTTATTACGAGAAATCTATAAGCCAATTTTTTGTGTCTATAGAAAAGCATGCAAAGAGCTCGTATACGTTTTTTAATAGGTACCATTCTAAGGAAGAAAACAATAAGTTGGTATGTTTATTTTAATGAATTTCCAACGCCAGATACACAAGAAAATATCACTCGTCAGAAACATCGACAACATTTATGTATATGTACATCACTAGTTTATAATAAAAATATTTTACCTCTGTTGGTTTTTTATTATTTAAACTTTTCTTTTCATAGTTTTTGTTGTAACTCTTACTCAGGTTCGAGATCACTTGTTTTTGCAAATCCGAATGAATATTGTCCGGTAAAAATCGACTCGATACTCAAATCTTAACTCGTTTGAATTACTTTTTTCAAATGCAGATTATATTTGTAAATTAAACTCTTGAATTTTCTTATACATATACATAATACTAGCTGAACCCCGCCCGCTTCGCCGGGCAAAAAAAAAAACAAATGGTAAAATTTAAATCAGGTTATAAATTTATTTCTATCGTGATCAGTAATATATACGTACCAATTTTTCGCCTTCTAGCACTAAAAACACTTTTGCCACGCCCCACCGCCCACAAAACGTAAATCCAAAATCCGGAATCATATTTATCTTTCTTGAATGGAATGAATCTGGTTAATTTTTATTATACCCTACACCACTTCGTGGTCTAGGGTATTATAAGTTAGTTTCGCGCCAAATGTTTGTAACACAAAGAAATAATCGAGCTAGACCCACCTTTAAGTATACCGATCGGCTTAGAATCACCAGCTGAGTCGATTTAACGATGCCTGTCTGTCCGTCCGTCCGTCTGCTGTCCATCTAAGCTTGTTCGCACTCTACAGGTCGCAATTGTTGTCCGATTGTCATGAAACTTGGCAGAAGATATTTTTTCTGGCCAAGGACCATCGGTATTGAATTTGGAGGAAATCGGTTCAGATTTAGATATAGCCCCCATACAAATCTCGCTAACCATTTGACATTTTCCGCTCTAGAAACGACATATTGTACCCGATTTTCTTTAAATTTTGCAGAACATCTTATAATCCAACTAGAAACACGTATGCAAAAATTGGGTAAGATCGGTTCAGATTTAGATATAGCCCCCATACAAATGTCGCTCCCGATTTGACATTTTCCGCTCTAGAAACGACATATTGTACCCGATTTTCTTTAAATTTTGCAGAAAATCTTATAATCCAACTAGAAACACGTATGCAAAAATTGGGTAAGATCGGTTCAGATTTAGATATAGCCCCCATACAAATGTCGCTCCCGATTTGACATTTTCCGCTCTAGAAACGACATATTGTACCCGATTTTCTTTAAATTTTGCAGAACATCTTATAATCCAACTAGAAACACGTATGCAAAAATTGGGTAAGATCGGTGCAGATTTAGATATAGCCCCCATACAAATGTCGCTCCCGATTTGACATTTTCCGCTCTGGAAACCACATGTTGTACCCGATTTTCTTTAAAATTGGCACAACATCTTATAATCCAACTAGAAACACCTATGCAGAAATTGGGTAAGATCGGTTCAGATTTAGATATAGCCCCAATAATGTCGCTCCCGATTTCACTTTTTCCGCTTTAGAAACCACATATTGTACCCGATTTTCTTTAAATTTGGCACAATATTTTATAATCGAACTAGAAACAATTATGCTGAAACTGGGTAAGATCGGTTCAGATTTAGATATAGCCCCCATACAAATGTCACTCCCTCCGCTCTAGAAACCACATCTTGCACCCGATTTTCTTTAAATTTGGCACAACATCTTATAATCTAACTTGAAACACCTATGCTGAAAGTGGGTATGATCGATCTTTTTTACCGAATTGAATTGTAATGAGATAGAAAGTCCGTCCGTCTTTAGCCTTCCGTTACTTGTTTGGGAGATGCCCATATGTCCATACTTTGGTATAACCCAAATGGGGCCCCATTCTGATCTATTACAGCTTTAGAAACTACATCTTACATCGGATCTTTATCAAATTTTGCAGATCATGGTATTTTTCAACCAGGAATACCTACCGTGAATGAGAAATATATAGATCCATGTTTTGGACCAGGCCCAAAATGTAGTTATAGGCCCCCTTTTGAAATGTCGGTCCAATTCATCCTATTACTACTGCATAATTTGTATTTGTCTGTCGGATAATTGGATCAATTACCATATTATTAACCATATTCGTTAAATATGACTAAAGATTAATTTATAGTAAAATTTATACTGTATAATTTATATGAACTACATAAAATTGCTCCCATGAAATAAATGGGTTTAGTAATCAAAGCGAGGTACATACGCAGGGAGTGGTGTAGGGTATTATATAGTCAGCCCCGCCCGACTTTAGCCTTTCCTTACTTGTTTATTTTGTAGATTGATTTAGAATTTGGATTGTCCGACGTTTGGCGGCAATCCTCCGAACAGATGGACCATAATGAGACTTGTTAACAATTTTACCGAGCATGGTACAGTCAAAAGAAGACCTTTCCACCGAAACCCTTCAGTTCGGACGTAGGAAACAATCGCTGCTGTCATACAAAGCAATCCAAGAGTTTAAACAAGAAGCTTATCTGCTCAAATGGCCAGGGCCGTGGGCAGGGTAGGGGTTTTAGGGGTTCAAACCCCCCAGGGAAGTTTCGAACATATACTTATTTAAAACCTTCTAGACATTCTGAAGCAATGAAATAAAGAATTAAGTTCTTTTTAAAATAGCTCCTCTGAATTGGTAATTTTGAAGTTAAATCATGAAAACACGAAAATTGAATAAAAAATCTTGGACACTTTCTTGAATTTCGAACAAAGGTTATGAAAACTAAAAACAGTCTACACGAATTGTGCCAATTTTAAGATTGTGTAATGCTAATTTCGCAAATGGACACCAAATTGTTCGGAAAAGTTTCATTTTTATTAACCGATACCACTTCTTGACATTCGATTAGAGCAATATCTTATGAACTTTTAAGTGTGTACTACAATATAAGTTTGGAAATTTAATAACAAAATCTTTTAGTAATTTTAAAAAAGTGTAGATAAGAATAACTATGATATCATAATAAAATCTAAAACCATTCTAAATAAAACAAATAATTTGCTTGATGCTAATTCGTAGCTTAACTATGAGTGCCAAACTTGACAAATTTATATCTAATTGGAATGGAATCATTGAAAAGTAATTAAGTTAAGTTAAAAGTCTATTTTTGTTTCTGCGAAAAAGTTTTGGAGTAACCTAAGAATTTTTTATGTAGGCATTTTTTACTTATACAAAACTTTAATTATACAATACTTTAATTTTTAAATAAAATACAATGATGATATACCCCTCTCTGAGTATAGAACACGGGTGGGACATTTGTATAAGGGCTACATCAAAACATTGATCAACATATTCCACAACAAATGTTCACAGGTTAAATATAATATGGTGTGGCTATTCTTATATTCCATTCTTATATTCTTATATTCCGTTTGCAATACGTGGTCTGTAGAACGCATCTTAGCACTCTAATATTTGCGATGCGTAATCTTTATGGAGCTGTAACTAAATCTGAACCGATGTTACCTATTTTCATCACAGATGCAACAACAACGGTTTCTGTTTCTTCTGAATGTTTTGGGACTTTGTAATGATAATACAAATCCATTTCGACAAACGAAGAAAACTGTTTGATATAAACATATTTCTCTTTGTTCATTTACAACAAGTGATGACATTTTTGGATAAAATAATTAATACTTTTTTTGTAATTTAACATTAAGACCTGTCGATCGTGACATTTTTTTCCATCATGGTATTTATATTGCTTTTGTTGTACTTTTTTGCGAAATTATAGTTGATATTTTTTTTTTTTTTTGATCAACAGAAACATTCAATGTATTTATTCTTACATAATAACAGCAAACTACAAAATTCTGTTTTTTAAATTTAATTTTTTGTAATTTTAGCTTTTTATTCTTTTATTCTTTTTATTTTTTTGCCTCCATTTTTGCTCATCTACATTTAAATAATTAAAATGTATTTTTTTTTTTTCAATTTTCACACTTATAATGTAGAACGTGACTGACTTTAAAGAAGTGCCAAGGTCACAAATTTCCTTATTTTCCAGTAAGGTTTATTTTATTTAAATTGTATAAAAATCTCTGTTTGTACTCAAAATTTGATGATCTTTCTGCATGTACTCTGGACGCAGTATCAACAAATGTTGTTTTTCAATGTCGAACGTGACATTGAAACATGCGATAATGCAAAACCAAAAGTTACAGTAAATTGCAGTCGTATAATTTCGTATCCTTTATTTTTTGGCTCTTTATACTCCATAAAAGATTTTAGATAGCAAAAGTCAAAGGTTCTCTATTTAAGCGAGTAAAGTTGCACCTGCCCGACTTTGCATTCGAATATCTCGAATATGAAAAAATGTAAAATTTTTGTACATTAATTAAATTTGATTGTTTCCCTATGAAAATATGATAAAACAAAGTGTTTACAAGAACTTTTGATTTTGTGGTCTTGGTGGACCTTTCTGTGGAAATACCCATATGTATAAATTCGAATAACACGACGAAAAACAAAGAGCAAATAATTGGTATTTTAGTGTTCCGTCTTCCTACTTTTGAATAATACTTGTCACATATGTACACAGAAATAGAAAAAATTAACTCTGAAAAATATTTGACACAAGTGAGAAATATAACAAAAAATGTCAGTAAGTTAAATCTCATTTCTTATTGTTTCGCAACTTTAAAGTAGATTTTAAAATAGAGACTTACACGTAGAGAAAAAATGCATTACGTAGAAACAAAATTTTAGACACGTTTTTGAGTTTCTTTTGTGGGAAAAATTAGTTTGTTTGTCGTAAACATGTCATCACTTGTTGTAAATGAACAAAGAGAAATATGTTTATATCAAACAGTTTTCTTCGTTTGTCGAAATGGATTTGTATTATCATTACAAAGTCCCAAAACATTTAGAAGTAACAGAAACCGTTGTTGTTGCATCTGTGATGAAAATAGGTAACATCGGTTCAGATTTAGTTACAGCTCCATAAAGATTACGCATCGCAAATATTAGAGTGCTAAGATGCGCTCTACAGACCACGTATTGCAAACGGAATATACGAATAGCCACACCATATTATATTTGACCTGTGAACATCTGTTGTGGAATATGGTGATCAATGTTTTGATGTAGCCCTTATACAAATGTACCACCCAAGTTCTATACTCAGAGAGGGGTATATCATCATTGTATTTTATTTAAAAATTAAAGTATTGTATAATTAAAGTTTTGTATAAGTAAAAAAAGCCTACATAAAAAATTCTTAGGTTACTCCAAAACTTTTTCGCAGAAACCAAAATAGACTTTTAACTTAATTAACTTAACTTAACACATTATTTGCTTTTATTTAGAATGGTTATAGATTTCATTATGATATCATAGTTATTCTTATCTACACTTTTTTAAAATTACTAAAAGATTTTGTTATTAAATTTCCAAACTTTTATTGTAGTACACAATTTAAAGTTCATAAGATATTGCTCTAGTCAAATGTCAAGAAGTGGTATCGGTTAATTAAAAATAAACTTTTCCGAACAATTTGGTGTCCATTAGCGAAATATCAACTATAATTTCGCAAAAAAGTACAACAAAAGCAATATAAATACCATGATGGAAAAAATGTGACGATCGACAGGACTTAATGTTAAATTACAAAAAAAGTATTAATTATTTTTGGATAAAATCAAAACCATTTTTAAGAGGCATCAGTACACAACATTAAAAAATTATCCACTTTGAAATATTGCCACAAGTTTCGCTGAAATGGGCGTTGGAATTGTTGTCCGCGAAAACGACTTCTGTTGTGGTCACGTGCGAATGCCTTGGCTATTTTAAATTATCTAGAAAATGAAAAATTACCCAAAATCGACATTAGCACTAATTATACAGTTAATTAAGAGCTATAAGTTAAGCAAATGGTCAAAATAAAAATCCGTTTTATTTTCACTTTTTTGTCACTTTAAATATGTACGACGATGACGTTCGACATCATGGAAATGCCCATATTTAAGATTGTAAAAATGAAGAAACATTTCCAAATATTTTTTATTTAATCGGAATATGCGCATAAAGATTTTGTCTAAACATCAAATACCTTCCATATACAAGACAAGAAATCTTACTCTTTGTCTGTTATTACCGGCGCACCGTTGGGCAATAACAGCGAATATTGCTGCTAAAGTCATGTTAGCTTTTTATGGATGGATGGATACACACACAAATATACACGAAAATGAAATGTATATATTTGGTTGATTGCTAAATTTTTGAAATATATTTGAATTTCATAGCAAAAACTTAAAAAAACAGTAAAATAACGACAATAATACTTTGCAGAAGCAAATGTTATTGCTGTTCGGTGGCATAGCTCGGCCACTTTACAAGTTAACAGACAAAGAGCGAGATTTCCCCTCTTGTATTTTTACGCTCTTTGGTAAACATCCTGTTATTCATGTCCTGTATAAATTAAAAACCCCTAAACTCATTATATATCATATTTTGACCCATACTTTTTCAACAAGCATATCCAATTTTCTGCATTTATCATAGAAAAAATGCGGGGCCTGAAGGGTAAAGCGCCGAGGAATTCGATCATTTTTTCTGTAATACTTCTTCAAAATAGATATGTATGTATGTACTTTCAAGCAACTAGTTGGAAAAAAGAAGTTATACACTTAGAGAACATGTCTGTTAATAAAAGCAGCGATTGTCTGCTTCCTATCAGCAGACACTGCTGTTTTTTTTTTTTGCATAACAGCAGTTTTTCTGCAATCTTACATCACCATTCACACGGCTAAAGAGTTCGCAGTCTGCTAAAATTGTCTGCTGTTAATTAAAATATAAAACTAGATAAGTGTTCATAAGCGAGTTTACATCGAATTTCCTTTTATATTAGCTTGGGATAATATGCGTATCATTAAAAAGACAATCGCAATATATTTTCGTGGTAATAAATTGCTTTATAATAACTTATATTCAAAAAAGTGTTGTATATTTATGTGGTCATAGTGTTCTGTACATATGCTTAATTTTTATTCTATACAGCTGTTTACCATCTCATCAGATACAAATCTTCTGTCTATTTTTCAGCAGCAGAAAATCTGCTCTTTCAGTAGATTTTCTGCTTTCTTTTACTGACAAAATCATTTTGGGTGTACTGATAGATGGATTACTGAAATGCAATTTTGCCAACGATATCTGTTGGACGAATGTATCAAAATATTTCTCGAAGATCCTGGTAATAAAATATGAATGGTTTCCAAACGCTTACGTAATCACACATAATCATCTAGACTAGACTTCACGAGAAAAATTGAACATTTACTGAAAATTTACTAAAATAATTAACATAATTTTCAACTGCTTTATTTTTTTGTAAAATTAGATGGCCCTGCAAATGGGTATAAGCAGAAGTCATTGCTGTCAATTATGCATAATGATTTGGACTTATTCCCATATAAAATTAACACGGCCAACAAACTGAACGCAGCAGACTTGTCGATTCGTTTGCCATTCGATGCTTCAAATACTAACTTTGTCATTCCGTTTGTAACACCTTGAAATATCGACCTGAGACCCCATAAAGTATATATATTCTTGATCGTCATAAAATTCTAAGATGATCTAGCCATGCCCGTCCGTCTGTTGAAAGCACGCTAGCATCTAAACGAATAGAGATAGGACGTCCAAATTTTCCATATCTACGTCTTATAGTCGTAGATCGGTTGGGATGGAAAAATCTGGGCAAAATCGGTTCAGTGGGAAAAAATTTCCCTTCAGAAGGACTTAAAATACCCCTAAAAAACCGTAATATTTTAGAGTATTTAAGCATATTTTTCAATATATCTGCTTGTACTTACTTGATATTGGGTATGCGCATTCCTCCTATAGCAAAAATGTGCACCATAAAGTGATTTTTATTCGTAGGGGGTGAAATGGGGCAACAAGGGATAAAAATGGTACATATTAAACGACAACAGCTAGAAACACCAAATTTGGTGTAGACATTCCTCTAATTGAGTAGATACATAATATAAAAGTATTTTTTCCAAATTCGTACTTTTAAGGCGTAAAATGGGAATAGAGGGATTAAAATGGTACCAACCAAACGGCTGCACCTAGAATAATGAAATTCGGTGTATACATTCCTCTGATTGCGTAGACACGTAAAATAAACAGATTTTTCGAAATTCGTACTTTTTGGGGTTAAAATGGAAAAAGGAGATAAAAATAGTACCAACCAAATAACCACAACTAGAGTCATGCAATTTGGAGTATACATTCCTCTGTCTCAGTAGACACGAAAAATATTTTTTTTTTCAAAATTTGTACTTTCAAGAGCTACAATGGGTACAGAAGGATACAAATTATACCAATTAAACGGTAATAGCTAGAATGTAGAAATACGATGTGTACATCCCTCTAATTGCGTAGACACGTAAAATAAAGAGATTTTAGAATGTCGTACTAAGAGTACAGAGGGGGTAAAGGTGTATACATTCCTCTGACTGCATAGACCCAAAGATGCAAAATAAAAGGATTTTTCAAATTCATACTTTTTATTTTTACGAAAAAATGGGTAGTGTGACGAGGTTAGGTTATCTTGCACTGTGCACGTTAGAGATAATGAATTTTCAAAATTTGTACTTTTGGAATTAAGATTGGAAGAAAATAGACCAATCAAAAGTCTGTAGCTGAAAATGCACCCACTATCCTTCAATTTTTATGATATTTGAGCTTTTTTGAAAAGTAATCTTGCCTTGTAAGCCTGGTTTAAAATAATTAAAATTTTATATTTATTTATAATATTTTTTTTGAATATTTTTAATTGTTTTTGGGTTGGCTATATTAAAAATAACATTTCCTTTATTCGATATTTCGATCCTCATCGAGGATAAAAATATACTGTTAAAAGGTAGAATACAAAAATTCAAAAACAACAACACATTTCCTATAATGTTACAACACTTCTACGAAAATCGACAGCCTCTGTGGAATGCAATCCATGGTGGAGGGTATATAAAGTTCGACCCGGCCGATCTTAACCCCGTTTTTACTTGTTATGTCTGACGAGGCCCATTTCGACTTTAACGACAACATAAACAAACACAATTGTCGAATATGGAGTGCTTCCATGAGACGGAATTGCATCCACTTTGTGGCACAGTGTGGTGTGCACTTTCATCACGCTGCACTGTCGGGCACTACTTCTTCGATGAAAACGGTCAACCGTTACTGTTACTCGAGACCGTTAATTGAGCATGTTGAGAGAGTTTTTCTATCCAGAATTACGCCGAATGAGAATTTATTTCAACTATGTGATGCAACTCCTCACATAGCTCGCCCTGTTATGACAGAATTGCGACGAAAATTTCCCAATAAGCTGATATCCAAAACTACACATTCCGTTGGCCCCTCAACTTTTTGGTAAGAGGCGCACATGCATCAACGGTCGGGGGGGGGGGGCATTTAAAATCCATTGTTTTTTAAAACTAATTAAGCTATATTTATAATCGAATGAGCTGTAACATGAAAAGAAAAATGAATTCCATATACTGAAAAAATATTTATTTGAGTTTCTTAATGTAGCAATGTAGTGGGTGGCTACCCTGTACATATTGTGAGCCTTCTAGCTGTCCAATTGTGAGCCTTCTAGCTGTCAAAAACACTTTTGCCACGCACCACATCTCCGCTCGCATATCATTTTAGATTTCATTATGATATCATATTTGCTTTTGTTCTTTCTTAAAATTAGGAACATCGTAAGGGTTGCTTCTGTAGCTTATTTTCGTTCGTCTACGGTGAACGATAAAAAAAATCGCAAATATTACATTTATTCTAAAAAATTCAGCAGTCTATTCGTTGTGTCTATAGAAAAGCACGTAAAGAGTTCGTAACTAAAATAGTTTTTACCTATGTTTTGTAGGATCCAAGTAATAGTCGAGCGACTTTTGATCGTTCGCCTTAGATGATTGTGCACTACTTCATCGAATTTTGCTCTAGCCAAATATCAAAGATTGGGAAGGGCTATCTTCAAATTGAAACATTTCGTTTATTTTTTTTTTTGTTTTTGAAGTGTCCTTCAACATTTTTTTAAATTATTTTTTAAGTTTTTCTTTAAGACTGGATAACTAAGCTGCGATGACAAAAACATATTTAAGAAGTTAACATTTTACTCAAAATACAAAATTATTTTTTAAATTTGTCGCAAACAGCAACATCAATGAGTGTATGAAAACAGATTTTGATAACATTACTTGATGTTAAAAATTTTGACTTAGCCTGGATAATTTGACTTAGCACTGTCCAACAGCATTTTTGGAACAGAGTAGCGACGCTTTAATTCTGAAAGGGCATGTTGAGTAGACCTGTTTTGTAGAATAAACGTATAGACCAGCTGGCTGATTTTCTTTTTACAGCGGGTCAAAGTTTTAATTTTTTGGTCGAAGGGAGAATACTAAGCGAGAAAAGTATTGTAAGTTAATGCCTAAGTGAATTCTTATTGTCAGAACTATATCGTAAATTCATAATTTTTTGGAAGATATTAATCAATCTTAATCAATTTGACCTTTTTTGAGAAAATCAATAAAAGTCATTTCCAAAAGGACATTTAAGGATTAAAAGAAATTGTCGGAAAATTCAGTAGGGGTCACGCTTAAATTGCAAAATTACTCTTTTTAATTTAAATAAATTTTACTATTTTTAATCTTCCTACTTCTTTGAATGCAGTTGTGCATGGGTAGTTGCCCAGGTTATAACGAGTAAGTTATTCGGTATTCTCGAAGTACTCGCGCTATCCACCTTTCTTCATTGTTGGTTTCTCTCCCTTTGATCATGTATCATCTTGTCTTTTTTACAAGCTAATATTGCTTTCTAATAAAGCTTTAAAATATTATAAGAAAAATACAACATTACGTGTTTTTATTTCCATACAACTTCGAGCTCGACGAAACAATGGTAAAGAAAAAATACAAATTGGATATTTTTTACAAAATTTTCATTTTCGCGGGAGATATGGCTAAAATGATTTGTTACATACAAATAAGATTTTTGTTTTGTGATTTTCTCGCGATCTATCCGGCTAATTTTTTACACGTGTATTAATAACACTAGTCAACAGTCAAAATGTACTCGGGATGCGATAATTTTTTCTATGTAGATAACCTTGACATGAGCTCGAAAAACGCAATAAACAATTTTTTTTCGTTTGGTTTTTTTTTATTATTTTTTTTTTAAATTTTAAAATTTTTTTTTTGGTTAATTTGTTTCGTCCGGCATAACTCGGGAACCACTAGCCCGATTTAATTGAATTAAATTTTAAAAATTTTAAAATTAAAATTCCCTTAATCTGTTCATATATTGTTTTCCTATACAAGCAACAGTTTCCAAGTTAAAAATGAATATATAAAGGAAAAAACTTATTTTTTGCCTAAAGATTTAATTTTTTTTTTTAAATCCATAAAAAATCCAAAATGAAAAAAAAATGTCAAATCTTATTACTTTTACGTAAAGTCACATAACCTATGAGCAAAATGAGACAAAGATCATGAAAATCGATGCACGCGTTTCGCTTTTATTCGCAATTGAGTAAAGGTATGAATTTCAAAAATTTGCTCGACATATGCACAACTTTGTCTATGGTAAGGTTTTTTCTTTTTTTTTTTTTGATTCTCAGAATTAACAAAACGGAATAAACAAAGGGTTATTTAATTTTTATGATTGCGTAAGCAAAGTAATAAACGCTAATAAATGTGCGTGAACAATTAAAAGGAAAAAAGGAAAGGGGACTTTTTTAATTATTTGGGTTTTCCGTTGGCTACCTGTATGATTTTTTTACAGAAATGCAACCCACATTTAAGGGTGGTCATTATTCGGAAAATTTAAGACTCACACATGGTGAAACAGGTATGTAGCCACCGTAAAAAATATACACCCATTTATAAGTACCTGTCAGTAAAATACTAAACAATACACAGTATAAATAGGTCTTCATTGATCGATTTTACTCATTCAACAAGTGTCGACGAACGCGATAGTTAAAATGAGCAAACGTTCGCGAGGATTTGAATGCAATACCAATCCAAGTAATTTTTGTTACATGTGCGCCATGCTCGTCACTCACATCGCCCAGGTTGTCCGGAAAGAAGTCCAAGTGCGAGTGTAGAAAATGTATCTTAAGCGACATATTTGCTCTAATTTTTTTATAATTTTGGAGTAGTTGTTCGACGATCTCTCTGTAATTTGAGCTTTTGTTGTTTCCAAGAAATCCGGAAACAATTTGCCGAAATGAGTTCCAAGCTGCAGCTTCATTTGGTGATAAAATGTGCTCAAACTGTTGGTCTTGCAACAACTTTTTAATTTGCGGACCGTCGAAAACGCCTTCCTTAATCTTTGCCGATGAAAGGTGAGGAAAAATGGTTTTTAAATAGGCGAACGCTTCGCCATCTTTGTTGATAGCTTTCACGAAGTTTTTTATGAGTCCGAGCTTTATGTGAAGAGGTGGGAGAAAAACATTTTCCTTTTTTATGAGTGGTGTATATTTCACGTTGTCGCTGCCGGGGATGAAGTTAACTCTTTCTGTCCAACTCCTCCTGGTGTAATGATGTTGACGATCGCGGCTGTCCCAAAGGCAGAGAAAACAACAGTACTTTGTGAATCCACCTTGTAATCCACAAAGGATACCGATAACCTTAAGGTCGGCACAAACTTTCCAATCGTGCTTCTCATAGTTAAGGCACTTTAGTAGATTGTCCATGACTTCGAATGTTTCCTTGGTGTCAACGGCATGAGCAATTGGAATCGAAGGTTTCTCGTTGCCGTTGTGCAGTAAAATTGCTTTAAGGCTCTGCTTGTTGCTGTCGATGAAAAGACGCCACTCTCCTGGATCGTAAGAGTACCCGAGTTCACCAAATAATCCGGGAATGTCCTTACAAAAACAGATGTTGTCTTTTTTTGTGTAGTACCTTGCGTATGGTTCATGATGCTTCCTGTAGATTGTTGTCACCACACCTGGAGCCAAGAAACCGAACTGTTGCATGCGCGATGCATGCAACTCTGCATCTTCCTTGGAGAGTTTCAATTCTCTAACCCAATCGTTCAGTTCTGCTTGGGAACATAAGCGTTGACCTCCATGCAATGTATATGTTGACTCGCATTCTGATGTGGTTTCTACTGTCTCCGGATCTGATGTTGGATGTATCGCCTCATTATTAGATGCCCATCTTGAAACGGACGGTTGCGGGTCCACTGGTTCTTCGGAAAATGGCACTGGAAAATTCACTGTTGAAACAGCAGCGTAAGTCCATCGTATATTTTTTCCCACGCCTGTTTTTTTGCTAAGACAGAAGTAGCAATCTGTTACATGGCAAAGCGGAGCTCTCCAAAGCATTGGCATGATGATTCTCGGCTGTCGTCTGAAAGAATTTCAATAATAAGTTATATATGTTCTTGAATTTCGTAATCTACACTTACCTTGAGTCAGCTAGCTGTACGTAGCACCTTGGACATAGAGCACTTGGTGTCCACCGCTCATCTATGTTTGAGACCTTTAAATTGAAGCTCTCTTCAATTGAATCTCTCAATTTAGGTGAAAAACAACGCTTGTTTTTTTTTTTCAGAAACGTATTCTCCGCACATGTAACAAAAATTACTTGGATTGGTATTGCATTCAAATCCTCGCGAACGTTTGCTCATTTTAACTATCGCGTTCGTCGACACTTGTTGAATGAGTAAAATCGATCAATGAAGACCTATTTATACTGTGTATTGTTTAGTATTTTATTGACGGGTACTTATAAATGGGTGTATATTTTTTTACGGTGGCTACATACCTGTTTCACCATGTGTGAGTCTTAAATTTTCCGAATAATGACCACCCTTAAATGTGGGTTGCATTTCTGTAAAAAAATCATACAGGTAGCCAACGGAAAACCCAAATAATTAAAAAAGTCCCCTTTCCTTTTTTTCCTTTTAATTGTTCACGCACATTTATTAGCGTTTATTACTTTGCTTACGCAATCATAAAAATTAAATAACCCTTTGTTTATTCCGTTTTGTTAATTCTGAGAATCAAAAAAAGCAAATTTTTGAAATTCATACCTTTACTCAATTGCGAATAAAAGCGAAACGCGTGCATCGATTTTCATGATCTTTGTCTCATTTTGCTCATAGGTTATGTGACTTTACGTAAAAGTAATAAGATTTGACATTTTTTTCATTTTGGATTTTTTATGGATTTTTTAAAAAAAAAATTTTAAATCTTTAGGCAAAAAATAAGTTTTTTCCTTTATATATTCATTTTTAACTTGGAAACTGTTGCTTGTATAGGAAAACAATATATGAATAGATTAAGGGAATTGTAATTTTAATTTTTTTAAAATTTAATTCAATTAAATCGGGCTAGTGGTTCCCGAGTTATGCCGGACGAAACAAATTAACCAAAAAAAATTTTTAAAATTAAAAAAAAAAATAAAAAAAACCAAACGAAAAAAAATTTTTTATTGCATTTTTCGAGCTCATGTCAAGGTTATCTACACAGAAAAAATTATCGCATCCGGAGTACATGAAATTTTTTTCATTTTGTTGAGTAGTGTAATTATTAATAATTAATTTCCATTTGTGATATTAGTTCCCTGTTGGGGCTCATAATCGGTATCAAATGGATCTTCATTAGTAACACCACTTGCTCTAGTCATTCCTGTAAATTCTGTACTACGATCTGGAGTTGGCGACATAGGTGCAAGCACTGGTAGTGTGGCTGTTTCAGTTGCTTTATAAATTTTGTTCTTCTCAGCATGTCGATTTAGACGACATATGGGCATCTCCCAGTGGCCCGGACGACGTCGCCGCCGATGAATACGGCTGAAAACGGCGCAGCATGGTTAGTCAACCATGTAGATATCCGAAATAACTACTAAATATTACAAGCGTCTTGTTTACATAAACTGCCGTTAAAAACGCATAAAAGCCACATCAAAAATAATAAAATAAATCTAAATATCACACACCAATCTATTATTAAGTTTTTCGCCAATAAGAAATGGAATTATCGGATTAAGATGAAGAATTGAAAATATGGAATGTGCAAAAAATCGTAATATCATCCAGACCTGGCGCTGAATGTTAGAAATACTTTGGTCATTTTGGGTAAGACCAAATTTTGCAATAAATGCTTGCAAACTGAGAATAGGATTATGAAAGGGTGAGATAACTTTAAATAACAAGACTGTTCGATTGGACTTACTAGCTTAATTTTTGTATGGAATTTACTCACTTCTCAAGAAAGTAGCTTACCACTCTCTTATTTACCAAGTAAGGCGGTGTCATGTGTTTATCTGTGATTTTTATACCCTCCACTGGGGTATTATGTGTTTGTGCATTTGTTTGTAACACCCAAACTACAGAGCGGCTTAGAATCACATTCTGAGTCGATTTAGCAATGTCCGTCTATCCATCTATTGATGTAATCAAATTACAGGTCGCAACTATAGTCCGATCTTAATAAAAATTGGCACATGTAAGTTTTGTGGATCAAGGATGAACGCTATTTAATTTGAAGCAAATCGGTTCAGATTTAGATATAGCCCCCATACAGACGTCGCTCCCGATTTGACTTTTCCGCTCTAGAAACCACATATAGTACCCGATTTTCTTCAAATTTGGCTTAACACCTTATAATTCAACTGGAAACACCTATGCTGAAAGTGGGTAATATCGGTTCAGATTTAGATATAGCCCCCATACAAATGTTGCTCCCGATTTGTCTTTTTCCAATCTGGAAACCACATATTGTACCCGAGTTTCTTTAAATTTGGCACAACAGCTTATAGTAGCACAACATCTTATAGTCCAACTAAAAACTCCTATGGTGAAAGTGGGTAAGATCGGTTCAGATTTAGATATAGCGCCAATGTTGCTCCCGATTTTGGCCAAATTTTATATATTATATTTAACCTATAAAAATTCATGGGAACTGCAGATCAAATCGTTCTAGGTTAAAATTTTTTGTCAAACACATACATTTACAGGATACAAAAAGCCTTCCCGATTTCAATTTTTTACCGAATTGAATTATAATGGGATAGAAAGAGGAGGGTATCATAGTCGGCCCCGTCCGACTTTAGCCTTTCCTTACTTGTTTTAAATAAAACCAATGGATAAACCAAATCCCAATCGAACAGGCTTAATATTTTCATACATACATGACATACAGTAAAGGGCTAAGAAAGGCTAAAGGCGGCCTGGTCTGACTGTATCATACCCCACACTATATTAAATACTCAATGCAGAATTCATTGGGACGATTTTAGGGATCCAATAATAAAAAAAATATAAAATAGAACGTATGTGGCATATCACAATCATTTAAGCTCTAGAACGAATTATTAACCCCATATTAACACATAGCAAATGTTTAATTTACGAAATTTAATGATAATTAGAATTTAATTACACCGCCGCCGACCTGTCATAATTGGGTCGGCTCAGCCGTCGAGCCGCCGCCGTCAAAATACTGTGCCGCCTCCGACGATTTTAGCTCGGCTCCTGTCTCTGCGATGTGAGCGTCGTGCCGCTTTATATTGAGTGCTGCGTCCGTTGCAGAGAAAGGAGTCGAGCTAAAATCGTCGGCGGCGGCGCAGTATTTTGACGGTTATCGGCTGCGGCTCAAAGCTAGTAAGTCCAATCGAACAGGCCTGTTATTTAAAGTAATCTCACCCTTTCAGAATCTTATTCTCAGTTTGCAAACAATTATATTGCAAAATTTCGTCTTCCCAAAATGGCCAAAGTATTTCCAACATTCAGATCCGGATGATATTACGATTTTTGCACATTCCACATTTTTCAATTCTTCGTCTTAATCCGATAAATCAATGTGTCATATTTAGATTTATTTTATTACTAGCTGAACCCCCGCCCACTTCGCCAGGCAGAAAAACAGACGGAAATTAAAATCAGGTTTCATAGTGTTTTTCTTGTGATCGGTAATATATGTACCACTTATAACAATGGATATGTTCCATGGAGAATATTGAAGAACATAACTTTAGTTTACAGCGAAAAAAGGAAGAATTGTAGAAAATCAAATTTATTTTAGGTTGAGTGTGATTCTCCTCCTTTCCATAACCAAAACTATAAACTTCCTACGTAAGAAGAACTTACTTAATCGAATAGCTGGAATTCAAATGTATTACAATCAAAACATATAAAAAGTCAATCAAATTGTTCACTAATCAGACAACAACAACAACAACAAAAACTCAAAAATTAATATAATTTCCATTTTCTTGACTTAAGTCGGCTTTTGACGAATGAATATTTATTTTTTTGTAACCTTTCTTTACTATTGTGCTAAAAAATCCAAAGAAAACGTGTAATTTTACAAAATTCAAATAAAAAAATTCCCCATCTTTCAAATCCCGCCCATTTGTATATTGTCTAAGAAGGTTACAAATAAATTAACTCACACAACAATATAGGAATCTCCGTGTCGAATATACTCTAAAACAGGTGTTAATTTCGAATGGGAAGGGACACGGCCACTTTCCGCCCATTTTTGCACAACTATTTACACTGGATCTACTAACACAAATTTTCAGCACTCTAGGTGTTATAGAAATGACAATATTCGATAATAGGTTTTAACTTTGTATGTGAGATACCACACCCACTTTTCCAATACCGCCCATTTTTGGCACAACTACGCAGGTTTTTAGATGCACTCAGCATTGTAGCTGTTATTGAATTGAATATATTCGATAATAGGTTTTAACATCGTATGGGAGGTACCACGCCCACTTTTCCAATACCGCCCATTTTCGGCACAACTATGCAGGTTTATGCTAGATGCAATCACATACAATTTCAGTATTGTATTTGTCATAAAACTGAATATATTCAAAAATGGGTTATAACTTCGTATGGGAGGTGCCACACCCACTTTCCCAATACCGCCATTTTTGGCACAACTACGCACATTGATGCTAATGCACTGGCACAAAATTTGAGCGCTCTAGGTGTCATGGAACTGACAATATTCAAAATTGGGTTTTATCTTTGTATGGGAGGTACCACGCCCACTTTTTCAATACCGCCCTTTTTGTGGCTCAACTACGCATATTGATGCTAGATGCACTGACACAGAATTTCAGCACTCTAGGTGTCATGGAACTGACAATATTCAAAATTGGGTTTTAACTACGTATGGGAGGTGCCACACCCACCTTTCCAATACCGCCCATTTTTGGCACAACTACGTACTTTGATGCTAGATGCACTTACACAAAATATCAGCACTCTAGGTGTCATGGAACTGACAATAATCAAAATTGGGTTTTATCTTTGTATGGGAGGTACCACGCCCACTTTTCCTATACCGCCCATTTTTGTCAAAACTGTGCAGAATAATAAGTAGTGAACTTTCACATAAATTCAAGACTCTACCCGCAACAGTACTCCGAATATGCTAATTTATAAAAAACGAATAAAACCCCAATTTGTGTGGGGTTCACTGAAAATATCAAAAATTTATATAGCCTATTTTCACCACCGGTTCAGCATGAACCTACTGTGAAAGTTTCAAGAAGATCGGTTCAGCAGTTTAGGCTGCTATAAATAACAAACAAACACAGATTAATTTTTATATATTTACTAGCTGAACCCCCGCCCGCTTCGCCAGGCAAAAAAAAAACAAACGGTAAAATTAAAATCTGCTTACATATTAATTTTTGTCCTGATCGGTAATATATGTACCAATTATAATCAAGGTTCTTCCCTGAGATACTAAAGAAATGGATATGTTCCATAGAGAACGTTAGTTTACTGCGAATAATTGAAAAATGTCAAAATCAAATTGATTTTTTGTTAAGTGTGATTCTCCTCCTTTCCATTACCTAAACAAAAAACTTCATTCGTAAGATGAAATTACATTACATCCAAAACACATAAAAAATCAATCAAATTGTTCACTAATCAAACAACACAAAAACTTAATATAATTTTCGTTTTCTTGACTTAAGTCGGCTGTTGGCGAATGAATTTTTCTCTTTTTATAAACTTTCTTTACTATTGTGCTAAGAAAATCCACAGAAAACGTGTAATTTTACAAAATTCAAATCAAAAATGCACCATCTCTCAAATCCCGCCCATTTGTATATTGTCTAAGCAGGTTACAACTAAATTAACTCACACAACAATATAGGAATATCGTTGTAGAATATACTCAAAAAACTGGTTTTAATTTCGTATGGGAAGGGTCACGGCCACTTTCCGCCCATCTTTGCACAACTATTTACACTGGATCAACTCACACAAAATTTCAGCACTCTAGGTCTATGACACCTACTGACCATATTCCATAATATGTTTTAAGTTCGTATATGAAGAGCCACGCCCACTTTCCCAATACCGTCCATTTTTGGCACAACTATGCAGGTTTATGCTAGATGCACTCACACAAAAGATAAGTATTGTAGCTTTCATTGAACTGAATATATTCGATAATAGGTTTTAACTTCGTATGGAAGGTACCACGCCCCTTTTTTCCAATATCGCCCATTTTTTCGGCACAGTTACGCACATTGATGCTAGATGCACTTACACAAAATTTCAGTTTTTTATCTGCCATAGAACGGCATATATTCGAAAATGGGTTGTAACTTCGTATGGGAGGTGCCACGCCCACATTTCCATTATCGCCCATTTTTGTCACAACTACGCGCATTGATGCTAGATGCACTTACACAAAATTACAGCACAATAGGTGTCATAGAACTGACAATATTCAGTAATAGGTTTTAACTTCGTATGGGAGGTGCCTCGCCCACTTTTCCAATACCGCCCATTTTTGGCACAACTATGCACATTGATGCTAGATGCACTTACACAAAATGTCAGCACTCTAGGTGTCATAGAACTGACAATATTCAATAATAGGTTTTAACTTCGTATGGGAGTTCCACGCCCACTTTCCAATACCGCCCCTTTTTGACACAACTGTGCAGACTAATAATTAGTGAACCTTCACAAAAATTCAAGACTCTAGCTGCAACAGTATTCCGAATATGCTAATTTATAAAAAACGAATAAATCCCCAAATTGTGTGGGTGGTACCATGCCCTCTGAAAATATCAACAATTTATATAGCCTATTTTCACCACCAGTTCAGCATGAACACACTGTGAAAGTTTCAAGAAGATCGGTTTAGTAGTTTAGGCTGCTATAAAGAACAAACAAACAAACATACAAACACAGATTCATTTTTATATGTAAAGAGTGATTTTTTTGAGGTTAGGATTTTCATGCATTAGTATTTGACAGATCACGTGGGATTTCAGACATGGTGTCAAAGAGAAAGTGCTCAGTATGCTTTGACATTTCATCATGAATCGTCTTACAAACGAACAACGCTTGCAAATTATTGAATTTTATTATCAAAATGCGTGCTCTGTTAAGAAAGTTCATTGCGCGCTTCCATTTTATGGTCAGTTTAATCGACCCACTGAAGCGGCTATTCGGGCTATTGTGACTAAATTTCGCACCAAATTTACATTGTTGGACATTAAACCACCAACACGCTTACGTAGAGAGCGAACTGAAGAAAATATCGCAGCTGTATCGGCCAGTGTTAATGATGACCACCAATTTTCGATTCGTCGCCGTTCGCACCAATTGGGTCTCTGTTACTCAAAAACGTGGAAATGCCAAAATTGGACTAAGCGGATGGACCACCTAAGACGCAGCCGCGGTCAACATTTAAATGAAATTATCTTCAAAAAGTAAATGTCATGGACCAATCTAACGTTTCAAATAAAGAACCGATGAGATTTTGCAAATTTTATGCGTTTTTTTTTTAAAAAAAGTTATCAAGCTCTTAAAAAATCACCCTTTATATATAGATATAGATTTTTTTATAGATAGAATACAATACAACGTAACTTCATGATTCTACCCATTTTTGCTGTAAAAGTAAAAAGTACGAATTTGGAAAAACTTTTTTATTTTTCGAGTCTATGCAGTCAGTGGAATCTATACACCGAATTCCATGATTCTAGCTCCGGCCATTTGGTTGGAACCATTTTTTCCATTTTACCATCCCCTTAAAAGTACGACTTTCGAAAATCTCTTTATTTTACATGAGCAATTAGATGTAGCCGTTTAGTGGGTACCATTTTTATCCCTCTGTTCCCATTGTATCCCTTGAAAGTACGAATTTGGAAACAAATACTCTCAATTAGAGGAATGTACACACCGATTTGCGTGTTTCTAGCTGCCATCGTTTGATAGGTACAATTTTTATCCCTTTTTGCCCCAAATAAGAATCACTTTATGGTGCACGTTTTTGTTATAAGGGGAATGCGCATACCAAATATCGAGCAAATATAAACAGATATATTAAAAAAACATGCTTAAATACTCGAAATATTAGGGGTGTTTTCAGTCCTTGTGAGGGATAATTTTCCCTCTGGACCGATTTCGCCCACTTGCAATCCCAACCGATCTACAACTATAAGACACATTTATGTAAAATGTGGACGTCCTACCTCATTTCGGTTAGATGTTAGCGTGCTTTCAACAGAAAAACAATGATGGCTATAAAGTCAAAAATTGTTAAGAGTGCCTTTAGAAAAGTCTGTGTAACATTCTATCAATTTTCCCGCGAAAATGAAAATTTTACAAAAATATCCAATTTGTATTTTTTGTTTATCGTGTCTACCGAAATGTACACATTTTTTTCGAAAAAGATCGATCTTCCAAAAACATGGACCAATTTTAACCCTAATAATTTTGTTGTGTAAGTTGTAGTGTAATTTTCAAATCAAATTGATCCAAAAAATGAAAACTTTGACCCACTGTAAAAAGAAACTCTGACCAGCTGGACTATAAGTTTGTTCCGCAAAATAGTCTACTCAACATGCCCTTTCAGTATTATAGGGTCGCTATTCTGTTCCATTCAAAAAGTCTTCATTTGTTGGACAGTGTTATCCAGTGTAAAACAAATTTATGGTTATCAAGGTCCAAAAAAGTCAACAGAAAATACTTTTTTGAAAATTCGTTTTGATACAAATATTTATATTGTATTTGGCGACAATGTGAAGAATATTTTTTATTTTGAGTAACAAATTAAGTTTTTATTAACGTTTTTGTTATAGCAGCTTGTTATCCCGATTTAAAGAAAAACAGCCGTATTTTTTGTTTACATGGTTTTACCACAGGTAATTAAGCGTTTCAGACAATTTTTTTAAGAAAGTGTTTACAAATTCTATAGGTTATTGCTTCAAAAAGTCTACAAGGTTTTAAAAAATATATGTTCGAAACCTCTCCGTTCCGCTGCGTTCGGCCCAGCCAAGTATCAATTATAAGCATAAAATTTACATAAAGATTGTTTATTTATTTTTTAGACCGTGCAATTCCAACGGAATTCGAGCCAATTCGGATTTTGATATTCTTCGATGTTTTTTATATTGTGTTGGTTTTGTTGTTTTCTTTCTATTTAAATTTTTGCCCGATTCGACTTTGTCGATCACCTTCAGGGGTGTTACAATTTCAATAAAATAAACAACGAACATGTTCCTTCAAGAGTTGGTGGTAACTAATGTGTATTTTCTCTTTCTATTTTTGTTTACAAGTTTCCTATATATGTGTGAGCAACCGTCTGTTTCTGTCTTATAATTTAATATTTTTTTTGTCGGAACTTCTAATATATATAGCATTTCTAAAGTGTATCTTCTGTTGTAGTGGCTCACTGCTAGTATGTCGACGTCGTCTAAGTTAGGTTTGTGGCCAGCAACTGCACAGTAGCCTGCGAGAGCAGTTTTTTGCTCCATAGGTTTGTCAAAAGCGTTATGGTCGGATTTATGGGAAGATAGTCTAGTCTTTAATTTTGTCTTTGTAGCGCCAACATATACTTTATTGCATATGTTGGTCTTGTCACCGATACATCTAATTTTATATGCCACGTCAGATTTTTCTTCTTTTTTACTTTTTCATTTTGTCTTGCTAAATAGCTTGTTTATAGTATTGTGTGTTTTCTGTTTCGTGGTTCATAACTGCATGCCACCCTAATATTCTCCCGCCGAAACTTTGTCACCTTCTGTAGCGTTCTAAGACCAATATTTCATGTATGTTTTGCCGACGGCAAATTGAAATTTTTCTAAATTCAAAAGTACCTGCACAGTGTTCTAGAAAGTGATTCAAATTATTCGGTTATTTTTATATGGTGATCGGTGTGAAATTGGTGGAGATTTTCGTTGTTTTGTTTAACTATTAGTTTCATGTAAAAAGACGATTAATATTCTCATTAGTTCTCGGTAATTTTGGAATTTTTTAATCAAATTATATCGTTTTCATATTTTTGTTCGGTCGCGAAACAGTGTGTTTTTCTTTTATATATTCTTCTTCTTGCTGTCGCGTTGGTGGTGCATCGTAAAGAGATTGCTCTATTTCCTTTTTCCATACAATCGCGCACACACGACATACATTATTATACGTATTAACATATATTTGCATGAGTACTAGGGTTTGGGGTCCGGGAATTCCCGAATCGTTTTTTCGGGAATTCCCGGGAAAAAAATTAAATTTCCCGGGAATACGGGAAATATTAAAAATATGTTATTGATTATTTTGAGCACTAATTCAGTTATACTATATAAAAAGAAAATTGCGAAAATCAGATAGGGGAATACACACTTTTTGTGAACATATTTGCAAGATTTTATCGTGAAATAAAAACATCATAGTGTGGTTGATATTAAATTTCTTGTTTTCAAAAAGTCGATGAAAAAAAAGGTGCAATGGCCATGCAGACGAGCTACAAATATGGATTTTTCGAAAAAGGAGGAAAGAGACAAAAAGAGATACAACTAGTACCAATTTAAGTATTGCAGCTATATTCGTGAAAGTCGGTATATATATTTCTCTGACAACTTAGACTTACAATATAGATGGATTTTTCGAAATTTGTACTTATAAGGGGTGATCGGGACAAAAAGGGATAAAAAATGGTGCCAACGTAAATTTGATATGTAAATTCCTCTGACCATGTAGAAGCGCAGCCAAATTGGATTTGTCGAATTTTGTACTTTTTAAGTGCGCTCGGGACAAAAAGGGATAAAAATGGTGTACAACCCATTAATTACGTAAACGCGGAACATAAATGGTTATTACAAAATTTTTACTTATAAGGAGGATGCGGGACGACAAGGGATAAACATGGTACCAAATAAAGTACATGTTTTAGGGGAAGCAAAAACACATGTTACCTTTAATGTTTTTTTTTTAAAGTGTGTACTTTTTGGGAAAGAGGTGCAAAAAGTTATGAAGTAGCCGGCTGCATCTAGAAACATGAGATCGAGTTTATAAAAGGCTCTGCGATTGTAATTTTTTCTTTTCTATCCAATTGAAACGACAAGTACATTCCTTTGACTCTGTATGAGAGTTATCTAATAAGAGGTTTCCAAATTATTGTTATAGATTTTCGATGCGAAGCAGCGGGTATTGCTAGTGTCCAATATTATGAATTCTCCAATCCTTTCTAAGTAAACTATTTTTAAAATGGAAAATAATTTCTTAAATATTTTAACAAAAAATTTCGTTTTTAATTTGTAATATGTCAGCATTTTAACCCTAAATTTTAAACCCTAATATTATTTTCATTTATTAAATTTCTTTTCAATTGTTTTTGTTCTGTTCTTCCCGATTCCTTGTGCCATATAGTTTTATTAAGAATTGCATTCATATTGAAAATTATCAAAAATGTACGAAAACCTTTAAACAGTGTACACGGACGTGTACGGTGTTCTTTAATGGGTTAAAAAGCACGCAGATGTTGATATTTTAAACCATATTGGACGTACCTAAAATAAATTATGTTTTCCCGGGAATGAAACTTTTCATTCCCGTTTTCCGGGGAAATGAAAAAAGTCCGGGAAACCCCAAACCCTAATGAGTACTAACATACATACAAACATTCATTGCCTACCTACATTGCTCCACATCATTCCGCTCCACTCGTGACGTCGCTAAAGAGTGTGACTTATTAAGAGACTTTTAAGAGTAAACCAGGTCGCTCTTTAATTCTCTTAAAAGGTACCCCTACAGTCCGGTCGAGTCGCGACTCCAGTGGTTGGTAACATATTTACGCTATTGGTTCAAATAGTTTAAATATAATCGGGTTTATCTCTGTAGTACTCCAGCTTGACCTGTAGTGTACCCTACACTCGGTAAAAGTCGATATTCAGACGTTTTGAACTGTTTTTCTTCCGATTTTTGGGGGAAAAATAGTTTTTCGTTTCACGGATATTTTTATTTTCATTTAGCGACAAAATTGGATTTGCACTCTACAGTCCGTTTTAGTAGCCATATTAGAACAATTGTAAAAAACATTTTTTTGTTATTTTCTTTTCATTTTTCGCGCAAATTGTCCTTTCGTGAGTATTTCTTGGTCTTGGGAACATTTTCTGCATTTTTTTGCACCCTACGTGCTATATTTTAGAACCATTTTGCTGATACTTGAACTTTTTTTCTGATATTTGTGGTTGATTTTTTAATATACAAGTATTTTGTCTGATAGATAAAATCTATTCTATTGAAATAGAATAGATTGTTATAACAAAGTTCCGCTATCTTCCTCTCATTTTATACATG
Source organism: Polietes domitor (assembly GCA_947397865.1). NCBI lineage: Eukaryota > Metazoa > Arthropoda > Insecta > Diptera > Muscidae > Polietes > Polietes domitor. The sequence goes on along the minus strand of OX377618.1, from coordinate 82,582,842 downwards.
TTCCATCTGGTTAGGAATTAAGTCTTCATTCGACAAATACCTGCATGAGCGGAATAGTGAAGAAGACGATGGTGAGGAAGAGCTGAAAACACTTCGTGCCAAGTACAAGAGTACATATGTTACGTGCTGCAGTTGTCTGGCCAAGTTGACTCGGCTTACGGAAGACTTTACAAATAGAGTGGTACAGAAAGAGTCTCCTGCCCATTGCCCCGCCCATGCTTCTCAGCCTCAGTCTTTTGATAGTCATTCCAGCTATTCTTTCAATCTTCCACCGTGTGACACTGAGATTTTCAATGGGGATTACATGTCATGGCCCACATTCTGCGGTTTACATATGTTTACTGCGGTTTACATAAACAATTCTCGCATCAGTCCCGTTGAACGCTTATTCCATTTAGTCCAGAAGACCCAGGGTGAAGCACGCGACATAGTTAAGATGAGTCCTTTGACAAATCAAGGTTTTCAGTTGGCGTGGAAAAACCATTGCGACCGTTATGAAAATCTTAGTTAATGGTCAGCTAAAGGTTCTCTTTATTCTTAGCTCCATTTCATCCGAATCCGGGCAAGCTATTAAGCAATTGCAGCGGGATATTAATTCGTGTATCTCAGCATTAAAGTTGTACGATATTGATGTCAAAAGTTGGGATCCCCTATTTGTTTTCCTTTGTTCGAATCGACTTCCAGATTCAACTTTGACTTTGTGGGGCAAGGCTTAGCTGACAAAACTTCAATTCCGAAGTGGGCAGACCTTGACTCCTTTCTCTGAAGTCGATATCGTACGTTGGAATTCGTTTCAGAAATTCGCAGCCAGTCCATGTCTATCGATCGCAAAGGAGTGTCATCTAGTCAGAATTCCAAAAATTCCTAGAAGATTAGTTCATTTCGGAACAAAGTCTCAGGACCGAAATGTCCTAATGAGTCTCACATCATCCGAACGTGTCCCAAATTTCTACTTATGGATATAAAGGGACGGTTTTCAGAAATTAAGAAGCTAGGGCTTTGTTTTAAATTGTTTCTTAAAGACCCATGGCGTCGCTGTTTCGACTGCAACAAGCTCTCTGCTGCATAGAGGTTCTGACGATACCCGTCGCAATAATTTGCCGGTGCGATCCTCTGGCACAAATACCAATTCTTCTCTAAATCCTAATTCCACTCCTTTCTCTTCCAATCCGATACAGTCCACTAGTTCAGGGGCTGGAGTTATTCAGACGTGTTTTTCAACCAATTCTCGAGGTGTTCTGCTAGGGACGGCACTGGTGAATGTGTTGCACCTAGGGGTAACTTATCAGGCCCGTGCGCTTCTTGACTCAGGTTCACAAGGAACTTTAATTTCGGAAAGATTGTTCAATGTTTTGAAGCTTCCTTTTAATCGCACGAGTGCTCGAATTTCCGGCCTGAACAATTCCGTGTCCGCAGTAGTTCAAAAAGAGTGCACTTTCGCACTTGGCTCACGATTTGATCAGAATATTTCCTATTCAGTCGATGCGCTTGTGGTACCTCATTTGTCTGGCAATCTTCCATCGCACACCGTGTCTGCTGATTCATTTTCTACCCTTCCGCAAATTCAATTAGCAGACTAGTGTATAATTATACACTAGTTCGAAGATAGATATTCTTATTGGCGAGGACTTTCTACCCTCGATAATGCTATCTGTCCTCAGTCCAGCCTCCGAGTTTTAGCAAAAATCGTCTTCATTATTACTTGCCGCACCATGCAGTTATAAAACCGGAGAGTACGACCACTAAAGTTCGAGTGGTCTTCAATGTTTCTTCTGCAACCTCCAACGGGTTAAGTCTTAACGACATTTTGCATACTGGCCCTGTTCTACAAAATGACTTAACGGTTCTGATTCTGAAATGGAGGTTCTTTCGATTCGTGTTTATCGCCGACATCCAGAATATGTATCGGCAAATATTGGTTCATTCCGATCATACTCCCTTTCAAATAATTCTATTCCGCAACCGCCAAAATGAGAATGTTCAAGATTTCGAGTTGAAGACAGTGACCTTTGGGGTCAATTGTGCTCCGTACCTAGCTATTCGTACTTTGCTCCAATTAGCTGATGTTGTTCAGTCCAGCCATCCAATTGCCAGTAAAATCCTGCTCAATTCCATGTATGTGGATGATGCACTTGCTGGTGCACATTCAATTCCTATGGCAATTCACGCAAAAAATGAGTTAAAATCCACTCTTGAATCAGCTGGTTTTTCATTGAGAAAATGGACAGCAAATTCAAAGGATATCCTAGCGGATCTTCCATCCGATCACTTGCTGTGTGAAGATTTCCTGAATTTCGATGACAGTAGCACAGCAAAAACGCTAGGCATTCGTTGGAATGCTCGTTCTGATTCATTTTATTTCACTACAAAGCCCTTCTCAGTCTTCAGCAAAAATCCAAAAAGGGAAGTTCTCTCCCAAATTTCAAAACTTTTTGATCCTGCAGGTTGGCTGTCGCCATGTATCGTCGTGGCCAAAGTTCTCATGCAGAAGATATGGTCTGAAGGCACGGGTTGGGATGAAGTCTTAAGTCCTGACACTCTTTTACAATGGAAGACGTTCCAATCCGATTATTCCACTCTTGACAACGTTCAGATTCCCAGGTGGATCAACTATGTTCCAAGTTCCGATATTCAATTCCATGTTTTCTGTGATGCTTCAGAGAAAGCATACGCAGCTGCTTCATATGTACGAATAGCTATCGGTAGTTCCGTTTCCACTCATCTGGTATATTCCAAATAAGGGCTGCTCCTATAAAGACACTATCCATTCCGAGGTTGGAATTATGTGGGGCGGTTCTTTTACCAGAGATGATAGATACCTTGCTTCAAATGTTGGATATTCCGAAATATTATATTTTCTGCTGGACTGATTCCACCATTGTCCTTTCCTGGCTGTCCAAACCTCCTTGCTGGTGGATGACTTTCGTAGCCAACAGAGTGTCTAGTGTCGTTCAGATGATTGATCCTTCGAAGTGGCGACATGTTCCATCCGAAACTAATCCTGCAAATCTTGCTAGTCGCGGACTTCTACTTCAGGATATAGTCAGAAACGATTTCTGGTGGGTTGGGCCTTCATCGCTCCAAGAACCATCCGATCGTTGGCCTAATTCCAGTCTTGCTACAATTTCCGAGGCTGATTTGGAACGTAAGTCCATAAAATCTCATTTTTCCTATTTCCGGAATTTTGTGGACATTCTTGAACGATTTTCTTCCTTTCCTAGAGCGCTTCGGGTGGTCGCTTATGTGTATCGATTTTTCTATTGTTCACATCCTAGATACCGTTCCAACTTCTCTAAAGAATCCACTTTGATCACGAGTGCTGAACTTACTATGGTCAGAGATGGATTAATTTCGATGAGCCAAAAGGCCTATTTTCCTAACGAGTACAACGTATTGTCATCCAAAAGTCCGATCCCTCCATCCAGTCTATGGTCTAATTCGCTCGTGTGGTCGTCTCGAATCGTTTCCAGGCCTCTCGTACAGTGAGAGGCGCCCAGGCTCTTGATTCATTTCATTCACCAAATCACAATTCACGGTGGTAACCAACTTGTTCTTCGGATGGTACGATCTCAGTACTGGATTCCGAAAGTCAAGAACCTTGTAAAGACGACAATTAATAAATGTAAGACTTGTAGAAGCGTTGTCAGAAGCAGCTCATGGCTGCACTTCCTCCTGAGATAACAGAGTTTTCGCGTCCATTCACTCGTACTGGAGTGGACTTTGCGGGACCTTTGACATCAAAAGCTATAGCGGACAAGCCTGTCGTATAACCAAAGGTTACGTCTGCGTTTTCGTACGCTTTTCAAAAAAAGCGATACACCTAGACTTATCCACATCCTGGCGTCTTTCAATCGGTTCGTCTCTCGACGAGGATGCATATTACATTTATATTCCGATAATGGTACGACTTTCTTCGAGGCATCGTTCCAACTATATTTCCTATTTCCTCATCCTCCTATAGAACACCATGCACAAATCTTCAGCAAAACGCCGTAACAACCGGAATCGCCAAATCGGATTCCGGTCGCGTCCTTATGGGCCAAGCTCGTTCCAGTGCCGGGTCTGCAAAGGAAGGCATGCGCTGAAAGACTGCAAAAAGTTCATCGATATGAACATGTCCGACCGGATGGAAGGAGTACGCCGACACAAATATTGTGTAAATTGCTTGGCCCATGATGATGGATGTCACCACTGCCACAAGTTCCATCACACACTTCTTCATGTTGACCCGAAGCTACGCGACCAGATTCTGCCACGGCATTCTAGGCCGCGTTTCCGTTCACGGTCTCGGTCCCTTTCCCCTAGGCCATCAACGTCAAAGGGCTCAGCACCTAGAGTCCAAAGGCCCTTGGCTACGGCACCATCAACGTCGAAGGCAACAACACTGTCCGCCCTAATAAGACAAAAGAGTGTCATACTGCTCCCCACAGCCTTGGTTAAGACTGAGGGAAAGAAGGATAAGGCTGTGGCACGTTGCCTTCTCGACTCTGGGTTGTAAACACCAATGTTCTTATATGCTAGATAAATTTAATGAAAAGTACTTCATTCACTTGCAAAACAATTATGTTGTCTTTATTATTTGAATGTACCTATTTATACCTTAACTAATTGAAATGTATAGGCTTAAACTAAATTAGTGTTTGTGTGCTACTGCATCACGCGGTACATGTTCCCGTTGGATCAATGGGAAACACCATTTACATTAGAGCTTTTGATGAGAATGAATAAGTGATATTCAACACCACAACTAACAGTACGATGCGGCGGCAAAGCACTGCGAGTCGTGGGTATTAACTACTCCGTTACTCGACAGAACTCTATGAGAATATGTAGGTGAATCAAAATACTAAAGTGTATAATTAAGTACAAAATATTCAAAAATTGCTTTCGCGACTGTCCTAGCGCTTTTGTCTTTAACAGGTATTGCTACAAGATATTTAGTGAGGTCGCAAATCAGTGTTATTGCGTACTCATTCCCATTTTCAGTTTTGGGTAGGGGTCCAATTGTATCAATAATAACTGTATCAAAAGCGGTCGATGGTGTTGGTGTAATGGTCATATGTGTCTTAGTATGGGTCATAAATTTCACTTTTTGACATTTCGAGCACTTCTTAATGTAAGTCGTTACTGTCTTAGTCATTTGGGGCCAATAATAATATCTTCCTATCTTCATCAGGGTACGCGTAATCCCTGTGTGTCCGCCTTCTACTGGATCGTCATGATATTTTGTCAGGATTGCATTTATTTTAGATTTATCATTCTTGTCTATTATCGTCACCTTTTGGAGTAGCGCTACTCTCACATTATTTAAAATCTCATTGCCCATTCTTTTAAATTCATTCAGCGATATAGATTTGAAAATCTTTTCGCTAGGTGACATTTTAAATTGTGAAGTTTCAAGCACACGGGCTTCTGTTTCAAGCCTTTGCAAAAATTGACCTAAGTCAAATTTTCAACTGGAGTACACTTCACTCAAATTAAATTTGCAGACTACTGTCTTTCCAAGCTTAAATAAGCATTTTTTGGAAGTTAGTCTTATCTGTACAAATTTTCTTACGTCATTATTATTAATGACTTCATAGACATTGGGCTCATTTATCTGTTTTTGCAATTATCCTATATCTCCTGCGCAGGTATCATCCTGACGTTTTCCTGATCGTGTCGTTACCATCATAATCTTGTCATTCATGTATTTAAGCTCCTCAATAGTTATACGTGATAGAGCGTCAGCAATGCAATTATCCTTCCCCTTGAGGTATTCAACAATGAAGTCATACACCTCCAAGTCCAATCTCATGCGAGTGAGTTTGGAACTAGGATTTCGCATAGAGAATAGATAAACGAGAGGTCTGTGATCGGATTTTACCAAGAAATATCGTCCGTAGACGTAGGGTCTGAAATGTTTAATTGCCCAATGTATTGCGGCTAATTCCTGTTCAGTAGTGGACTTGTTGCTTTCACCCTTAGTGAAATTTCTTGAAGCATAAGAAACTGGAAGTTGTATTCCATTATATTCCTGCGTGAGCACCGCACCACAAGCATACTTGCTAGCATCTGTGGTAATGCAAAATTGTATCTTGAAGTCAGGGTATTGTAGCAATGTTGGTTTTTTTATTGTTCAAACACATGTTGGCATTCTGATGTCCACTCGAATGAAACTTTCTTCTTAGTAAGTCTTGTTAAGGGACGTGAATACTCTGCAAAATTCTTAATGAAGCGTCTATAGTAGTTGCAAAATGCTACAAAACGTCGTACACCATTTGCATCTGTTGGAGTGGGATAATTTTTAATGACCGTATTTGCTGTCATCAGGTAGTATACCCTTATCAGTGCATTTGTGACCTAGGAATGTTACCTCGTGCATGAAAAAAAAACATTTCTATGGATTTAGTTTCAAGTTATGCTGTCTACATAAATTAAATACATCTGTCAAATTTTTGAACATATGTTTTTCAGAACATCCTATTACTACTAAATCATCCATGTTTTAAGCCTGAATAGGCAAGGGTCATCATACGTTGAAATGAATTTGGTGCAACTTTTAATCCGTAATGAAGTCGCGTGTAGCGATAAGAGCCTATGCGATACCACGATACCGCCTTTGATCAATTTCGTTACTTGTTTATCTATTTCTGACTTTTGTGATTCTGGAATTCTGTATTTCTTTATATATATTGGCGTCTTATCACTCAGTCTGAGTTTTTGTCTGTAGAAGTTATTCGCTGTAATAGGTTCGGTTTCAATGCCGAATATAGCACTGAACAACATATCATCAATGGTAGTGTTAATTATTCGAATAAAAGCATTCTTACTATCGACAATTGTGCTAGCTATTACTATTCCGTCTTGAATTTCCTGATTTGGTACTAATACTGACTTTTCAGTCGTAATTAATCGAACTTGTTTTATTACTTCCGATCTGGCTGATAACAATACAGTATTTTGCTTAATCATGTTTACCATAGGGACCTGTATGTTTTTATGGAAATTTCTTGGCCTAATGCAAAAACTATGATTTCCATTCTGGAAATCTAGTATGCAGTTATATTTTCCTATAAAGTCCATTCCGAGTATTCCATCGCATTGGATAGGAAAGCTCTCATGAACGATATGGAAATTATGTGGAACAAGAAAATTATCCATTTTAAGATCTATGTCTATTGTGCCAAGTGATTTAATTATTCCTTTACCAATGCCAGATAAATTGGTTGTGTCATTTGTATTTATATTACCATATTGCTCACCGAAGTTCTTCAATAATGATATGTCGGCACCAGTATCTACCAATAATGTTAATAAATAATTTGTATCTGCATTTCTTACATTTATGAAATTGTTCAGACTGAGGTTAAAGTAGTGTATTTTATCTATTCCTGACTGCTCAAGGGGGCTTGACCGTTTTCCGACTGCGTTACTCGCACATTTCGGTTACTGTCTGTTATTACTTCCTCTATTTCCGTTGTAATTATTACCAGGGCCCCTGTTATAATTGCTATTGTTGCGTTGTTCCCTATCACCGTGATTTCTGTAGTAACCGCCACGTCCCCTATTATGTCCACGGTTACCACCTCGATATTGTCCGTTTCCTCTTTGTTTATAATGTAAAACTGTATTTATGTATTTTAGGTACCAGCTTCCATTATAACCTTTACCTTATCAAAGGAGCAATTTTTAGTCATTGCTTTAATGGCAAGTTGTGTGCTATATTTTCCTGCTAGGTCGTTTAACAAACCGTCCGAAATTTATGCTCCTTCTAAAGCATTAGTTAATTCGGAAACTTCTCTAGTATAGTCATTAGCTGTTCTTCTTCTGCCTAAAATTCATAAGCCTCGCTGTAATGACCTCTACTGAGTCTCCCCAAACGGAATTTTTCAAAGTTGTTATAAGTTGAACGAAGGATATTTCATTGCTAATTAGATTTCTTGCATTACCTTTTAGTTTGGTCTTTGCTAGGGACACAGATACAGCTTCATGAGATTCTTTAATAGAGTCTACTAACTCCAAAGCGTCAATAAAACTTCTCGAATTTTCCGCCTTACCATCAAAATCTGGAATCAGACTTAAAGCTGTCTTCAGAAAATCTACTACGGATTGAGTAATTTTTGTCTCTTGATCTTTAGTGTCTACCGGAATCACTATCTTATTATGAAGGGTAATTCTACCTCTATTCCCCTCCTTGCTGCAACATTTATAACTTTGCCTCTAACGTCAGAAAAGAAAGCTTCGGCTGCACTTTTATGCACCGTCGTAAGTCTTTCGTAGTGTACGTTGAGAAATACTCTGATCTCTTCGAGGCGAATGAAAAGATTCCGTCTAAGTCTATCTGTATTAAGACATTTATAAGATTTGTCAAATTCCTCCTTTATCCGTCTACAATTTGTAATAATAGTTGGCCAGTCCATAAAATAAACAAAATCGCGAAATTAATTGTGGCGTCAGTCTGCCTAAATCTTCTCTAAATCTTTCCCACGGCTTGCGTACCTCTTCCTGAGTGATCTCTTATGCAACAAATACAATATAAGCAGCAAATGAGCTGCACTTAAAAGCGTTAAGATCAATACGAGATACCACAATGAATTTAGCTGAGTTGTATGATCTATTATTTCTACATTGTTCACTACATTAGCATTAGGATTATCTATTTTAGACACTTTTCCTCCCATATTTCAATTACAGTAATGACTTATTTTAATATTATTAGTTTTATTTAATTGAAGTAAGTAAGTAAGTAGTTTTATATAATTACCAATCATTCTTGGTCTACTTTCAACAATTTAAATCATATGCTCAACTTCTATACCGTCTGACATCTTGGTCGCGTTGTTTGCTGTATTTTGTTGTTGTAGTTGCAGTTGTACCTCACTTCAAGGCGATATTATGATGCGTTACTCTGTTGATCAATCCTTCTTAGTAATGCTGCACGTTCTTGTCTCGGATTGGTTTTTTGTTTCTTGTTGTCTGTGTTATCCGGGGCAAGGTTCTTATGACTTTGTATTTTTTTAGTTTATATGCCGGTTTTATTGTAGTATAAATAGGTACCGCACAACGTGTGTTTTTAAATGATTTATTGTTTTTTTTTCGTATTCCGTACTTTACAAAGATTTTTTTATGTATTTAATTTTGTTTTCTTCTTAGCAAATAACACCGAACTTCCCTAAAGGAAACACTCGATGTTGTTGGCGCAAGAAATTAAAAACACCGGAAACTCTATTTTATTATTTTTTATTTGATGTTGAATTGCTAAGGCTGTCACGGTCGCCATGTAATCACCAATGTTCTTATATGCTAGATAAATTTAATGAAAAGTACTTCATTCACTTACAAAACAATTATGTTGTCTTTATTATTTGAATGTACCAGATTTATTTTACGCCGACCCGAAATTCTACGCGTCTTCACAATTGGAGATCATAGTCGGCGTCGATCTGAATCCACGTGTCATAACCGACTGGGTTACCGACGGCACAGAGCACCATATTCGGGTGGGCTATTTACGGCTCCTGCAACACATAAATTTCTTCAAAATTCTTTCTTGTTTCTTTTAATAACAGTAGTGAATTAATAAATTGAATTACTAGGAAATGCACTATCGTATTCTTAATCCAGAAACAAAACACAAACTTTATTTTTCAGCTACATCCAGTTCGTTCCAAAGTTCATTTTCATACTCCAACACATGAATTCCATAGCCAAGTTCCTTTCGTACATCCGTTGGGGTTTGAACCATACCTTTGGATCTTCATGAACTTATTTACTTTAAGTTATTAATTAATTTCATTCATTCCTTCATTAAATCCTTTCTTAATTTCTATTATTCATTCACATTCTTTTTTGTATTCATATTGCTTCCTAATTTGTAACATACCATGTAATACAGATTTCTTTGTACGGCAGGAGCAAGTATGTACGACGAGATTTTGCAGCAACTTTCATTGCAGCGGCTGTGCAAGGCGGGCGGTGATGTTAATGCCAAATATCCGTGGTCCATAACCGCAGGCCCCCGTAATATTCTCCCGCTGAAACTTTGTCACAGCTTGGCTGTGTAGCGTCCACTCATGCGCAAGTTCTAATAGTTTTGATTGTGTTCGTTATTCTCTAGTTCTAAATATGGCTACAATCCGTCTTATGTACTCTCTCCTTTCACTTTCTTCCTACAACATTGTAAAATAAAACTTCACTTGTTATCCGAAGCTCAACACACTCTGTTTATCTTGGTAAGACTCCTGCCAAAAAATTTTCGAATTGCAATAAAGGAAGAAAACTTTCAATTCCAAATTCTAATTCCTTGGTGTTTTTCTTTTATTTCGGTGAACAATTGTTGTGAGAAAATATTTCCACGTCCCTGGTAATATTTTCTGACTCACAGCTTAACACCTTCCAATTTCTCCAGGAAACAAGAACCAAAAATTCTTTGGCGTTTTCACTGGGGTTTGAAAGTCATATCTATTCAAACTCTAAAACAATATTTAAAAAAATCACTAATTGATTTTGTTCTAGTGGGGATTACATGTCATGGCCCACATTCTGCGGTTTACATATGTTTACTGCGGTTTACATAAACAATTCTCGCATCAGTCCCGTTGAACGCTTATTCCATTTAGTCCAGAAGACCCAGGGTGAAGCACGCGACATAGTTAAGATGAGTCCTTTGACAAATCAAGGTTTTCAGTTGGCGTGGAAAAACCATTGCGACCGTTATGAAAATCTTAGTTAATGGTCAGCTAAAGGTTCTCTTTATTCTTAGCTCCATTTCATCCGAATCCGGGCAAGCTATTAAGCAATTGCAGCGGGATATTAATTCGTGTATCTCAGCATTAAAGTTGTACGATATTGATGTCAAAAGTTGGGATCCCCTATTTGTTTTCCTTTGTTCGAATCGACTTCCAGATTCAACTTTGACTTTGTGGGGCAAGGCTTAGCTGACAAAACTTCAATTCCGAAGTGGGCAGACCTTGACTCCTTTCTCTGAAGTCGATATCGTACGTTGGAATTCGTTTCAGAAATTCGCAGCCAGTCCATGTCTATCGATCGCAAAGGAGTGTCATCTAGTCAGAATTCCAAAAATTCCTAGAAGATTAGTTCATTTCGGAACAAAGTCTCAGGACCGAAATGTCCTAATGAGTCTCACATCATCCGAACGTGTCCCAAATTTCTACTTATGGATATAAAGGGACGGGTTTCAGAAATTAAGAAGCTAGGGCTTTGTTTTAAATTGTTTCTTAAAGACCCATGGCGTCGCTGTTTCGACTGCAACAAGCTCTCTGCTGCATAGAGGTTCTGACGATACCCGTCGCAATAATTTGCCGGTGCGATCCTCTGGCACAAATACCAATTCTTCTCTAAATCCTAATTCCACTCCTTTCTCTTCCAATCCGATACAGTCCACTAGTTCAGGGGCTGGAGTTATTCAGACGTGTTTTTCAACCAATTCTCGAGGTGTTCTGCTAGGGACGGCACTGGTGAATGTGTTGCACCTAGGGGTAACTTATCAGGCCCGTGCGCTTCTTGACTCAGGTTCACAAGGAACTTTAATTTCGGAAAGATTGTTCAATGTTTTGAAGCTTCCTTTTAATCGCACGAGTGCTCGAATTTCCGGCCTGAACAATTCCGTGTCCGCAGTAGTTCAAAAAGAGTGCACTTTCGCACTTGGCTCACGATTTGATCAGAATATTTCCTATTCAGTCGATGCGCTTGTGGTACCTCATTTGTCTGGCAATCTTCCATCGCACACCGTGTCTGCTGATTCATTTTCTACCCTTCCGCAAATTCAATTAGCAGACTAGTGTATAATTATACACTAGTTCGAAGATAGATATTCTTATTGGCGAGGACTTTCTACCCTCGATAATGCTATCTGTCCTCAGTCCAGCCTCCGAGTTTTAGCAAAAATCGTCTTCATTATTACTTGCCGCACCATGCAGTTATAAAACCGGAGAGTACGACCACTAAAGTTCGAGTGGTCTTCAATGTTTCTTCTGCAACCTCCAACGGGTTAAGTCTTAACGACATTTTGCATACTGGCCCTGTTCTACAAAATGACTTAACGGTTCTGATTCTGAAATGGAGGTTCTTTCGATTCGTGTTTATCGCCGACATCCAGAATATGTATCGGCAAATATTGGTTCATTCCGATCATACTCCCTTTCAAATAATTCTATTCCGCAACCGCCAAAATGAGAATGTTCAAGATTTCGAGTTGAAGACAGTGACCTTTGGGGTCAATTGTGCTCCGTACCTAGCTATTCGTACTTTGCTCCAATTAGCTGATGTTGTTCAGTCCAGCCATCCAATTGCCAGTAAAATCCTGCTCAATTCCATGTATGTGGATGATGCACTTGCTGGTGCACATTCAATTCCTATGGCAATTCACGCAAAAAATGAGTTAAAATCCACTCTTGAATCAGCTGGTTTTTCATTGAGAAAATGGACAGCAAATTCAAAGGATATCCTAGCGGATCTTCCATCCGATCACTTGCTGTGTGAAGATTTCCTGAATTTCGATGACAGTAGCACAGCAAAAACGCTAGGCATTCGTTGGAATGCTCGTTCTGATTCATTTTATTTCACTACAAAGCCCTTCTCAGTCTTCAGCAAAAATCCAAAAAGGGAAGTTCTCTCCCAAATTTCAAAACTTTTTGATCCTGCAGGTTGGCTGTCGCCATGTATCGTCGTGGCCAAAGTTCTCATGCAGAAGATATGGTCTGAAGGCACGGGTTGGGATGAAGTCTTAAGTCCTGACACTCTTTTACAATGGAAGACGTTCCAATCCGATTATTCCACTCTTGACAACGTTCAGATTCCCAGGTGGATCAACTATGTTCCAAGTTCCGATATTCAATTCCATGTTTTCTGTGATGCTTCAGAGAAAGCATACGCAGCTGCTTCATATGTACGAATAGCTATCGGTAGTTCCGTTTCCACTCATCTGGTATATTCCAAATAAGGGCTGCTCCTATAAAGACACTATCCATTCCGAGGTTGGAATTATGTGGGGCGGTTCTTTTACCAGAGATGATAGATACCTTGCTTCAAATGTTGGATATTCCGAAATATTATATTTTCTGCTGGACTGATTCCACCATTGTCCTTTCCTGGCTGTCCAAACCTCCTTGCTGGTGGATGACTTTCGTAGCCAACAGAGTGTCTAGTGTCGTTCAGATGATTGATCCTTCGAAGTGGCGACATGTTCCATCCGAAACTAATCCTGCAAATCTTGCTAGTCGCGGACTTCTACTTCAGGATATAGTCAGAAACGATTTCTGGTGGGTTGGGCCTTCATCGCTCCAAGAACCATCCGATCGTTGGCCTAATTCCAGTCTTGCTACAATTTCCGAGGCTGATTTGGAACGTAAGTCCATAAAATCTCATTTTTCCTATTTCCGGAATTTTGTGGACATTCTTGAACGATTTTCTTCCTTTCCTAGAGCGCTTCGGGTGGTCGCTTATGTGTATCGATTTTTCTATCGTTCACATCCTAGATACCGTTCCAACTTCTCTAAAGAATCCACTTTGATCACGAGTGCTGAACTTACTATGGTCAGAGATGGATTAATTTCGATGAGCCAAAAGGCCTATTTTCCTAACGAGTACAACGTATTGTCATCCAAAAGTCCGATCCCTCCATCCAGTCTATGGTCTAATTCGCTCGTGTGGTCGTCTCGAATCGTTTCCAGGCCTCTCGTACAGTGAGAGGCGCCCAGGCTCTTGATTCATTTCATTCACCAAATCACAATTCACGGTGGCAACCAACTTGTTCTTCGGATGGTACGATCTCAGTACTGGATTCCGAAAGTCAAGAACCTTGTAAAGACGACAATTAATAAATGTAAGACTTGTAGAAGCGTTGTCAGAAGCAGCTCATGGCTGCTCTTCCTCCTGAGATAACAGAGTTCTCGCGTCCATTCACTCGTACTGGAGTGGACTTTGCGGGACCTTTGACATCAAAAGCTATAGCGGACAAGCCTGTCGTATAACCAAAGGTTACGTCTGCGTTTTCGTACGCTTTTCAAAAAAAGCGATACACCTAGACTTATCCACATCCTGGCGTCTTTCAATCGGTTCGTCTCTCGACGAGGATGCATATTACATTTATATTCCGATAATGGTACGACTTTCTTCGAGGCATCGTTCCAACTATATTTCCTATTTCCTCATCCTCCTATAGAACACCATGCACAAATCTTCAGCAAAACGCCGTAACAACCGGAATCGCCAAATCGGATTCCGGTCGCGTCCTTATGGGCCAAGCTCGTTCCAGTGCCGGGTCTGCAAAGGAAGGCATGCGCTGAAAGACTGCAAAAAGTTCATCGATATGAACATGTCCGACCGGATGGAAGGAGTACGCCGACACAAATATTGTGTAAATTGCTTGGCCCATGATGATGGATGTCACCACTGCCACAAGTTCCATCACACACTTCTTCATGTTGACCCGAAGCTACGCGACCAGATTCTGCCACGGCATTCTAGGCCGCGTTTCCGTTCACGGTCTCGGTCCCTTTCCCCTAGGCCATCAACGTCAAAGGGCTCAGCACCTAGAGTCCAAAGGCCCTTGGCTACGGCACCATCAACGTCGAAGGCAACAACACTGTCCGCCCTAATAAGACAAAAGAGTGTCATACTGCTCCCCACAGCCTTGGTTAAGACTGAGGGAAAGAAGGATAAGGCTGTGGCACGTTGCCTTCTCGACTCTGGGTTGTAAACACCAATGTTCTTATATGCTAGATAAATTTAATGAAAAGTACTTCATTCACTTGCAAAACAATTATGTTGTCTTTATTATTTGAATGTACCTATTTATACCTTAACTAATTGAAATGTATAGGCTTAAACTAAATTAGTGTTTGTGTGCTACTGCATCACGCGGTACATGTTCCCGTTGGATCAATGGGAAACACCATTTACATTAGAGCTTTTGATGAGAATGAATAAGTGATATTCAACACCACAACTAACAGTACGATGCGGCGGCAAAGCACTGCGAGTCGTGGGTATTAACTACTCCGTTACTCGACAGAACTCTATGAGAATATGTAGGTGAATCAAAATACTAAAGTGTATAATTAAGTACAAAATATTCAAAAATTGCTTTCGCGACTGTCCTAGCGCTTTTGTCTTTAACAGGTATTGCTACAAGATATTTAGTGAGGTCGCAAATCAGTGTTATTGCGTACTCATTCCCATTTTCAGTTTTGGGTAGGGGTCCAATTGTATCAATAATAACTGTATCAAAAGCGGTCGATGGTGTTGGTGTAATGGTCATATGTGTCTTAGTATGGGTCATAAATTTCACTTTTTGACATTTCGAGCACTTCTTAATGTAAGTCGTTACTGTCTTAGTCATTTGGGGCCAATAATAATATCTTCCTATCTTCATCAGGGTACGCGTAATCCCTGTGTGTCCGCCTTCTACTGGATCGTCATGATTTTTTGTCAGGATTGCATTTATTTTAGATTTATCATTCTTGTCTATTATCGTCACCTTTTGGAGTAGCGCTACTCTCACATTATTTAAAATCTCATTGCCCATTCTTTTAAATTCATTCAGCGATATAGATTTGAAAATCTTTTCGCTAGGTGACATTTTAAATTGTGAAGTTTCAAGCACACGGGCTTCTGTTTCAAGCCTTTGCAAAAATTGACCTAAGTCAAATTTTCAACTGGAGTACACTTCACTCAAATTAAATTTGCAGACTACTGTCTTTCCAAGCTTAAATAAGCATTTTTTGGAAGTTAGTCTTATCTGTACAAATTTTCTTACGTCATTATTATTAATGACTTCATAGACATTGGGCTCATTTATCTGTTTTTGCAATTATCCTATATCTCCTGCGCAGGTATCATCCTGACGTTTTCCTGATCGTGTCGTTACCATCATAATCTTGTCATTCATGTATTTAAGCTCCTCAATAGTTATACGTGATAGAGCGTCAGCAATGCAATTATCCTTCCCCTTGAGGTATTCAACAATGAAGTCATACACCTCCAAGTCCAATCTCATGCGAGTGAGTTTGGAACTAGGATTTCGCATAGAGAATAGATAAACGAGAGGTCTGTGATCGGATTTTACCAAGAAATATCGTCCGTAGACGTAGGGTCTGAAATGTTTAATTGCCCAATGTATTGCGGCTAATTCCTGTTCAGTAGTGGACTTGTTGCTTTCACCCTTAGTGAAATTTCTTGAAGCATAAGAAACTGGAAGTTGTATTCCATTATATTCCTGCGTGAGCACCGCACCACAAGCATACTTGCTAGCATCTGTGGTAATGCAAAATTGTTTCTTGAAGTCAGGGTATTGTAGCAATGTTGGTTTTTTTATTGTTCAAACACATGTTGGCATTCTGATGTCCACTCGAATGAAACTTTCTTCTTAGTAAGTCTTGTTAAGGGACGTGAATACTCTGCAAAATTCTTAATGAAGCGTCTATAGTAGTTGCAAAATGCTACAAAACGTCGTACACCATTTGCATCTGTTGGAGTGGGATAATTTTTAATGACTTCGTATTTGCTGTCATCAGGTAGTATACCCTTATCAGTGCATTTGTGACCTAGGAATGTTACCTCGTGCATGAAAAAAAAAAACTTTTCTATGGATTTAGTTTCAAGTTATGCTGTCTACATAAATTAAATACATCTGTCAAATTTTTGAACATATGTTTTTCAGAACATCCTATTACTACTAAATCATCCATGTAGAGAAAAGCTTGCGAAGGTTTTAAGCCTGAATAGGCAAGGGTCATCATACGTTGAAATGAATTTGGTGCAACTTTTAATCCGTAATGAAGTCGCGTGTAGCGATAAGAGCCTATGCGATACCACGATACCGCCTTTGATCAATTTCGTTACTTGTTTATCTATTTCTGACTTTTGTGATTCTGGAATTCTGTATTTCTTTATATATATTGGCGTCTTATCACTCAGTCTGAGTTTTTGTCTGTAGAAGTTATTCGCTGTAATAGGTTCGGTTTCAATGCCGAATATAGCACTGAACAACATATCATCAATGGTAGTGTTAATTATTCGAATAAAAGCATTCTTACTATCGACAATTGTGCTAGCTATTACTATTCCGTCTTGAATTTCCTGATTTGGTACTAATACTGACTTTTCAGTCGTAATTAATCGAACTTGTTTTATTACTTCCGATCTGGCTGATAACAATACAGTATTTTGCTTAATCATGTTTACCATAGGGACCTGTATGTTTTTATGGAAATTTCTTGGCCTAATGCAAAAACTATGATTTCCATTCTGGAAATCTAGTATGCAGTTATATTTTCCTATAAAGTCCATTCCGAGTATTCCATCGCATTGGATAGGAAAGCTCTCATGAACGATATGGAAATTATGTGGAACAAGAAAATTATCCATTTTAAGATCTATGTCTATTGTGCCAAGTGATTTAATTATTCCTTTACCAATGCCAGATAAATTGGTTGTGTCATTTGTATTTATATTACCATATTGCTCACCGAAGTTCTTCAATAATGATATGTCGGCACCAGTATCTACCAATAATGTTAATAAATAATTTGTATCTGCATTTCTTACATTTATGAAATTGTTCAGACTGAGGTTAAAGTAGTGTATTTTATCTATTCCTGACTGCTCAAGGGGGCTTGACCGTTTTCCGACTGCGTTACTCGCACATTTCGGTTACTGTCTGTTATTACTTCCTCTATTTCCGTTGTAATTATTACCAGGGCCCCTGTTATAATTGCTATTGTTGCGTTGTTCCCTATCACCGTGATTTCTGTAGTAACCGCCACGTCCCCTATTATGTCCACGGTTACCACCTCGATATTGTCCGTTTCCTCTTTGTTTATAATGTAAAACTGTATTTATGTATTTTAGGTACCAGCTTCCATTATAACCTTTACCTTATCAAAGGAGCAATTTTTAGTCATTGCTTTAATGGCAAGTTGTGTGCTATATTTTCCTGCTAGGTCGTTTAACAAACCGTCCGAAATTTATGCTCCTTCTAAAGCATTAGTTAATTCGGAAACTTCTCTAGTATAGTCATTAGCTGTTCTTCTTCTGCCTAAAATTCATAAGCCTCGCTGTAATGACCTCTACTGAGTCTCCCCAAACGGAATTTTTCAAAGTTGTTATAAGTTGAACGAAGGATATTTCATTGCTAATTAGATTTCTTGCATTACCTTTTAGTTTGGTCTTCGCTAGGGACACAGATACAGCTTCATGAGATTCTTTAATAGAGTCTACTAACTCCAAAGCGTCAATAAAACTTCTCGAATTTTCCGCCTTACCATCAAAATCTGGAATCAGACTTAAAGCTGTCTTCAGAAAATCTACTACGGATTGAGTAATTTTTGTCTCTTGATCTTTAGTGTCTACCGGAATCACTATCTTATTATGAAGGGTAAGTGGCAATTCTACCTCTATTCCCCTCCTTGCTGCAACATTTATAACTTTGCCTCTAACGTCAGAAAAGAAAGCTTCGGCTGCACTTTTATGCACCGTCGTAAGTCTTTCGTAGTTTACGTTGAGAAATACTCTGATCTCTTCGAGGCGAATGAAAAGATTCCGTCTAAGTCTATCTGTATTAAGACATTTATAAGATTTGTCAAATTCCTCCTTTATCCGTCTACAATTTGTAATAATAGTTGGCCAGTCCATAAAATAAACAAAATCGCGAAATTAATTGTGGCGTCAGTCTGCCTAAATCTTCTCTAAATCTTTCCCACGGCTTGCGTACCTCTTCCTGAGTGATCTCTTATGCAACAAATACAATATAAGCAGCAAATGAGCTGCACTTAAAAGCGTTAAGATCAATACGAGATACCACAATGAATTTAGCTGAGTTGTATGATCTATTATTTCTACATTGTTCACTACATTAGCATTAGGATTATCTATTTTAGACACTTTTCCTCCCATATTTCAATTACAGTAATGACTTATTTTAATATTATTTTAATATTATTATTATTAGTTTCAACAATTTAAATCATATGCTCAACTTCTATACCGTCTGACATCTTGGTCGCGTTGTTTGCTGTATTTTGTTGTTGTAGTTGCAGTTGTACCTCACTTCAAGGCGATATTATGTTGCGTTACTCTGTTGATCAATCCTTCTTAGTAATGCTGCACGTTCTTGTCTCGGATTGGTTTTTCGTTTCTTGTTGTCTGTGTTATCCGGGGCAAGGTTCTTATGACTTTGTATTTTTTTAGTTTATATGCCGGTTTTTTTGTAGTATAAATAGGTACCGCACAACGTGTGTTTTTAAATGATTTATTGTTTTTTTTTCGTATTCCGTACTTTACAAAGATTTTTTTATGTATTTAATTTTGTTTTCTTCTTAGCAAATAACACCGAACTTCCCTAAAGGAAACACTTGATGTTGTTGGCGCAAGAAATTAAAAACACCGGAAACTCTATTTTATTATTTTTTATTTGATGTTGAATTGCTAAGGCTGTCACGGTCGCCATGTAATCACCAATGTTCTTATATGCTAGATAAATTTAATGAAAAGTACTTCATTCACTTACAAAACAATTATGTTGTCTTTATTATTTGAATGTACCACATTTATTTTACGCCGACCCGAAATTCTACGCGTCTTCACAATTGGAGATCATAGTCGGCGTCGATCTGAATCCACGTGTCATAACCGACTGGGTTACCGACGGCACAGAGCACCATATTCGGGTGGGCTATTTACGGCTCCTGCAACACATAAATTTCTTCAAAATTCTTTCTTGTTTCTTTTAATAACAGTAGTGAATTAATAAATTGAATTACTAGGAAATGCACTATCGTATTCTTAATCCAGAAACAAAACACAAACTTTATTTTTCAGCTACATCCAGTTCGTTCCAAAGTTCATTTTCATACTCCAACACATGAATTCCATAGCCAAGTTCCTTTCGTACATCCGTTGGGGTTTGAACCATACCTTTGGATCTTCATGAACTTATTTACTTTAAGTTATTAATTAATTTCATTCATTCCTTCATTAAATCCTTTCTTAATTTCTATTATTCATTCACATTCTTTTTTGTATTCATATTGCTTCCTAATTTGTAACATACCATGTAATACAGATTTCTTTGTACGGCAGGAGCAAGTATGTACGACGAGATTTTGCAGCAACTTTCATTGCAGCGGCTGTGCAAGGCGGGCGGTGATGTTAATGCCAAATATCCGTGGTCCATAACCGCAGGCCCCCGTAATATTCTCCCGCTGAAACTTTGTCACAGCTTGGCTGTGTAGCGTCCACTCATGCGCAAGTTCTAATAGTTTTGATTGTGTTCGTTATTCTCTAGTTCTAAATATGGCTACAATCCGTCTTATGTACTCTCTCCTTTCACTTTCTTCCTACAACATTGTAAAATAAAACTTCACTTGTTATCCGAAGCTCAACACACTCTGTTTATCTTGGTAAGACTCCTGCCAAAAAATTTTCGAATTGCAATAAAGGAAGAAAACTTTCAATTCCAAATTCTAATTCCTTGGTGTTTTTCTTTTATTTCGGTGAACAATTGTTGTGAGAAAATATTTCCACGTCCCTGGTAATATTTTCTGACTCACAGCTTAACACCTTCCAATTTCTCCAGGAAACAAGAACCAAAAATTCTTTGGCGTTTTCACTGGGGTTTGAAAGTCATATCTATTCAAACTCTAAAACAATATTTAAAAAAATCACTAATTGATTTTGTTCTAGTGGACCAAAATATTCTAAAGGACAAGTCAATTGCTAGACAAGGAAGTTTGGAGTCAATTTCGAACGACTTCAGTGCGCTGAATCCGAATATGACATCAAAATTGTCCCTGCAATTCGCGTTGTTTTGGTCATATTTGTGCTTATCTTGCGCGACGTGAAATCATTGTTTCTGAAAATTACTCACGTATCCTTAAGGACCAATTCGTAGCCTTCACAAATATTAATAAATAAATATAAGTTTTCATTCCATTCGCGAGATATCTTCGAGATATTGACATGTTGTATTAAGGAGACTCGCTATTTTAAACGCGATTACGAATTATAATAAGAGTAGAAAAAGAAAATAAGATAATACGCTCGTCAAACTTACTCTTCAATAAATCGATTGTAACATGTGCTGTGTGGCTTGTGGCACCGTCTGTTGAAACCACATGTCGTGCAAGACCATGTTTTCCAATTCGGGTCAAAAATAATCGGTAATCATGGCGCGAAACGATCGCCATTCACAGTAACCTGACGATCGTTATTGTCGATGAAAAAATATGGCCCAATGACGCCGCCGGCATGTAAACCACACTAAACAGTTATTTTTTGTGGATGAAGTGGTGATTCATGAAGCACATGTGGATTTTCACCAAACCAATAACGCATACTTTGCTTATTGACTTATTGATTGGCTCAATGGGCAAAAAAATAGCTTCGTCACTGAAGATGATTTTGCGATGAAATTCATCATCTTGGCGGATCTTCTCCAGAGCCCAATCGGAGAACGTACGTCGCGTCAAATGGTACATCGGCTTCAATTCTTGAGTCAGCTTGATCTTGTATGGGTGTAAACCAAGATCCTTACGCAAAATTCGCTATAAAGTGGTCTTGGCGATGTCCAGTTCTTGAGAAGACTCAAATTTTTGCACTAAACTTGTTATTACTTTTCTACTAGGGCGATAATAACGACCGAAAATTGGAGTTAACGCTCTTAAAGTTGCGGTCACCGACTCCGAATTTCGGTAGTACATTTTTATAATTTACATAAGTTCTTCGTTCGTGTACTTTACCATGATGGAAATGTTGAGTTTAATGGAAAAAATGAATGTAACAGTTAGATGATCAGTGAAATAATGCGTTCACAAAATAAATTCAAAATTGTAAAGTAGCTATTGGAAAACCCTATATTAGACGTATTCTGGGAAAATTTGTCGTGGCTCCTTTCGTTTCGATGCTAGACAGACGGACGAACATGGCTAGATCGTCTTAGAATTTTATGACGATCAAGAATATATATACTTTATAGGGTCTCAGGTCGATATTTCAAGGTGTTAAAAACGGAATAACAAAGTTAGTATACCCCCGTCCTGGAGATGGAGGGTATAAAAACCAAAGTGGTATAAAAGGCAAAATGTAAAATCTTCATCTACACTCATAAAAAAGTTAACCCTATAATGAGTTAAAATTAACTAAAATTTAGGAAACCAAGTACATTTTTACTAAATAAAAGTAGATTTTTTCTGAAATTTTCCTAAATCTAAGTAAATTTTTCCTAAAACCTAGTAACTTTTTACTAAATTTAAGCAAAACTTTCCTAAAACTAAGTAAATTTTTACTAAATCTTAGTAAAATTTTGCTGAAAATTTCCTAAAACTAAGTAAATGTTTACTCAAATCAAATCAAGTCAAGTACAATTTTGCTGATTTTTTCCTCAAAACGAGTAAAAATAAAAAACAACTAAAAAAATCAAACAAATAGTTTTGCTTCTGAGTATGCAAAACTGATACAAACAATGACAACATGAAATATTTCTCAAAAGTTTCATGATACATCTGCCATAAGGAGTTGAGCTATTACTCCATGATTGTTGCGAAGGGAAGTAGGCGCCTTCGCAGTGGTTGTTTAGAATAATTCATAAAGTATTTAAGAAATAAGTCTCTGCAAACAAAC
The DNA here is from genome assembly GCA_947397865.1 of Polietes domitor. NCBI lineage: Eukaryota > Metazoa > Arthropoda > Insecta > Diptera > Muscidae > Polietes > Polietes domitor. The sequence continues at coordinate 82,560,222 of OX377618.1, read as the reverse complement.
GAGAATTGCTTCTTTGATTAATATTCACTATTTTTTTAAACAATTTCAAATGTTTTTTATAAGTTCATTAATACTTAAATGTATGAAGAACTCGGCATAAATTTCAGTAAACATTTTAACTTCATTTTAGAAAAAAACTCATTTTTAAGTTAAAATTTCCTAAATGGATTTTTTCCATACAAAAAATTTCAGATGTTTTTCTCACTTAAAACTTAAAACATAAGTTTGAATTTACTCAATTGTAAGAATTTTTTATCAGATCCAAAGAAATGTTTTTAAGTAAATCTACTACCCTTTTTCTAGTAAATGAACTATTTACTATGGCTTTGAAAGAAGGAAACTTTACTCATACTTAGTTAATTTTACAACTTTTTAGGAAATTTTTACTGGAACGTTTGGAAATCATTCATATTTTATTGCCGGATCTACGAGAAATATTTTGATACATTCGTCCGACAGACATCGCCAACAAAATTGAATTTCAGTAATCCATCTATCAGTACACTCAAAGGAATATGTCAGTAAAAGAAAGCAGAAAGTCTACTGAAAGATCAGATTTTCTGCTGTTAAAAAAGAGACAGCAGATTTGTATCTCCTGATATGGTAAACAGCTGTTTGCTGTTATTAGCAATTATATGATACGCATTTGTCCCAAGCTAATATAAAAGAAACTCGCTTATGAACGCTTATCTATTTTTATATTTTAATTAAAAACAGCCAATTTTAGCAGACTGCAAACTCTTTAGCAGTGTGAATGGTGATGTAAGATTGCAGAAAACTGCTGTTATGCCAAAAACAGCTGTAATAGCCGAAAAGTGTCTGCTGATAGGCAGCGGACAATCACTGCTTTTATTAACAGACTTGTTCTCTAAGTGTAGAACTTTTTTTAAATAGTTGCTTGAAATTACATACATACATATCGAGGCCTTATATTCATAAGTGGCTATGAACAAAAACATAACTTTTCAGGAGAGCGAAAAAACTGATTTTCTCCTTAATTTGAAGAGAAATTATTAATCGTTCTTCTACAGTTTAATCTAAAAAGGATTACTAATTTCGAAATTTACTATTATTCGCGGTTTCATGGTTCGTAGCCACTTTTGTATGTTTAAAATTGAGCACTATGAATGTTGAAATAAGAATAAGATTTATTGTAAACTCAATAACTTTTTTCATGAAATCTTGGCTATGTTGTATAGAAAACGCATTTTCTGTGATGTACACAGCGAATTTAAAGATTCCAGCTTCATCCTTCAGATTGGTCTCTTGTAACATATATGTAGCCAGTCTCGAAAATCGCTGCAATTGATGAAAAATCCAAAATTCGCCGTTCCAATTCCGTATATTTTAACTTTCTTCATTCATAATTCTGAAACTTTCCATACACAAATATTCTCCATGAAGTCAGCAATCACATGCCAAAGAAATATTTTGGTATTCTCAATATAATAAAAAGTTACGCCGGTTTTTTTTCTAAATATACTTTTCACAATTTTTGACTTTACAGCCACCATTTTTCCTAGTACGATATGCCCTATATCAAGAAAAATGTTTTAAACAAAATCGTTGTAGCGAATTATAACCTTCGGTTTTATGCTGCTCCATTGTTGAACTATTTTATTTCTATTATTTTTATGTTCATAGCCACTTATGCAGTCACAAACTTACGTGCGAGGGGATAGCCAAATCAGAAAATTAAAAAAATGACTTTAGAAAAAAATCTTTTCCAAATTTATATGACAGATGATCTGAGAATAGTTTGGCATCAAAAACTCATTTTCGAGAAAATGGTTCATAGCCACTTTTGAATATAAGCCCTCGATATATATTTTGAAGAAATATTACACAAGAAGCGATCAAATTCCTCGGCGATAAACTCTTCAGTCCAGCATTTTTTCTATGATTGGATATGCTTTTTGACAAAGTATGAGTCTAAATAGGATGTCTAAGGAGTTTTGGGGTTTTTAATTTATATAGGACATGAGTAAAAGAATGTTTATTCAAAATCTTTATACGCATATTCCGATTAAATAAAAAATATTTGGAAATGTTTCTTCATTTTTATAATCCTAAATATGTATAAATTCGAATAACAAATACATTTTTTTGTACTCGATGAAATGCAAGAAGAAACAACTAGAAATTTTAATTCCAAAAAACCAAATAATTGGTATTTTAGAGTTTCGTTTTCCTACGTAGATCCAAGTTACTAAATTTGTTATTTCCCTTTTGAATAATACTTTTTACATATGTACAAAAAATACTTACTTTGAAAAATATTTGACATAAGTGATAAATATAACAAAAATATTAGTACGTTAAAACTCATTTCTTATTGTTTCGCAACTTTAAAGTAGATTTTAAAATAGAGACCTACACGCAGAGAAAAAATGCATTTCGTAGAAACGAAATTTTAGACACGTGATCATCGTTTTTTTGGGGAAAAAATAGTTTGTTTGCGGTAAACATGTCATCAGTTGTTGTAAATGAACAAAGAGAAATAAGTTTATGTATACCAAACAGTGTTCTTCGTTTGTCGAAATGGATTTGTATTATAATTGCAAACTCCCAAAACATTGGAAGTAACAGAAACCGTCGTTGTTGAATCTGTGATGAAAATAGGACACATCGGTTCAGATTTAGATACAGCTCCATAAAAATGTCCAATCGCAAATGTTACATCTTAGCGCTCTACAAGCATCAAGCAAATTATTTTTTTTATTAAGAATATTTTAGATTTCATTATGATATCATAGTGATTCTTTTCTACATTTTTTTAAAATTACTAAACGATTTTGTTATTAAATTTCCAAACTTTTATTGCAGTAGAGAATTAAAAGTTTATAATATATAGCTCTAGTCGAATGTCAAGAAGTGGTATCGATTAATAAAATGAAAAATTTCCAAACAATTTGGTGTCCATTAGCGAAATTAGCACTACACAATCTTGAAATTGGCACAATTCGTTTAGTTTGTTTGTATTTTTCATAACCTTTGTCCGAAATTCAAGAAAGTGTCCAAGATTTTTTATGCAATTTTTTCATGATTTTACTGCAAAATTACCATTTTAGACGAGTTATTTTAAAAAGACCTTAAAAATTCTATATTTTATTGCTTCAGAAAGTCTAGAAGGTATTAAAAAGTATATGTTCGAAACCTCTCTAGGGGGGTTTGAACACCCAAAACCCCCCTGCGCACGGCCCTGCCGACCACGTAAGCGTGCAATCTAAATAGATTTTTTCGAAATTTGTACTTATAAAGGGTGAGCGGGGCAAAATGGGATAAAAATGGTATCAACTAAGGTATTGTAGCTAGAATCGTGAAATTCGGCGTGTACATTCCTCCGACCACGTAGACTTGCAACATAAATGGATTTTTAGAAATTTGTACTTTTAAGGGGCGTGGGGGACAAAAAGGGATATAAATGGTACCAATATAAGTATTGCGCTATAGTAGTGAAATTTAGTTAATAAATTCCTCTAACAACGTAGAAGTGCGAATCTAAATGGATTTTTCGAAATTTGTACTTGTACAAAAAGGGATAAAAATGGTACCAACTACAGTATTACAGCTAGAATCATAGTAAAATTATTTTTTTCGAAATTTGTACCTTTGTCCCCTTGCGCGGGACAAAAGGGATAAAGATGGTGTATAGCCCTTTAACGGGGCGACAAGGGATACATGTGTTACCGAATAAAGTACATGTTTTAGAAGAAGCAAAAACACATGTTACTTACATGTTCAAAATATGTACTTTTTGGGAAAGAGGTGCAAAAATTTATAAAGTGGTCGGCTGCATCTAGAAACATGAGATCGAGGATATAAAAGGTTCTGCGGTTGTAATTTTTTGTTCAAAACTGGGTACAAAATGATAAAAATTATACATACGTAGGGAGTTCAGCCAAAATAGTCCACATCGACAAGCGCATTCCTTTGACTGTATATGAGTGCTAGCTATATTTTATCTATGTCCACCAAAAGAAAATCAAATACTATCCAAAAATAGAGACGGATAAAACTAATAACAAATAACAATCTTTTTCGCATGCGAAGCTGCGGGTACTGCTAGTAACATAATATTTTAGGAACATTTTTGAAGTTTGCTGCCCCATGTTCACTTTTTGATTACACTTGAAGTATGGTGCCGCATTTCTATTTAAAGTCGACAGCCTCTAATCAGCCGGTAATACTGTGGAATGCACTCCCTGGAGGAGGGTATATAAGTCTCGGCCCGGCCGAACTTAACACCTTTTTTCTTGTTTGTGCTAGTATTGTGCAAAGCATTCATATGCACATTGTTTTAAATAAATTATGTTGCTTCATTATAATAATATTAACAGTCAGCTACTATATAAAAAATTATACTTCAATTGTAATCAAAAAGTGAACATGATGTTTCTTGATTCAGCTAGAGAACAAGTGACTCGCATTTTAATATAAAAATATTTGTATATTTAAGATCCGTTATGTTTCGCGTCCACGTTGGAATGTACACATCTAATTTCATTATTCTCGCTACAGATGCTCGCTTAATACCAGTTTTATTATTTTTTTACTTATACCCTAAAGTACGAAGTTGGAGAAATACTCATAATGCGCAGACAGACTAGTGTAAATACACTGAATTTCATGATTCTGGTTACCAATTTTATCCCGTTTTGATCCTAACGGTACGACTAGCGAAAAATATCGTTATTTTTCGCATTTACACAGTCAGAGCAATACAAACATCGAAGTTCGCTATTCTTACTACAGCCGTTTGGTTGGTACCATTTTTATCCCCTTTTGACCCATTTTCCGGCAAAAAGTAAAAATTGCTAAAAATTCTACTCAGTCTGATGAATGTATACCCCGAATTTTATAATTTCAACTGCACCGGTTTGTACGGGATAGTTTGTAGGGGGATGTACGATCCAAATTTCATGTTTCTAGCTGTTGTCGTAGCATTGGTATCATTTTTATCCTCTTTGGCAGAAATTTTCAAAAAATTGCTTAAATAATCTAAATATTGGGGGGTATTTTCAGTCCTTGTTAGGGAAAATTTTTTCCCTCTGTATCGATTTCGTCCACTTTTAATCCCAAACGATCTACAATATTCCTTTCCTTTTTTATGGTGGCCTTGTAGCAATTATTTTTCGCACACAGTTTAATTTTTGTTTTATGCTTAAACTTGTGTATTTTCTTCCACTCATTTTTGCATTACACATATGAAAACATATGATTAAAGAGTTATCACACATATTTTTTCTAAAAATTCACATTCTCATAACCATCGTTTGCGGGGATTTTGTAATGGACAATTATCCAACATTTTTGTACGTGATTGTGTAAATTGAATTAAACGGATAAATCAATTATGCGGGGTCTCCGTTGAATATTTCAAGGTGTTACAAACGGAATGACAAAGTGAATATACCCCCATCTTAAGGTGGAGGGTATAAAAACCAATGTGGTACAAAAGACAAAATATAATGACGACGAGATCAACATGTGCCAAAAGCTATATGTTGGTACGGTGATCATCCCACATAGCAAAACAAAAAGCAATAGGTAATCCAATTGAACAAAATCGCACTCGAAGCCCACTATACCTTTACTGGATATAAACCCAATTTAGACGATCTTGAGCTATTAGTGGAATGGATCAACTATACGAGAAGGTAGAAGGGTGGTTAAATTTGAAGGGTCAATGTTGATTTTGAATAAAACACAAATTATTTAGGAAATTATTGTCATATCTTTTTATTATGATATATTGGTATGATTCAATTATGTATGGAACAAAATATCGGCCAAATGGCCGCTGCGACCTCGACGACACACCTCCATCCCACTATGGTCCCAAATCCATATGCCGTTGAAACAAGTGGGATTAATTCGGGTCTAAAGCAGTTATACAAAATACTTAAAATTAAGGCGTAAAAAGAAAATAATGAAATAACTATATTATTGAAATTGAAGACACATCAACATCTCATTTTAAAGGTATTGCAAGTACCTTTAAAATGGTATATAACGTTATTCACTTTTCTCTACACATGTATACATTTTATATTATTTCCTGAAACAATTATTTAAATTGCAGTGTTAAGTAGAATATTCGTATGCTATATTTTGCTTTTGTAATAATGTTCAGAAAAACATTGTTTGTCAAAGCGGAATAAGCTTCATTCTTTTAAGCTTTCATAAGATTTTGTTTTTGCCCACCGTGTACTAGTATAGGGTGATAATTATGTTGGTTATATATTGAGTTTATAAGGGAGGTAATAGTGGGCGTGGTCCGATTGGCCCAATTTTATTTTTTAAATATCTTATGTCTATCAAATGCGCAAAATTACAGGCTTATATCTTCATTTATAGACTTTATGCCATAAAAATTGATTTGGCACCAGTTTGCATACGATGGTCCAAATTTTCGATGACGCTGAGGCATAAATAGGACCGACCATAAATACGGCCCGATGATGCCGCCAGCCCATAAAGCGCTCCAAACAGTCACTCTTTGTGGGTGCATTCGTTTTTCGACGATCACTATTGGATTATCATTCGCCCAAATGCAGCAATTCTGCTTATTGACGAATCCGAAAATGTGCCTCATCACTGAAGATGATTTTCTTCGTAGTGCACGATATGCATTTTGATTTGAACACCCATTTTCATAATAAGCCTGAATAACGTTAACGCGTTTCTCGATTGTGTAATTAAGTTAGCCTGAAATTGAGAAATGTTAGAAATCCTTCATATTATTGACGTCACTGCGGAAAATGTCACAATTATAAGAGCGACACGGACAGATGCGCTAAAATTTACAGACTCACAACTGACGAGCATAGACGTAGATTTAATCAGTGAAGTAAGAACCTTGTATTGTGAATGCCGAACAATAACAAATAATATAAAGGTCATCAATAAATAAAACTATCCTGCTTTAGGTCAAATATAACCAATATTTACGAATATTTTTAAGTTAAGTTCGGCCGGTCCGAATTTTCGTACTTTTAAGGGGTAAAATGGGAATAGAGGGATAAAAATGGTACCAACCAAAGGCTGCACCTAGAATAATGAAATTCGGAGTATACATTCCTCTGACTGCGTAGACACGAAAAATAAAAGGATTTTTCCAAATTCGTACTTTCAAGGGATACAATGGGTACAAGGGATAAAAATAGTACCAACTAAACGACTACAGCTAGAATGATGAAATTCGGTGTGTGCATCCCTCTAATTCCGTAGACACGTAAAATAAAGAGATTTTAGAAAGTCGTACTCTTAACATATTGAATTTTGAAAATCCATCTACATTCCAAATTTCATATCTCTAGCTGTTATCGTATCATTGGTACCATTCGTATGCCACATCCCATGTAGCCCACTAAAAAAGATATTTTTTTGTGCTTTCAGTCTACAAGAGAAATGTAAGCAACAAATTGCAAGTGCATATAAAACAGAAATTATCAAAAAATTGCTTAAATAGTCCAAATATTAGGGGGTATTCTCAGTCCTTGTTAGGGACAATTTTTCCCTCTAGGTCGATTTCGCCCACTTTCAATCCCAACCAATCTGCAACCAAAGACAAATTGAACCTCCTAGCGGCTAGCATGCTTTCAACAGACAGAAAGACGGACATGGATGGATCATATTAGAATTTTACCACAACCCAGATTATTTCACGGTGTTACAAACGGAATGACAAAGTGAATATACCCCCATTCTTAGGTGAAGGGTATAATGAAGTTTTATTATAAAATCTATGAAAATTAAATACATCATATTATGAAAAATAAAGAACTTGTATGACAAAAATTTTTTTGAATGAGGAACTGCACTTCTTAGTTCCCAAGAAATATTTAAGAAATTCTATAAAACTTTTCATTGGCGCTGCACGGGTTCCCCTAATTTGTATGCTTTGAAAGATAAAATGAGTAATTTTGGATAGTTTTCAAATATTGCTTGTGTGGGACGTACCACCCCCCTTTGTCCTATCATTACTTAGTATATCCAGGAACCATCCAGAAGTTAGATACAGTAAAATTTTCAAGTAAATACGCAACATACAGACACACATTGATATTATATATTATATTATGATTTATATACATATATAGATGATTTGTACGTTTTGTGAAGTGCTGATTGGCTGGCTAAAAAACGTTCTTTAACCTCAATTTGATAACTACTCGGATAATGTATGTTATTCCTTTGTGTTTTTATATCCAGACTTATAAATTGAGGTCTCCCAGACCTATCTCTGTCGTCTCGACAAAGTTATGAATAAATTAGTGCCGGCAGGAACAGAGAAGATATTTAGTCATCTCCCTTTCCTCCGCATTGTCGCACCTGCGTCAATATTTGTTGCTTTAAAGTTTTATTCGCTTTGCATGATTTGCAATTGGTCAGTTAGCACTGCGATAAGTCTTAACAAGTTCTGTCGATTTTATTGATCAGAAACTTTGTTCGTTGAATGTTGTAATGTGTCCAAGTGTTCTTTGATATTGCGTGCTTCAGTCGTATCCCACCTGGTCTCGTATTGTTTCAGGTAGAAATTGAAGTATTATTTTTAACGACAGCCAGTGACTTTGCGGCTAACGCCACCTGGTGGTCGTTAGAAGAGGATCCTCCTATATCTAGTTCGTATGATTTTTCATTCCCCTCAAGTACCCTATGACCAGATATCCAGGTGAGAACTACACGACCTATCTTAGCAAATTCTTTCTTGCAGTCTTTCACAAGTCTTGATGAGGTGATGTTGGATTTTAGAGCTGGGAGAGCCGCTTGACTATCAACAAATATACATACACGAACTGTTGTATGTTTTTGATGAAGTATATTACATACTTCATTTATGGCCAGTATCTCCGCTTAAAAAACACTGCAATACTCAGGAAGTTTTAATAAGAGTGATATCGGAGAAGGCATCTGAACCAACTCCACAACTCACTTTGGATCCGTCCGTGTATACCTTGGTGCCGCATCTCGTAAGCGGTTTTCCGTTATACCATTATGTTTCACTAGTGAATTTGACTTCAAATGGCTGTTCGAATGCCATTTCGGGAGTGTAGTAGTCTACGGTGGTTATTATTTCTCTGGGGAGTTATGAAGGATATGAGCATGTCCGTGCAACCGCATGGTGGGTGCAACCTTTTCTATATCTGCCGTTTTTTTGATGTGGTATGTAGCGAAGATTGCTTTTCAGAACACCAATCAGTCCTTTGAGGTTTCGAAAGCATTTGTCTGGAGAAGGACTTCTTATCAGATACCGTCCAGTTAGCCACCTCTATTGAGCGTTTATCACATACTCGAATAAGATCGATGATCTCTTCCCAACCCTCAGTTCTCTTTCTTCTGTCGTCTATTTCTGTGCTGTTCCATAATGTGTACCTCGCAATAGATCTGCACGACATTCAGCATCATTGGTTTTTTGGCGAAGATTTGGATGTAGGCTGCATGTTATCGAACAGCTTATTGACATCGTCGATGTCGTGTTCATCGTTTTATCCATCTGGACTTGGTGGGTGTAGTATTTTTATTTTGGCTTCCCTTGTGCCAAAGTAAAGCTTTTTTTCTAATTCCTCCATAGCTTCTACTTTTATTTGGCTGCTCTGTACCGATTATGCACCAATCAATTCATTTCCGCCAGACCCTCCAATAGTACAGGGAAATGGCACTGCATCCTGGGTATCGGGATTTCCTAGACCGGATTCATTCTCCACATGCATTATAACCTAGAAAAAAGGGAGCACTCAAAGAAGTTAAAAGATGTTCATCTTGTGATTCGGAAGTGAAAATTGAGATCTTCACAAATGAATTTAACATGGAGTTGTCATAAGAGGGATGTCCTTTATTTTGAAAGACTTAAAATCTATTTTAAAGTGTTGCAATGGAACCACTTTTTCACTAGTTTTCATTTGTTTTAAAAAAATCCGCCGCCACCGGGGGTAGAACAGCAGACCTTCTGGTTGCTACTACAGCATAACCATCTCAGCTATCCTCTGTTATGTTCGATAGAACTGACAATAGGAAACTTAACAAAATATTTATTTAGTATGAATTAATTAAGTAGTATTAATCTATATATATAAAAATGAATGTGTGTCTGTTTGTCTATATGCTTCGTATAGGACACCAAACCGGTGGACCGATTCGCCTGAACAATTTACTGTAGCTATCCAGTCAACAGAGTATAGTTTCTGGCAATACTGGGGCATGATAGGACAAATGGGCGTGCACATACAAATTATAACTTAGTACTCATTTTATAATCATTAACATACGAAGTAGAGGAATGGGAAAAAATGAACCCGCGCAACGGCTGATAAAAAAGCTAGTAATTAATTATGTAGCGGATGTAGTCAAAATAACTAATAACGTAACGTTTGACTCTAGTGGCTAAAGTGAATCTGAGAACGGGTACTGTAGATTTATCACTTATTCGGGCCAGATAATAATATTCATAGCACCCCTAAATATCATTTATTACAATTGGCTCCCAACCAAATTATTTAAAACATTTTGCAATAAATAAACATTTTTTTGCAAAATAATCTCAACGTTTGGAGAAAGAAATATCAAAATTTTTGCAAAATATCAACGACCAAGCAGTCCGTTGTTTCAATAACAAATTCAACAATGCGCCAAACTGCTATTTTGTGCATCCAGTGCTGTTGTGGTTGTTCATCATAAGCTGGGACATTACTGCAGCCGTTGTTATTAACATCACCAGTGCTTTGTTTTTCTGACACGTCTGGTCATCGCAGAAGGTTTCTTATAAGGTGTGTATTGTTGCTGTACCACTGCTACTCAAAATGGGTCTGCGGCTTTCGGCTGATTTGCCGGCTCGTTCTGTTATTCGATCACCCCTATTTATTTGACAATTTTGGGAAAATAGAAGGAACAATTGGTATTGTATTTATTACCTTTTCTTTTATTTTTTGGCAAGTAATTCAATATTCGTTAATATTAGCAAATGTTCCCATAATTCCATACTATTATCCCATACATTTATTTTTGGGGAATCCATTCCCAAAATTTATAATATGGATAAATATAATAAACATTTTTGCAATTACAGCTTCTCATTTGAGGCATATTTGATCAGACATCTTGAATATCATAATCCTTCCAAAGAAGGGTAAAGCTTTACCTACTTTGACACACTAAAGAAGCACAATGCAGTAGATGTTGTTTATTGTTTTTTATAGGCCACGCATACTGGAATTGACTTACATATATAAATGCGACTTTCAAATCAAAATACAATCATTCAACTTTCTATAGACGTCACCATATAGCTGGACACCAAATTCAAAGAAAGATACGTATATTTCACATTAGTAGGTTGTCTAAGTCGGCAGTTATACTTTCTTTTGAAATTTTAAGTAGGTTGCCTATTTCAGTAGTAAGATCTGACGGAGTTATAACTCGGCGGCGCGGTTGAAGTCGATGTGAGCCGATGAAATCGGCGGCGGCGCGGCTCGTTAATAAAATATTCAACCGCGACGTTTGGGTTTTTAAAAAAGAAAAGAAAACGCAAACACGTTTATCAAGTTCAGGTGTCAAGACAAGACTCAATTTTATTTTTATTAATTTTCTCTTCGTTTGTTACAATTCTGTCTTACTTCTATAATTTTGCTTACATAGCTAAATTCACATTTATTGGTTTGTATGTATGTTGTTACAATTCTGTCTTACTTCTATAATTTTGCTTACATAGCTAAATTCACATTTATTGGTTTGTATATATGTTGTTTAATAAAATTAGCTGATTTTTGTAGCAAGTAAAATTATTTGGAAATATGTTAAAATGTTGGAGGAAATGGTATGGCTTGTGCAATGCACCGGAAATATGGGTTTGCATTGCTGTCTGGCATTATTTGTTTTATTTAATAATTCTTCGAAAATGGAATGGGGTTATTGGTTGGCTTTTTTATTTAATTCATTTAGGAATTCTTCGAATTTATCAGGTTCATTTGGTTTCATATCAATATAGCTATTTGTATATGTAACTACTCCCCCCTTTTGATAAGAATTCTCCTGAATTCTATTGTTAAGTTTCAATTTAATGTATCTAAATTTTGTTAATGAAATGGTAAATATTATTATTACCGCCATTATTGCAATTATGTTTCCTCCATATACAATTTTACTGTGCGTTTTTAAATAAGATATGTTTTTGACATTGATTTTATTTTGTTCATCTATTTGTTCAAAAGATAATTTTTCTTCAAAATTTTTTACATTATTGTGCTCTTGCCTTATGATATTTTCTTAAATTTTTTCAATGAAATTAGAAAAATAGTAGTCATTTATTTCTATTGAACAATTGTTGTATTTCAGTATATAGTTTCCATTTATAATAGTATTGTTTTTGTTACATGATGTATTAATTGTCAAATTGATTGCATTTTTTCATCTAACTCTATAATTTCTAATTCCTTGCTGGTTATTAGTTTGCAATTGTTACTTAGTATACAATGAGTACTTGGTTTTAGATGTCTAAAATGTCTGTCCCCTTCAAACTTTATTGTTCTATTTTTATATGTGAATATTTCTTCTATTTTTGACTCTATCTCTTTTTGGTTTTTATAAGGTATTGGGACATTTTTTCTTATTTTTACTTGTAAAAAAATTTTCGGAATTTTAATACCTAATATTAGTTGGGTGTTGTTAAAATTCGCTATTCATAATTGTAGATATTTTAATTTATTAAAATCAATATTGTAATTTGTAATTTCATGGTTTGTAAGTATGCTTGGATGGATTAATCCATATTTTGCGGATACAATATTGTCTTGGATTTGTAATATTTTATTTTTTATTAATTGGATTTTCATAAATTGTTCTAAATATAAGTTTTGTTGGTATTCTTCCTTAATATCTTTATTAATTACATTCATGTTTCTTTCAATTTCTTTTCTGTCACTTTTCACAATATTTTTTATTTGGTCTATTGATAGGCTAAAGTAATTGTTTATCTGTACTTGTCCGTTTAGTGTATCATTAATTTCTAAAAAGTGGTTTTGTATGGTTTGTCTGTCGAAGTCATCCATTGTTCCAAATGTCCATTTAGATAACGTACCTATAGCATTTATAAGTCCTCTTTTTGTTCTATTCGTTCTCGGTACTATCGTTTTTAATGTATTTTTTGCTTCGAGTAATTCTGTTTGTAGTATATTTTTATTGTTCACTTTCATTTGTATAATGTTGTCTGTCATTTGATCAAGAACATTTTCTATCTCATTTGTATCGATTATATGAATTATTATGTCCGTGTCTTTAACTATTTCTTGTGTTCGTACTTCAATATCTATAAATCCTCTCTGTTCCGTTAGTTGTGTTGTCGTTAACATTGCTTTAATTGGTTGTGTCCATAAGAGTATCATCAGTAACAGTGTCGGAAGTATCTGTAAATTTCAAAGGTTTTTTAATATTACTTGGATGAATACCTTTTAATTTTTCTTTTCTATATTTAGGCTGTTCCTTGTGTCTAACGGCTTTGTAATTTTTTATGTAACCTTCTGACCTCTTTTCCTCATAATTCTCTCTTTTTTCGTTTAATTTGTTTATGATTTTATTTTTTATTGCTTCCAGATTATTTTTTATTATTTCCGGGTCTATTTTATTATTATGAACATCATTTGGTGTGTATTTTGTAGATGAATGTACTCTGTCATTGTAGCATCTAATGGTTTTCTGTATTAGTTGTTTAACAGATAATTCTTTTTCTAACTTGTACAGAATTCTAAATTTTTCCGCTATGGTATTATGAAATCTTTCAATATCTGCATTGCCTGTGTGACTATTTTGTTTTGTCAGATGTAATTCTACATTTTCGTTGTTCAAAAATTCTTTTATTCTTGCAGCTTTAAATTCATTATCTGCTATTATTTTGCCAGGTTTGCCTACTTTTGCAAAATGATCTTCTAATTGTTCTATTATTGTTATGTGATTTCTATCACTTAATGAGTTATAATGCTCCAAACTTTGAGAATTTATCTATGATAGTTAAGAAATGGTGTCCTTTGATTACATACGTATCTGCGTGTATGATTTCGTTTTTTGCTGTTGGAGTTTCTGTAAGGAATAATTTCGGTTTAATAGGTTTCCTATCGCATTTTATTTCTTGACAAATCTCGCATTGATTTATTACCATATGAATTAAGTTCATCAATTTTGGATAATAAATGTTATGTCTGATTTGGTTATATGTATCCAAAATGCCGGAGTGCATGCTTTCTCTCACGTGGTATAACACAGTGCAACACGAAAAAAAATAACCATATACGGACACCGCTACATGATAAAAGACCAAAAAAAAAAAAAGACCCGTGTTTTTTTCCCCCAAAGTCATGCACTTTTTTTTATGGGCCCCCAGAGATTTGAGGCCTCGGTGTAATTTTTGGAAAAAAGTGATCATATTCTCAGGCTCATATCTTGCAAACCGTTCGGAACTTTGATTTACTCTCTGAGGCAAAGTTCTAGCTCTTGTCATAAAGAACAAAAATTGTGAGCATATAAAATCAAAAAAACTTCATCTTCAAGGTCAAAATCGCAAAAAACTTAAAAAAATTCGATTTTTTTTAACCTTTTTTCCCCTGTTCAGGTCCATAGGTAGCAAACCGTTGAAAATTCAGGGAAACAATCAACTACAAAAATGTACCTAAGATCTCAATAAACAACTTTCTAGAACATATGAACTTCCTAGGAATTATTCTTAACACCGTTTAGGTAGCGCTTAGGTAGCCGCAAAAGTGAAAAATTTTCCAAAAATTTTTTAATTTCATTTGTTTTTTCTTTACTTCAACATTGACATACTATGCTATCTAATACAAAAATAATAAAAAAATATTCGTAAAAATAAAATATTCAAGGTCAAAATCGCAAAAAACTTAAAAACAATTCGATTTTTTTTAACCTTTTTTCCCCTGTTCAGGTCCATAGGTAGCAAACCGTTGAAAATTCAGGGAAACAATCAACTACAAAAATGTACCTAAGATCTCAATAAACAACTTTCTAGAACATATGAACTTCCTAGGAATTATTCTTAACACCGTTTAGGTAGCGCTTAGGTAGTCGCAAAAGTGAAAAATTGTTTATTCCAGTATTTCTTACCCACACGACATCATCGATGCCATTCAACAAACAACAACAAAGTCGTCGGTCCAAAAATTTGCACTAACAAAACACATGACAATTCAAAGCAGCGAAGTAGTCGCAATCCATTTGTACCAACAACATTAACAACACGTATGTAGCCGCAGCACACAATATAAAAGCGACACGACGCTCACATTGAGGCAGTACACAGCGCGACGTCAACGAGAACTCAGCGGACAAAGTTATAGAAAAAGTGCTACAGCATAATTCACACACAACATTGGCAACTAACAATTTCAATATGCAATGTGAAAAAATTGATTTATTTTGCTACGTTTGCGGTCATCAAATCAGAAAACAAAATTCTAAAAGATTTCAAAAGCAAAAGAATCTTTTAACTAGTGAATTCATTATAGCATATAAGTTGTTTTTCGACGAAGTAGACTTGACCGGTGAAAATTACACACCTAATACAGTGTGTCGTCAATGTTATAACAATCAACATTATAAACATAATAGGAATATTTTTTTATTATTTTTGTATTAGATAGCATAGTATGTCAATGTTGAAGTAAAGAAAAAACAAATGAAATTAAAAAATTGTTGGGAAATTTTTCAATTTTGCGGCTACCTAAGCGCTACCTAAACGGTGTTAAGAATAATTCCTAGGAAGTTCATATGTTCTAGAAAGTTGTTTATTGAGATCTTAGGTACATTTTTGTAGTTGATTGTTTCCCTGAATTTTCAGCGGTTTGCTACCTATGGACCTGAACAGGGGAAAAAAGGTAAAAAAAATCGAATTTTTTTAAGTTTTTGACCTTGAAGATGAAGTTTTTTTGATTTTATATGTTCACAATTTTTGTTCTTTATGACAAGAGCTA
Source organism: Polietes domitor (assembly GCA_947397865.1). NCBI lineage: Eukaryota > Metazoa > Arthropoda > Insecta > Diptera > Muscidae > Polietes > Polietes domitor. The sequence goes on along the minus strand of OX377618.1, from coordinate 82,544,248 downwards.
GAACTTTGCCTCAGAGAGTAAATCAAAATTCCGAACGGTTTGCAAGATATGAGCCTGAGAATATGATCACTTTTTTCCAAAAATTACACCGAGGCCTCAAATCTCTGGGGGCCCATAAAAAAAAGTGCATGACTTTGGGGGAAAAAAAAAACACGGGTCTTTTTTTTTTGGTCTTTTATCATGTAGCGGTGTCCGTATATGGTTATTTTGAAATTACTTCAAAAATGTTGCACAGTGTAATGATATCTCCTTTACGGCCTCGACTTCTGTTTCTATGTCTTGGGCTCTTTTGGTACACTTAATAAATTCTATCTGCTGATCATTTGAATACATTTCAATAAGCTTTTCTTGTACTTTATTGTAACTGTGGTCGGAAATTTCTGAGTAGATACCAATTTTTCCTTTTGTAATATATCTTTTGAATATGTTTCCCATGTTTTCAAAATCACTTTCCGCGATAAAAATTATTCTTTTCTCGTGTAATTTTTTTAGTTCTTCAGTTTTATTGTTTGTTAAAATAATTTGTGTTTTATACTTGTTAACTATTTCTTCTTTAATCCTAAAATGGTCACCCAGATTTTCCTCTGCTGAGTGCACTGTTGCCATCGTATCATCGTCGTCGATATTATTGATTGATTGATTTGAATTATTTGTACCTTCTTCTTTTGCGTTGTCTATTCTACTTAGAAAATCGGCAACTCTGTTTTCTTTGCCTTTTACATATTCTATTTGAAACTGATATTCACCTAATTTTAGTAGCCATCGTTGATGTCGCGGTGACATATCTTTTCCTTTATACTTAGAATGCAGGAATTTGATAGGCTGGTGGTCTGTAAATATTTTAAATTTTCTGCCATAAACGTATGGCCTGAAATAATTCACGCTCCACATTATAGCTAAAAATTCCTTATCTGTGGCAGAATAATTTCTTTCATGGTTGTTCAGGGTTCTTGAAGTATAACATACTGGATGCCCTTCCTGTGATAACACTGCACCGATTGCATAATTGGATGCGTCTGTTGTCAGTACAAATTCCTTGTTAAAATCAGGATACCGTAGAATTGGGTATGTACTTATTAATGTTTTTAGTTTTTCGAAGGCTTCTATATAGGTAGGGTCCTTTGTATTCACATTTGTGCCTTTTTTTAAATATTTTGTCATGGGTTGTGCTACTTTGGCATAGTCTTTCACGAATTTGCGATAGTAACCCGTGAGGCCTAAGAAGCTTTTGATTTGTGTTTCGGTTCTTGGGATTTCTAAGTTTTCTATTATTTTTATTTTGTTAGGATTTGGTTTCATTCCCTCTTTTGTTAGTATGTGACCAAGGAACTCTGTTTCCTTTCTTAAGAAATTACATTTATCTATCTGTATTTTTAGGTTTTTGTTTTCGAGGACTTTGAAAATATCTTTTAGGGCCTTTATGTGTTCACCTAGGGATGTGCTGAATATTAATATGTCGTCTAAATATACGACACACGTATGATTTATATAATCTCTTAGGATTTCATTCATCAGCCGTTGGAAAGTGGCTGGAGCATTCTTTAACCCGAAGGGCATCCTTAGGAACTCATAAAGTCCGTGAGGTGTTACAAATGCTGTTTTTTCGCGGTCTTCTTTTTTTACTAAAATTTGATGGTATCCTTTTGCCAGATCTAACGTTGTGAAATATTGGGCTCTGCCCAATTTATCGAGGATAGAGTCGATATTTGGCAAGGGATACTTGTCATCAATGGTAATTTCATTAAGTTTCCTATAATCTATTACTATGCGGTACTTTTTTTCTCCCGAATTATCCATTTTTTTCGGAACTACTATTAGAGGACTTGAGTATCTGGAGTGGCTCTTTTGAATTATGCCCTGTTCCTTCATTTCTTTGATTTGTCTCCTCACTTCCATTTCATGTTGGGGAGGGTACCTGTATAACTTTGAATTAATTTGTTCCTGCGTTGTAGTCCTTATTTCGTGTTGGATTTCCATAGTATTTGTTAGTTGGTCACCTTCTTTATATAATAGACTACTGTATCGTTTCAGTAGTGCGGAAATTTCTTCATGCTCTTCTGAATTTAAGTGATCCAAAGATAGTCTTGATAAATTTTGATCACTGATTTCCAGAGTATGAATTTCACTAAATTTGTACGGGTTATTTAAGAAGTTATACTCCTTTTGATGCACTATTATTTTTCCTTCTTCCAAATCTATTATGGCATTAATAAATTTCAAAATATCGATTCCAATTATGAAATCATACTGTCTTCCAGTGAATGGAGCTAATTTCCATCTCACTCTTGCGTTGCTTGGTAAATTAAATTCGATTGGTGCCACGGTGCACACTTCAAGTTTTATTACACCTTCGTTGGTGATTGTATTAAATTTGATAGGGTTTTTCAATTTTTTTCTGGGGAATTCTTTTAATTCATTGCTTATTAAACTAAAACTTGCTCCTGTATCTATCAGTGCAACATATTTTTTATTCTCTATGGTTAAGTTCAATCTTGGCAATAGTTGGGAGGCTCTTTTGAAAAAAAAACACGCTGTCCTCATCTTCATCTCTTCTTGAGCCATTTTCTATAGAATCTGCCTGGCTTTGCCTGTCACAGTTTAAGCAATTTTGGCAAAACTGTGATTCAGGGTGTCCTGCCAATTGAGATCTATTTCTTGATTCGATATTATCAACTTCCATTGGTTCACCTTGGTTTTGGCGATATTGTCCTGAACTTTGTCTAGGACCTGCCGGTGGTCTATAATTGCCCGATCTTTCGTTATTGAATCTTCCACTACCGTTACCATTATTATTATTATAATTGTTACGATAATGTGCCGAATTATTAGTCTTTGAGTGATTTTGTTTTTGTTCTTCTTGATGTTTATTATCATGGTTTTTATTGGTTTGCTGACCCTTTTCATTACCACGGTAGTTATTTGATTTAAATTTTCGATACTCATTCCTGATACAACTGTCTTCAAATCTTCTAGTTGTCATTATTTTAAGTACGTTGTTTAAGTCTGTCATGTCATAAATTTTGTCCAGTAGAATTCCTTGCGTCATTTCCTTAACAGTATTGACTAGTATACTGTCCATATTACTAAGGTTTATGTAATGATCGTCATTGTAGTATAACGTCAATTCGTCCGCTTTGTATTTAATATTTTGTATTTCTGATAATAATTCATTAACATTACTCACTTTTAAATTTGATACCTTCTTATATAAATGGTGGGGTTCGGTGTCTGGTCGGTACCTCAGCTTCAATGTGTTCTTGATGAGTTCCCAGTTGTCTGGTTCTGGTATGTTGATAACTGTGTTTTTCGCCTCTCCCTGTATTATTCGGTAGAAGATCATGCGTATTGCTTCCTTCCTCTGGTCATTGTTAGTTATTGTTGATAAGAGATACTCTGTACTACTGAAGAATGAGTTGACCGTAATTTCTCCCGTTCCTGTGAATGTGGGCATACTGTTAATCATTTTCATCACGCTGTCTCTGTGGTGGGTGCTTGCATCCGCTTGTTGTTTAAGTTGCAGATAAGCTTGGCGCATCGCTTCTAGCTGCTGTTCACGCCTGGCCAGTTCTTCCAAGACTTCGGCTGGCACTTGTTGGTCTTGTCCGTCCATCCTTCTTTGATTGAAAAGTTGTTTTCTCCTGATTCTTCTCGTGGTGATGCCTCTTTTTTATTAAGTGTCCACTGCACAAAAATCTTTTTAATTTTGTGGCGATTCACTTTAAAATTTAGATCTCACTGCACGAGTTCTTTGTGCTTAAAGTTTTAGTGGCTTCAGTTATATTTTTTTTAACTGTCACTGCACTGTTTTGCTTTTGCTTTGTGGTGTTAGTTTTTATTATTAAACGTTCACTGCACAATTTGCTTTTAAGCTTTTTCCACAAACGCGGTTCGTATCACAGAATCCTTATTCTCTTTATAAGGATCCTACCGACTGCGCCAATAAAATATTCAACCGCGACGTTTGGGTTTTTAAAAAAAGAAAAGAAAACACAAACACGTTTATCAAGTTCAGGTGTCAAGACAAGACCCAATTTTATTTTTATTAATTTTCTCTTCGTTTGTTACAATTCTGTCTTACTTCTATAATTTTGCTTACATAGCTAAATTCACATTTATTGGTTTGTATGTATGTTGTTACAATTCTGTCTTACTTCTATAATTTTGCTTACATAGCTAAATTCACATTTATTGGTTTGTATGTATGTTGTTTAATAAAATTAGCTGATTTTTGTAGCAAGTAGAATTATTTGGAAATATGTTAAAATGTTGGAGGAAATGGTATGGCTTGTGCAATGCACCGCAAATATGGGTTTGCATTGCTGTCTGGCATTATTTGTTTTATTTAATAATTCTTCGAAAATGGAATGGGGTTATTGGTTGGCTTTTTTATTTATTTCATTTAGGAATTCTTCGAATTTATCAGGTTCATTTGGTTTCATATCAATATAGCTATTTGTATATGTAACTCGTGCGAAAACATGCGGCGGCTTGTATCTCTGCTTTTGTCGTCTGGCAAAAACAATCGTTCGAGCTGAGTTGTTGTTGTTGCACTGCACTAGTCTGAACGCCGTCTGCCTGCACTATTGTTGTTATTGCAAATTTACTTAATTTGCATGTGTTTCTACTTCTTTTGTTTCATCACCACCTTCATATAGTTGCTGTCTTGCACTGATTATATAATTGTTGTTGTTGCAGTCTCAACAATTCTCTCTCCTGTTTCCATTGGAACAATTTATGTTGTATTTCCCACTTATTCCTATACGCTCTTAATACATACACTCTTAAGATGTCAACGAGTTTTGAGAATAGGGTTACCACCAACAATAAATAACAAGAAATCCCCGGAAAAAATAATGCCCAGATATACCATAAATTCGTTAAGCGCTGATATCATGAGTTTTTCAAATTTGAATATTGATCAATTTGATCAATTCCACAACATAAATATCACCGAATAGCTAATTTCAGCATTATTTGGTAATTTGCAATTCAGGCCATAAATAAGCTCCACGTTCAGCACCTGTAGTGTACGCTTCAACGGTGCAACAATTGCACAATCGGACAACAATTGCGACCTGTAGAGTGCGAACAAGCTTAGATGGACAGCAGACGGACGGACAGACAGACATCGTTAAATCGACTCAGCTGGTGATTCTAAGCCGATCGATATACTTAAAGGTGGGTCTAGCTCGATTATTTCTTGGTGTTACAAACATTTGGCGCGAAACTAACTTATAATACCCTAGACCACGAAGTGGTGTAGGGTATAACAAAAGTTGTGCTGAATTGTGCTAGGTTTGTGTCCAATTGTGCCGTAAAAAGTTTTTCGAAAATTGTAAAATTGGCAGAGATACAGCGAAAAAACTTTTTGCAACAAAAATCGCTAAAACTTTCATTGTAGGTTTTTTGGACTGCAAGGTTCTGCTAGGTTCTTCTAGAGCAGGGTGCTATTGTGCCGTTTCAAGCTAAGTTCTATCTCAAACCGTTTTCGAGAAAATCGCTAATTAAAATATTTGCGATTTTTCAAAATAATGCTCTAATTTTGTTAAAATCAAAATAACTAATAACGTAACGTTTGAATTTACCCCAACTTATGTTTATGTTTCATGTTTATGTTCCACTGGATACTACTTATATGATTTTACTCCATGCCTGTAAGTCCAGTTTTAAGATGTCTTTCGAATTTAACTTTTGGACAATAAAGAAATTAAAACCAAAGCGCTATTATTTTTAAAACAAATAAAATTATAAATTCATAATCACTTTATGACCGTAAGGACTCTAGTGGCTAAAGTGAATCTGAGAACGGGTACTATAGATTTATCACTTATTCGGGTCAGATAATAATATCCATATCACCCCTAAATACAGGCCCGTGCGCAGGATTTTCCCCTGGGGGGGGGGGGTTTTCATATACACTCATAAAAAACCCTATAATGAGTTAAAATTAACTAAAATTTAAGAAACCAAGTACATTTTTACTAAACATAATTAGAATTTTCCTAAATCTAAGTAAATTTTTCCTAAAACCAAGTAAATTTTTCCTAAACGGGTTTTACTTAAACTGAGGAAACTTTTATTTTATACAAGGAAAAAATGTGAAATTAAAATAAATTAAATTTAACTAAAAAATCAAACAAATAGTTTTGCTTCAGAGTATGCAAAACTGATACAAAAAACAAGTAAGGAAAGGCTAAAGTCGGGCGGGGCCGACTATATAATACCCTACACCACTCCCTGCGAATGTTTGATTACTAAACCCAGGTATTTCATGGGAGCAATTTTATGTAGTTCATATAAATTATACAGTTACTATAAATTCATCTTTAGCAAAATTTAACGAATATGGTAATTGATCCAATTATCCGACAAACAAATACAAAATATACAGTAGTAATAGGACCGACATTTCAAAAGGGGGCCTATAACAACATTCTGGGCCTGGTCTAAAACATGTGCCTATATATTTCTCATTCACGGTAGGTATTCCTAGTTGAAAAATATCATGATCTGCAAAATTTAATGAAGATCCGATGTAAGATGTAGTTTCTATAGCTGTAATATATCAGAATGGGCCCCATTTGGTACGATGTGACCCTCTTTCACCATGTATGTTTATTGGTGAAATAGAATATGTAAAGTTTGGCCAAAATCGGTTAAACATTCGGGAGCAACATTTGTATGGGGGCTATATCAAAATCTGAACTGATCTTACCCACTTTCACCATAGGTTTTTTAGTTGGATTATAAGATGTTGTGACAATTTTAAAGAAAACGGGTGCAATATGTGGATTTTAGAGCGGAAAAACTCAAATCAGGGGCGACATTTGTATGGGGGGCTATATCTAAATCTGAACCGATCTTACCCAATTTCTGCATAGGTGTTTCTAGTTGGATTATAAGATGTTGTGCCAATTTTAAAGAAAATCGGGTACAATATGTGGTTTCTAAAGCGGAAAAAGTGAAATAGGGAGCGACATTTGTATGGGGGCTATATCTAAATCTGAACCGATCTTACCCAATTTTTGCATAGGTGTTTCTAGTTGGATTATAAGATGTTCCGAAAAATTTAAAGAAAATCGGGTACAATATGACGTTTCTAGAGCGGGAATTGTCAAATCGGGAGCTACATTTGTATGGGGGCTATATCTAAATCTGAACCGATCTTACCCAATTTTTGCATACGTATTTCTAGTTGGTTTATAAGATGTTCTGCCAAATTTAAAGAAAATCGGGTACAATATGTCGTTCCTAGAGCGGAACGACATTTGTATGGGGGCTATATCTAAATCTGAACCGATCTTACCCAATTTTTGCATAGGTGTTTCTAGTTGGATTATAAGATGATGTGACAATTTTAAAGAAAATCGGGTACAATATGTGGTTTCTAGAGCGGAAAATGTCAAATCGGGAGCGACATTTGTATGGGGGCTATATCTAAATCTGAACCGATTTCCTCCAAATTCAATACCGATGGTCCTTGGCCAGAAAAAATAAATTCTGCCAAGTATCATGACAATCGGACAACAATTGCGACCTGTAGAGTGCGAACAAGCTTAGATGGACAGCAGACGGACAGACGGACGGACAGACAGACATCGTTAAATCGACTCAGCTGGTGATTCTAAGCCGATCGGTATACTTAAAGGTGGGTCTAGCTCGATTATTTCGTGGTGTTACAAACATTTGGCGCGAAACTAACTTATAATACCCTAGACCACGAAGTGGAAAGGAAGTGCAAACGAGCGAGAATTGCTTCTTAGATTAATATTCAAGAATTAATACTTAAATGAAGAACTCGGCATAAATTTCAGTAAACATTTTAACTTCATTTTAGGAAAAAACTCATTTTTGAGTTAAAATTTCCTAAATGGAATTTTTTCCATACAAAAAATTTCAGCTTTATTTTCTCACTTTAAATCTTGAAAATATTCTTCCATATAAGTTTGAATTTACTCAATTGTAAGAATTTTTTATTAGATCCAAAGAAATGTTTTTAAGTTAATCTACTACCTTTTTTCTAGTAAATAAACTATTTACTATGGCTTTGAAAGAAGAAAACTTTACTCATATTTAGTTAATTTTCCAACTTTTTAGGGACTTTTTGCCAGGATCTTCGAGATATATTTGGATACATTCGTCCGACAGACATTGTATGCAAAATTGCATTTCAGTAATCCATCTATCACTACACTCAAAGGAATATGTCAGTAAAAGAAAGCAGAAAGTCTACTGCAAGAGCAGATTTGCTGCTGTTAAAAAAGAGACAGCAGATTTGTACCTGCTGAGATGGTAAACAGCTGTTTGCTGTTTTTAGCAATATATATGATATGCATATTGTCCCAAGCTAATTTAAAGAAAAATTCGAGCTAAACCCGCTTATGAACGCTTATCTATTTTTATATTTTAATTAACAACAACCAATTTTAGCAGACTGCAAACTCTTTAGCTGTGTGAATGGTGATGTAAGATTGCAGAAAACTGCTGTTATGTCAAAAAACAGCTGTAATAGCTGTCTGCTGATAGGCAGCAGATAATCGCTTTTATTAACAGACTTGTTCTATAAGTGTAGAACTTTTTTTAAATAGTTGATTGAAATTACATAAATACATATCGAGGGCTTATAAGTGGCTATGAACAAAAACATAACTTTTCAGGAGAGCGAAAAAACTGATTTTATCCTTAATTTGAAGAGCAATTATTAATCATTCTTCTACAGTTTAATCTAAAAAGGATTACTAATTGCTACGATTAAAAAGTTTTTGAAATTTCCTAGTATTCGCGGTTTCATGGTTCATAGCCACTTTTGTATGTTTAAAATTGAGCACTATGAATGTTGAAATAAGAATACGATTAATTGTAAACTCCATAACTTTTTTCATGAAATCTTGGCAATCCGTCAGATTGGTCGCTTGTAACATAGCCAGTTGCGAAAATCGCTGCAATTGATGAAAAATCCAAAATTTGCCGTTGCAATTCCTCATATTTTAACTTTCTTCATTCATAATTCTGAAACTTTTCATACACAAATATTCCCCATGAAGTCAGCAATCACATGCCAAAGAAATATTTTGGTATTCTCAATATAATAAAAAGTTACGCCGGTTTTTCTAAATATACTTTTCGCAATTTTTGACTTTACAGCCATCATTTTTCCTATTTTAGCCTGATAACTGGGGAATAAAAATGCTATTAACGCGAAATGATGGAATTTGATAGTACGATATGCCCTAAATCTAGAAAAATGTTTTAAACAAAATTGTTGTTGCAAATTATAACCTTCGGTTTTATGCTGCTCCATTGTTGAATTATTTTATTTCTATTATTTTTATGTTCATAGCCACTTATGCAGTCACAAACTAACGTGCGAGGGGATAGTCAAATCAGAAAATTAAAAAAAATGGCTTTAGAAAAAAATCTTTTCCAAATTTATACGACAGATGACATCCAAATCTGAGAATAGTTTGTCATCAAAAACTCATTTTCGACAAAATGGTTCATAGCCACTTTTGAATATAAGCCCTCGATATATATTTTGAAGAAATATTACACAAAAAACGATCAAATTCCTTCAGTCCCGCATTTTTTTATAATAAATGCAGAAAATTGGATATGCTTTTTGACAAAGTATGGGTCTAAATAGGATGTCTAAAGAGTTTTGGGGTTTTTAATTTATATAAGACATGAGTAACAGGATGTTTACTCAAAATCTTTATACGCATATTCCGATTAAATAAAAAACATTTGGAAATGTTTATTCATTTTTATAATCTTAAATATGTATAAATTCGAATAACAAATACAGTTTTTTTGTATTCAATGAAATGCAAGACGAAACAACTATAAATTTTAATTCCAAAAAAAACAAATAATTGGTTGGTTGGTGTTGCATCTATGATGAAAATAGGTCACATCGGTTCAGATTTAGATACAACTCCATAAAAATGTCGCATCGCAAATGTTAGAAACCACTTATTGCAAACGGAATATACGAATAGCCACACCATATAATATTTGACCTAAGAACATCTGTTGTGGAAGTGGAATATGTGGGTCAATGTTCTGATATAGCCCTTATACAAATGTCCCACCCGATTTCTATACTCAGAAATTTAAAAATGGAAATTGTATTTTATATAAAAATTAAAGTATACTTTCTTTTGTATAAGTAAAAATGTCTACATAAAAAATTCTTAGGCTACTCCAATACTTTTTCGCAGAAAGGAAGAATTTCATCTCGCCAATAGATTTTTACATAATTATTAATTTAGATTCCAATTAGATATACTACAAGTGTGTCCAAAGTTTGGCACTCATAGTTAAGCTACGGGTTACCATCGAGCAAATTATTTGCTTTTATTAAGAATGCTTTTAGATTTCATTATGGTATCATAGTGATTATTATCTACACTTTTTAAAATTACTAAACGATTTTGTTATTAAATTTCCAAACTTTTATTGCAGTACACAATTAAAAGTTCATAAGATATAGCTCTAGTCGAATGTCAAGAAATTGTATCGGTTAATAAAAATTTTCCGAACAATTTGGTGTCCATTAGCGAAATTAGCACTACACAATCTTGAAATTGGCACAATTCGTTTAGTTTGTTTATAGTTTTCAAGCCTTTGTCCGAAATTCAAGAAAGTGTCCACGATTTTTTATCTTCATGTAATCATGATTCATGATTTTACTGCCAAATTTCCATTTCAGACGAGTTATTTTAAAAAGATCTTAAAAATTCTATATTTTTTTACTTCAGAAAGTCTAGAAGGTTTTAAAAATTATATGTTCGAAACCTCTCTGAGGGGGGTTTGAACCCCCAAACCCCCCCCTGCGCACGGCCCTGCCTAAATATCATCTATTACAATTGGCGCCCTACCAAATTATTTAAAATATTTTGCAATTAAATAAACATTTTTTGCAAAATAATCTCAACGTTTGCAGAAACAAATATCAAAATTTTTTCAAAATATCAACGACAAACAGAAGTTGTTGTCTTCACCAAGCAGTCCGTTGTTTCAATAACAAATTCAACATTGCGCGTAAAGTGCTATTTTGTGCATCCCGTGCTGTTGTGGTTGTTCATCATAAGCTGGGACCCAGAGAAAGCAGCCGAGCTAAAATCGTCGTCGGCGGCTCAACGGCTGAGCCGACCCAATTTTGACAGGTCGGCGGCGGTGTAATAAATTTCTAATTATCATTCTATTTCAACAATTAAAAATTTGCCTATGTGTTAGTGTGGGGTTAATACATTAGTTCTAGAGCTTAAATGATTGTGATATGTAACATACGTTCTATTTTATATTTTTCATAATTGGATCCCTAAAATCGTCCCAATGAATTCAGCAGTGCTTATTTAATAAAGAGTGGGGTATCATACAGTCAGGCCAGGCCGATATTAGCCTTTTCTTAGCCCTTTACTGTATGGCATGTATGTATGAAAATATTAGGATTCTTCGATTGGGTTTACTAGCTTACAATTAATGGACTTGATAAGGATGCAAAAGATTATCACAAAGACTAGAGAGAACTTAATATTAACACCGACACCAAAACATGCATTTGACACCGTTTTGATTGATACAATAGGCCCGTTACCGAAGACTGAAAAATTTAACGAATATGCAATAACTATAATATGCGACTTGACAAAATACTTGGTAGTGATACCAGTAGAGTAAGCACGCTAATGCTATTGCTAGAGGAATATTTGAGGAATTCGTACTGACATATGGACCCATGCAGAAGATTTTAACTGATGTGGGAACCGAGTATAAAAACCAAATATTCCAAGAAATTTGTAAATTACTTAAGATTGAAAATTCATACTCCACACCATATCATCACCAAACATTGGGAACGGTGGAAAGAAGCCACAAAACATTCAATGATTATATGAGAGTGTATATATCAGTTGATAGAAATGATTGGTTTCCCATGTTTTCAAAATCACTTTCCGCGATAAAAATTATTCTTTTCTCGTGTAATTTTTTTAGTTCTTCAGTTTTATTGTTTGTTAAAATAATTTGTGTTTTATACTTGTTAACTATTTCTTCTTTAATCCTAAAATGGTCACCCAGATTTTCCTCTGCTGAGTGCACTGTTGCCATCGTATCATCGTCGTCGATATTATTGATTGATTGATTTGAATTATTTGTACCTTCTTCTTTTGCGTTGTCTATTCTACTTAGAAAATCGGCAACTCTGTTTTCTTTGCCTTTTACATATTCTATTTGAAACTGATATTCACCTAATTTTAGTAGCCATCGTTGATGTCGCGGTGACATATCTTTTCCTTTATACTTAGAATGCAGGAATTTGATAGGCTGGTGGTCTGTAAATATTTTAAATTTTCTGCCATAAACGTATGGCCTGAAATAATTCACGCTCCACATTATAGCTAAAAATTCCTTATCTGTGGCAGAATAATTTCTTTCATGGTTGTTCAGGGTTCTTGAAGTATAACATACTGGATGCCCTTCCTGTGATAACACTGCACCGATTGCATAATTGGATGCGTCTGTTGTCAGTACAAATTCCTTGTTAAAATCAGGATACCGTAGAATTGGGTATGTACTTATTAATGTTTTTAGTTTTTCGAAGGCTTCTATATAGGTAGGGTCCTTTGTATTCACTTTTGTGCCTTTTTTTAAATATTTTGTCATGGGTTGTGCTACTTTGGCATAGTCTTTCACGAATTTGCGATAGTAACCCGTGAGGCCTAAGAAGCTTTTGATTTGTGTTTCGGTTCTTGGGATTTCTAAGTTTTCTATTATTTTTATTTTGTTAGGATTTGGTTTCATTCCCTCTTTTGTTAGTATGTGACCAAGGAACTCTGTTTCCTTTCTTAAGAAATTACATTTATCTATCTGTATTTTTAGGTTTTTGTTTTCGAGGACTTTGAAAATATCTTTTAGGGCCTTTATGTGTTCACCTAGGGATGTGCTGAATATTAATATGTCGTCTAAATATACGACACACGTATGATTTATATAATCTCTTAGGATTTCATTCATCAGCCGTTGGAAAGTGGCTGGAGCATTCTTTAACCCGAAGGGCATCCTTAGGAACTCATAAAGTCCGTGAGGTGTTACAAATGCTGTTTTTTCGCGGTCTTCTTTTTTTACTAAAATTTGATGGTATCCTTTTGCCAGATCTAACGTTGTGAAATATTGGGCTCTGCCCAATTTATCGAGGATAGAGTCGATATTTGGCAAGGGATACTTGTCATCAATGGTAATTTCATTAAGTTTCCTATAATCTATTACTATGCGGTACTTTTTTTCTCCCGAATTATCCATTTTTTTCGGAACTACTATTAGAGGACTTGAGTATCTGGAGTGGCTCTTTTGAATTATGCCCTGTTCCTTCATTTCTTTGATTTGTCTCCTCACTTCCATTTCATGTTGGGGAGGGTACCTGTATAACTTTGAATTAATTTGTTCCTGCGTTGTAGTCCTTATTTCGTGTTGGATTTCCATAGTATTTGTTAGTTGGTCACCTTCTTTATATAATAGACTACTGTATCGTTTCAGTAGTGCGGAAATTTCTTCATGCTCTTCTGAATTTAAGTGATCCAAAGATAGTCTTGATAAATTTTGATCACTGATTTCCAGAGTATGAATTTCACTAAATTTGTAGGGGTTATTTAAGAAGTTATACTCCTTTTGATGCACTATTATTTTTCCTTCTTCCAAATCTATTATGGCATTAATAAATTTCAAAATATCGATTCCAATTATGAAATCATACTGTCTTCCAGTGAATGGAGCTAATTTCCATCTCACTCTTGCGTTGCTTGGTAAATTAAATTCGATTGGTGCCACGGTGCACACTTCAAGTTTTATTACACCTTCGTTGGTGATTGTATTAAATTTGATAGGGTTTTTCAATTTTTTTCTGGGGAATTCTTTTAATTCATTGCTTATTAAACTAAAACTTGCTCCTGTATCTATCAGTGCAACATATTTTTTATTCTCTATGGTTAAGTTCAATCTTGGCAATAGTTGGGAGGCTCTTTTGAAAAAAAAACACGCTGTCCTCATCTTCATCTCTTCTTGAGCCATTTTCTATAGAATCTGCCTGGCTTTGCCTGTCACAGTTTAAGCAATTTTGGCAAAACTGTGATTCAGGGTGTCCTGCCAATTGAGATCTATTTCTTGATTCGATATTATCAACTTCCATTGGTTCACCTTGGTTTTGGCGATATTGTCCTGAACTTTGTCTAGGACCTGCCGGTGGTCTATAATTGCCCGATCTTTCGTTATTGAATCTTCCACTACCGTTACCATTATTATTATTATAATTGTTACGATAATGTGCCGAATTATTAGTCTTTGAGTGATTTTGTTTTTGTTCTTCTTGATGTTTATTATCATGGTTTTTATTGGTTTGCTGACCCTTTTCATTACCACGGTAGTTATTTGATTTAAATTTTCGATACTCATTCCTGATACAACTGTCTTCAAATCTTCTAGTTGTCATTATTTTAAGTACGTTGTTTAAGTCTGTCATGTCATAAATTTTGTCCAGTAGAATTCCTTGCGTCATTTCCTTAACAGTATTGACTAGTATACTGTCCATATTACTAAGGTTTATGTAATGATCGTCATTGTAGTATAACGTCAATTCGTCCGCTTTGTATTTAATATTTTGTATTTCTGATAATAATTCATTAACATTACTCACTTTTAAATTTGATACCTTCTTATATAAATGGTGGGGTTCGGTGTCTGGTCGGTACCTCAGCTTCAATGTGTTCTTGATGAGTTCCCAGTTGTCTGGTTCTGGTATGTTGATAACTGTGTTTTTCGCCTCTCCCTGTATTATTCGGTAGAAGATCATGCGTATTGCTTCCTTCCTCTGGTCATTGTTAGTTATTGTTGATAAGAGATACTCTGTACTACTGAAGAATGAGTTGACCGTAATTTCTCCCGTTCCTGTGAATGTGGGCATACTGTTAATCATTTTCATCACGCTGTCTCTGTGGTGGGTGCTTGCATCCGCTTGTTGTTTAAGTTGCAGATAAGCTTGGCGCATCGCTTCTAGCTGCTGTTCACGCCTGGCCAGTTCTTCCAAGACTTCGGCTGGCACTTGTTGGTCTTGTCCGTCCATCCTTCTTTGATTGAAAAGTTGTTTTCTCCTGATTCTTCTCGTGGTGATGCCTCTTTTTTATTAAGTGTCCACTGCACAAAAATCTTTTTAATTTTGTGGCGATTCACTTTAAAATTTAGATCTCACTGCACGAGTTCTTTGTGCTTAAAGTTTTAGTGGCTTCAGTTATATTTTTTTTAACTGTCACTGCACTGTTTTGCTTTTGCTTTGTGGTGTTAGTTTTTATTATTAAACGTTCACTGCACAATTTGCTTTTAAGCTTTTTCCACAAACGCGGTTCGTATCACAGAATCCTTATTCTCTTTATAAGGATCCTACCGACTGCGCCAATAAAATATTCAACCGCGACGTTTGGGTTTTTAAAAAAAGAAAAGAAAACACAAACACGTTTATCAAGTTCAGGTGTCAAGACAAGACCCAATTTTATTTTTTGTTACAATTCTGTCTTACTTCTATAATTTTGCTTACATAGCTAAATTCACATTTATTGGTTTGTATGTATGTTGTTACAATTCTGTCTTACTTCTATAATTTTGCTTACATAGCTAAATTCACATTTATTGGTTTGTATGTATGTTGTTTAATAAAATTAGCTGATTTTTGTAGCAAGTAGAATTATTTGGAAATATGTTAAAATGTTGGAGGAAATGGTATGGCTTGTGCAATGCACCGCAAATATGGGTTTGCATTGCTGTCTGGCATTATTTGTTTTATTTAATAATTCTTCGAAAATGGAATGGGGTTATTGGTTGGCTTTTTTATTTATTTCATTTAGGAATTCTTCGAATTTATCAGGTTCATTTGGTTTCATATCAATATAGCTATTTGTATATGTAACTCGTGCGAAAACATGCGGCGGCTTGTATCTCTGCTTTTGTCGTCTGGCAAAAACAATCGTTCGAGCTGAGTTGTTGTTGTTGCACTGCACTAGTCTGAACGCCGTCTGCCTGCACTATTGTTGTTATTGCAAATTTACTTAATTTGCATGTGTTTCTACTTCTTTTGTTTCATCACCACCTTCATATAGTTGCTGTCTTGCACTGATTATATAATTGTTGTTGTTGCAGTCTCAACAATTCTCTCTCCTGTTTCCATTGGAACAATTTATGTTGTATTTCCCACTTATTCCTATACGCTCTTAATACATACACTCTTAAGATGTCAACGAGTTTTGAGAATAGGGTTACCACCAACAATAAATAACAAGAAATCCCCGGAAAAAATAATGCCCAGATATACCATAAATTCGTTAAGCGCTGATATCATGAGTTTTTCAAATTTGAATATTGATCAATTTGATCAATTCCACAACATAAATATCACCGAATAGCTAATTTCAGCATTATTTGGTAATTTGCAATTCAGGCCATAAATAAGCTCCACGTTCAGCACCTGTAGTGTACGCTTCAACGGTGCAACAATTGCACAATCGGACAACAATTGCGACCTGTAGAGTGCGAACAAGCTTAGATGGACAGCAGACGGACGGACAGACAGACATCGTTAAATCGACTCAGCTGGTGATTCTAAGCCGATCGATATACTTAAAGGTGGGTCTAGCTCGATTATTTCTTGGTGTTACAAACATTTGGCGCGAAATTAACTTATAATACCCTAGACCACGAAGTGGTGTAGGGTATAACAAAAGTTGTGCTGAATTGTGCTAGGTTTGTGTCCAATTGTGCCGTAAAAAGTTTTTCGAAAATTGTAAAATTGGCAGAGATACAGCGAAAAAACTTTTTGCAACAAAAATCGCTAAAACTTTCATTGTAGGTTTTTTGGACTGCAAGGTTCTGCTAGGTTCTTCTAGAGCAGGGTGCTATTGTGCCGTTTCAAGCTAAGTTCTATCTCAAACCGTTTTCGAGAAAATCGCTAATTAAAATATTTGCGATTTTTCAAAATAATGCTCTAATTTTGTTAAAATCAAAATAACTAATAACGTAACGTTTGAATTTACCCCAACTTATGTTTATGTTTCATGTTTATGTTCCACTGGATACTACTTATATGATTTTACTCCATGCCTGTAAGTCCAGTTTTAAGATGTCTTTCGAATTTAACTTTTGGACAATAAAGAAATTAAAACCAAAGCGCTATTATTTTTAAAACAAATAAAATTATAAATTCATAATCACTTTATGACCGTAAGGACTCTAGTGGCTAAAGTGAATCTGAGAACGGGTACTATAGATTTATCACTTATTCGGGTCAGATAATAATATCCATATCACCCCTAAATACAGGCCCGTGCGCAGGATTTTCCCCTGGGGGGGGGGGGTTTTCATATACACTCATAAAAAACCCTATAATGAGTTAAAATTAACTAAAATTTAAGAAACCAAGTACATTTTTACTAAACATAATTAGAATTTTCCTAAATCTAAGTAAATTTTTCCTAAAACCAAGTAAATTTTTCCTAAACGGGTTTTACTTAAACTGAGGAAACTTTTATTTTATACAAGGAAAAAATGTGAAATTAAAATAAATTAAATTTAACTAAAAAATCAAACAAATAGTTTTGCTTCAGAGTATGCAAAACTGATACAAAAAACAAGTAAGAAAAGGCTAAAGTCGGGCGGGGCCAACTATATAATACCTTACACCACTCCCTGCGAATGTTTGATTACTAAACCCAGGTATTTCATGGGAGCAATTTTATGTAGTTCATATAAATTATACAGTTACTATAAATTCATCTTTAGCAAAATTTAACGAATATGGTAATTGATCCAATTATCCGACAAACAAATACAAAATATACAGTAGTAATAGGACCGACATTTCAAAAGGGGGCCTATAACAACATTCTGGGCCTGGTCTAAAACATGTGCCTATATATTTCTCATTCACGGTAGGTATTCCTAGTTGAAAAATATCATGATCTGCAAAATTTAATGAAGATCCGATGTAAGATGTAGTTTCTATAGCTGTAATATATCAGAATGGGCCCCATTTGGTACGATGTGACCCGCTTTCACCATGTATGTTTATTGGTGAAATAGAATATGTAAAGTTTGGCCAAAATCGGTTAAACATTCGGGAGCAACATTTGTATGGGGGCTATATCAAAATCTGAACCGATCTTACCCACTTTCACCATAGGTTTTTTAGTTGGATTATAAGATGTTGTGACAATTTTAAAGAAAACGGGTGCAATATGTGGATTTTAGAGCGGAAAAACTCAAATCAGGGGCGACATTTGTATGGGGGGCTATATCTAAATCTGAACCGATCTTACCCAATTTCTGCATAGGTGTTTCTAGTTGGATTATAAGATGTTGTGCCAATTTTAAAGAAAATCGGGTACAATATGTGGTTTCTAAAGCGGAAAAAGTGAAATAGGGAGCGACATTTGTATGGGGGCTATATCTAAATCTGAACCGATCTTACCCAATTTTTGCATAGGTGTTTCTAGTTGGATTATAAGATGTTCTGAAAAATTTAAAGAAAATCGGGTACAATATGACGTTTCTAGAGCGGGAATTGTCAAATCGGGAGCTACATTTGTATGGGGGCTATATCTAAATCTGAACCGATCTTACCCAATTTTTGCATACGTATTTCTAGTTGGTTTATAAGATGTTCTGCCAAATTTAAAGAAAATCGGGTACAATATGTCGTTCCTAGAGCGGAAAATGTCAAATCGGGAGCGACATTTGTATGGGGGCTATATCTAAATCTGAACCGATCTTACCCAATTTTTGCATAGGTGTTTCTAGTTGGATTATAAGATGATGTGACAATTTTAAAGAAAATCGGGTACAATATGTGGTTTCTAGAGCGGAAAATGTCAAATCGGGAGCGACATTTGTATGGGGGCTATATCTAAATCTGAACCGATTTCCTCCAAATTCAATACCGATGGTCCTTGGCCAGAAAAAATAAATTCTGCCAAGTATCATGACAATCGGACAACAATTGCGACCTGTAGAGTGCGAACAAGCTTAGATGGACAGCAGACGGACAGACGGACGGACAGACAGACATCGTTAAATCGACTCAGCTGGTGATTCTAAGCCGATCGGTATACTTAAAGGTGGGTCTAGCTCGATTATTTCGTGGTGTTACAAACATTTGGCGCGAAACTAACTTATAATACCCTAGACCACGAAGTGGAAAGGAAGTGCAAACGAGCGAGAATTGCTTCTTAGATTAATATTCAAGAATTAATACTTAAATGAAGAACTCGGCATAAATTTCAGTAAACATTTTAACTTCATTTTAGGAAAAAACTCATTTTTGAGTTAAAATTTCCTAAATGGAATTTTTTCCATACAAAAAATTTCAGCTTTATTTTCTCACTTTAAATCTTGAAAATATTCTTCCATATAAGTTTGAATTTACTCAATTGTAAGAATTTTTTATTAGATCCAAAGAAATGTTTTTAAGTTAATCTACTACCTTTTTTCTAGTAAATAAACTATTTACTATGGCTTTGAAAGAAGAAAACTTTACTCATATTTAGTTAATTTTCCAACTTTTTAGGGACTTTTTGCCAGGATCTTCGAGATATATTTGGATACATTCGTCCGACAGACATTGTATGCAAAATTGCATTTCAGTAATCCATCTATCACTACACTCAAAGGAATATGTCAGTAAAAGAAAGCAGAAAGTCTACTGCAAGAGCAGATTTGCTGCTGTTAAAAAAGAGACAGCAGATTTGTACCTGCTGAGATGGTAAACAGCTGTTTGCTGTTTTTAGCAATATATATGATATGCATATTGTCCCAAGCTAATTTAAAGAAAAATTCGAGCTAAACCCGCTTATGAACGCTTATCTATTTTTATATTTTAATTAACAACAACCAATTTTAGCAGACTGCAAACTCTTTAGCTGTGTGAATGGTGATGTAAGATTGCAGAAAACTGCTGTTATGTCAAAAAACAGCTGTAATAGCTGTCTGCTGATAGGCAGCAGATAATCGCTTTTATTAACAGACTTGTTCTATAAGTGTAGAACTTTTTTTAAATAGTTGATTGAAATTACATAAATACATATCGAGGGCTTATAAGTGGCTATGAACAAAAACATAACTTTTCAGGAGAGCGAAAAAACTGATTTTATCCTTAATTTGAAGAGCAATTATTAATCATTCTTCTACAGTTTAATCTAAAAAGGATTACTAATTGCTACGATTAAAAAGTTTTTGAAATTTCCTAGTATTCGCGGTTTCATGGTTCATAGCCACTTTTGTATGTTTAAAATTGAGCACTATGAATGTTGAAATAAGAATACGATTAATTGTAAACTCCATAACTTTTTTCATGAAATCTTGGCAATCCGTCAGATTGGTCGCTTGTAACATAGCCAGTTGCGAAAATCGCTGCAATTGATGAAAAATCCAAAATTTGCCGTTGCAATTCCTCATATTTTAACTTTCTTCATTCATAATTCTGAAACTTTTCATACACAAATATTCCCCATGAAGTCAGCAATCACATGCCAAAGAAATATTTTGGTATTCTCAATATAATAAAAAGTTACGCCGGTTTTTCTAAATATACTTTTCGCAATGTTTGACTTTACAGCCATCATTTTTCCTATTTTAGCCTGATAACTGGGGAATAAAAATGCTATTAACGCGAAATGATGGAATTTGATAGTACGATATGCCCTAAATCTAGAAAAATGTTTTAAACAAAATTGTTGTTGCAAATTATAACCTTCGGTTTTATGCTGCTCCATTGTTGAATTATTTTATTTCTATTATTTTTATGTTCATAGCCACTTATGCAGTCACAAACTAACGTGCGAGGGGATAGTCAAATCAGAAAATTAAAAAAAATGGCTTTAGAAAAAAATCTTTTCCAAATTTATACGACAGATGACATCCAAATCTGAGAATAGTTTGTCATCAAAAACTCATTTTCGACAAAATGGTTCATAGCCACTTTTGAATATAAGCCCTCGATATATATTTTGAAGAAATATTACACAAAAAACGATCAAATTCCTTCAGTCCCGCATTTTTTTATAATAAATGCAGAAAATTGGATATGCTTTTTGACAAAGTATGGGTCTAAATAGGATGTCTAAAGAGTTTTGGGGTTTTTAATTTATATAAGACATGAGTAACAGGATGTTTACTCAAAATCTTTATACGCATATTCCGATTAAATAAAAAACATTTGGAAATGTTTATTCATTTTTATAATCTTAAATATGTATAAATTCGAATAACAAATACAGTTTTTTTGTATTCAATGAAATGCAAGACGAAACAACTATAAATTTTAATTCCAAAAAAAAACAAATAATTGGTATTTTAGAGTTTCGTTTTCCTACGTAGATCCAAGTTACTGAATTTGTTGTTTCTCTTTTGAATAATACTTGTTACATATGTACAAAAAATACTAACTCTGAAAAATATTTGACACAAGTGAGAAATACAACAAAAATTTGAGTAAGTTAAAACTCATTTCTTATTGTTTCGCAACTTTAAAGTAGATTTTAATATAGAGTCCTACACGCAGAGAAAAAATGCATTACGTAGAAACGAAATTTTAGACACGTGAACATCGTTTTTGAGTTTCTTTTGTGGGAAAAATTAGTTTGTTTGCGGTAAACATGTCAGTTGTTGTAAATGAACAAAGAGAAATAAGTTTATGTATATCAAACAGTGTTCTTCGTTTGTCGAAATGGATTTGTATTATAATTGCAAACTCCCAAAACATTGGAAGTAACAGAAACTGTTGTTGTTGCATCTATGATGAAAATAGGTCACATCGGTTCAGATTTAGATACAACTCCATAAAAATGTCGCATCGCAAATGTTAGAAACCACTTATTGCAAACGGAATATACGAATAGCCACACCATATAATATTTGACCTAAGAACATCTGTTGTGGAAGTGGAATATGTGGGTCAATGTTCTGATATAGCCCTTATACAAATGTCCCACCCGATTTCTATACTCAGAAATTTAAAAATGGAAATTGTATTTTATATAAAAATTAAAGTATACTTTCTTTTGTATAAGTAAAAATGTCTACATAAAAAATTCTTAGGCTACTCCAATACTTTTTCGCAGAAAGGAAGAATTTCATCTCGCCAATAGATTTTTACATAATTATTAATTTAGATTCCAATTAGATATACTACAAGTGTGTCCAAAGTTTGGCACTCATAGTTAAGCTACGGGTTACCATCGAGCAAATTATTTGCTTTTATTAAGAATGCTTTTAGATTTCATTATGGTATCATAGTGATTATTATCTACACTTTTTAAAATTACTAAACGATTTTGTTATTAAATTTCCAAACTTTTATTGCAGTACACAATTAAAAGTTCATAAGATATAGCTCTAGTCGAATGTCAAGAAATTGTATCGGTTAATAAAAATTTTCCGAACAATTTGGTGTCCATTAGCGAAATTAGCACTACACAATCTTGAAATTGGCAGAATTCGTTTAGTTTGTTTATAGTTTTCAAGCCTTTGTCCGAAATTCAAGAAAGTGTCCACGATTTTTTATCTTCATGTAATCATGATTCATGATTTTATTGCCAAATTTCCATTTCAGACGAGTTATTTTAAAAAGATCTTAAAAATTCTATATTTTTTTACTTCAGAAAGTCTAGAAGGTTTTAAAAATTATATGTTCGAAACCTCTCTGAGGGGGGTTTGAACCCCCAAACCCCCCCCCCTGCGCACGGCCCTGCCTAAATATCATCTATTACAATTGGCGCCCTACCAAATTATTTAAAATATTTTGCAATTAAATAAACATTTTTTGCAAAATAATCTCAACGTTTGCAGAAACAAATATCAAAATTTTTTCAAAATATCAACGACAAACAGAAGTTGTTGTCTTCACCAAGCAGTCCGTTGTTTCAATAACAAATTCAACATTGCGCGTAAAGTGCTATTTTGTGCATCCCGTGCTGTTGTGGTTGTTCATCATAAGCTGGGACCCAGAGAAAGCAGCCGAGCTAAAATCGTCGTCGGCGGCTCAACGGCTGAGCCGACCCAATTTTGACAGGTCGGCGGCGGTGTAATAAATTTCTAATTATCATTCTATTTCAACAATTAAAAATTTGCCTATGTGTTAGTGTGGGGTTAATACATTAGTTCTAGAGCTTAAATGATTGTGATATGTAACATACGTTCTATTTTATATTTTTCATAATTGGATCCCTAAAATCGTCCCAATGAATTCAGCAGTGCTTATTTAATAAAGAGTGGGGTATCATACAGTCAGGCCAGGCCGATATTAGCCTTTTCTTAGCCCTTTACTGTATGGCATGTATGTATGAAAATATTAGGATTCTTCGATTGGGTTTACTAGCTTACAATTAATGGACTTGATAAGGATGCAAAAGATTATCACAAAGACTAGAGAGAACTTAATATTAACACCGACACCAAAACATGCATTTGACACCGTTTTGATTGATACAATAGGCCCGTTACCGAAGACTGAAAAATTTAACGAATATGCAATAACTATAATATGCGACTTGACAAAATACTTGGTAGTGATACCAGTAGAGTAAGCACGCTAATGCTATTGCTAGAGGAATATTTGAGGAATTCGTACTGACATATGGACCCATGCAGAAGATTTTAACTGATGTGGGAACCGAGTATAAAAACCAAATATTCCAAGAAATTTGTAAATTACTTAAGATTGAAAATTCATACTCCACACCATATCATCACCAAACATTGGGAACGGTGGAAAGAAGCCACAAAACATTCAATGATTATATGAGAGTGTATATATCAGTTGATAGAAATGATTGGTGCAGATATTTTCAATATTGTTACAACACGACACCATCAGTTACACATGGCTACTGTCCGTTTGAACTTGTATTTGGTAGAATACCAACCGAATTTGACTTTGCAATTGAAAAGGAACCTTGCTATAACATTGAAGCATATGATAAGGAAATTAAGTTTAAACTCCAAAACGCTGAAGAGAGAGCCAGAATAATGGTTGAAAGGACAAAACAGAAGCAAAAACAAATATACGATAGGAAAGAAAATAAAATTTCGTTAGAAGTAGGAGATTTAGTTTTAGTTCAAAATGAAGTAGGCCATAAGTTAGACAATAGGTATAATGGACCTTATGAAGTAATTAGCATAGAAAATATGAATAATTGTACTGTGAAAAACACACACGATTGTAATAGCAAAACTATAATTGTACACAAAGATAGGCTTAAAAAATTGTAATTGTAATTGTAATTTCTTTATAAAAAATAATTAATTTTACAATTTATATATTAAGAATTTTGTATGTTGTAATTGTAAAGGTAAAACTCTTAATGCCAAGCTAAAGTCAATAAAAAATTCTGACGTCAGAATTTAAAGAAAATATACATAAGGAATTAAATAATTAAGTCTTACATATTACATTTAATTTTAGATATAGAATAAACTTATTAAAATAATTTCATTCTTTGTAAAAAGGGAGGTGTAGTGTAAATATATGTCGACCATAGCAAGACATTAATTATCACCATTAAACGTAACACGTGTAACATAATGTTTTGCTGAATCCGTGAGAAATGACAAAAGGTACGATTCACATATTCTGGTCGCAAGGTGTAATACGACACCGTCTCTATTTACACTCGCCAAACTTTATGTTGACGGAATATTAATTATGAATAAAGGAGCATTCGCTCACCAAACCTAATACCTCTCGGACTTATTACACTTTACCAATTTGTCAAAGCGTACTCCCAAATATTTGAAGCTGTCTCTGATGGTCTCCACACCATTCAAAAACAACTTCAGACCTTTACTTTCAGGGGCGACCCAACTTTTACACCTTCCCGAAGCGTTCCTCAAACACATTGCCTCGCTTTTCGAAGTATTAATCTTAATGCCCCATTCGGAGTAAAATTCGTCGACCGTTCTAAGATGCCGTGACACAATTCCATCGGCGGTTCCGCATGGGCATATAACAGACAATCATCAGCATATAACACTCCCAAAGAATATCGGTACCCGTGAGGAAAATAATGCATATAAATATTGAATAAATGGTGAGAAAGAATTGACCCTTGTGGTACTCCACAAACGATCGAATGCATAGAGGACTGCGACTGTCCTAATTCAACATAGAATTGTCAATCAATAAAAAACTTTAGAAAATCAGTACTATATGCGGTGCAAACCCGATCCGTATCATCTTGAAAAGCTTTTTCGATGTCTACCGATACAGCAATAGGTTACTGACGACATCAGAATTAAATTTGGTCAATACATCCACCGTGGAATGACTTTTCCTGAAACCAAATTTGTATTGGGGAATATAATCCGGACCTACACCACAATCCATTTTATCACGTAAAATCTTCTCAAATATTTTGCCCAAATTAGATAGTAGAGTAGATCGGCCTTAAATCACTGATATCAGATGAGTGCTATTTCTTCCGAATGGGTATTAACTTCGCAATCTTCCAACCCCTAGGGAAATACGAATTATTAAATAAATATTCTAATGCTCTCACTGAAAATTTCCTGATCACATAATTGGATATATCATCCAACCCAAACAACCTATTGCTGTTCAAGGTCTTGGATAAGCCCCAAACAAATTCAAGACGCGTAAATCTGACATCCATAGCCCCATTGAGAGCAATAAGTTCCCCACTTAAATCCACCAAATTTGTCGGAACCTGTGACAATACAGTCCCGATCGTATCTTCTATTACAGAAACGTGTCTATCAGGTGTAGAACCATTATAAACACGAGCAAAATGATTCCCTATACAATCAAGCTTCTGATACTCGTCCCAAATGAAATATCTCCAGCCTGAGACTTCCTTTCCTTACCTATTAATTCGTAAATTTTCCTATAAGCATTCGGCCCGGGTTTAATATTCCTTAATCTGTCATCAAACAGCCTCGACTGATCCCTCTCGACCTGTTCCTTTATCAAAATCTTCAGCAACTGAACTTGTTTCGACAGCAAACGATATTCAGTATTGTGCCTATTTAAGGTTCTATGGTAAATCCTCATCAAATACCTTTGCCAACCACGTTTTATACTATATAATTTTCTTATATCCTCCGATACTATATATTTCCTATTCCTGCAATCAATCCTCTCCGAATGTAATGCCATCATAAGCCCAACCGTCGTGGAAAATTCATTAATACATTGACCAATCTCATGATCAGTGAGATTTTTGTCCACTGGTGGAAAATGTGCCTCAAGCTCTGCTGCCAAATCCCTCCTAAATGCATCCCAATTTGTCTTCCTATACGAAACAAATTCTCTGGGCATATTCACCATAACCCACACTACAGTAAAGGTTATCTGTAATCGCAATGGGAAATGATCCGAGAACGTCGGAATAGTTCGAATACAAATATTCGGATTCAGGACGTCAATCAAATCTTGACTAATCAAAAAATTATCCAAAAATTTACGATTTATCCGACTTCATTTAAAAATAGCAAAAACTGGCCAATAGCTTCGGAATTATTTAAAATTTAAAGAATAGTAATTTCATAGAAAAGTAAATTCATAAAAAAATTTAGGTTAACACCGCGATAATAAAAATCGCGATAAAATAAATCGAATAACATAAAAGTCCGAATAATTGGATACCCTAATAACAATATTAAATTATTGGAACATTGGCTAATATTAACGAATATTGAACTACTTGTCAAAAAAATAAAAGAAAACTGTTCCTTCCGTTTACCCAAAATTGCCAAATAAATAGGGGCAATCGAATAACAGAATGAGCCGGCAAATCAGCCGTAAGCCGCCGACCCATTTTGAACAGCGCCGCCGCCGCCGATAATTATGGTTCGGCTTGTAACTCTGTTCTGGTGTCGACTTTGCTGGACCTTTTCAGATTAAGGCTGGTATGTTGAGAAACTCTTCGTACCAAAAATCATATGCATGTATATTTGTATGCTTCGCGACAAAAGCAGTACATCTAGAAGCTTGCACAAGCTTATCGTCTGACGCCTTCCTAGCTGCTTTCACCAGATTTATAGGAAGAAGGGGCCTGCCGAAGTGTCTAATGTCAGATAATGGTACCAATTTCGTTGGTTCCAGTCGGTCCTTTTTAAAAGAATATGCTGACTATGAAACTTTCGGCGAAAAGAGTGACAGAACGTTATGCAATTCAAGGATATGAATGGAAATTCATACCGCCTAGTGCCCCTATGGGAGGCGGGTGTAAAAAGTTTCAAGGCACATTTTCGGAAGGTTGCCGGAACTCAAAAATTTAATTTCGAAGAATTCTCTACCCTTCTAGCAAGGATCGAAGGGTTCTTAATTCCCGACCGATATCTCCATTATCAGAAGACCCAAACGATCTGCAAGCACTAACGCCCGGTCAGGTCCGTTGGTACTCGCCCCTGATATACCTGCGGATAATATATCACTTAGCAATTGTTGGTAAAAGCTTTAATTATTGCACCACAACTTCAGCAAAAGGTGGAAAACGGAATACTTACAAGAATTG
The DNA here is from genome assembly GCA_947397865.1 of Polietes domitor. Taxonomy (NCBI): domain Eukaryota; kingdom Metazoa; phylum Arthropoda; class Insecta; order Diptera; family Muscidae; genus Polietes; species Polietes domitor. The sequence goes on along the minus strand of OX377618.1, from coordinate 82,516,685 downwards.
CAAAAAAGACGCAAATGGCAAGGTCCGATGCAGGACTTACAAATTGGAGAATTTGTTATCATAAAGGACCAAATGAATGGAGAATGGGTCGCATCGAAACGGCACATCGAGGGTGTGATGGTCACGTACGAGTAGCAGACATCCGAACGCAATCAGGCGTCGTAACACGACCTATAGTCAAACTATGTGCACTACCATCAGTGATAAGTCGTAGTTGTAATATAGTACTAATTCATTCTTCTTGCCTATCTTTCCGTTCGACATTCTCTTTTTTATAGTATCATGAATCGGGCAAATCCCATTTAAAGCCTGGTCTGTATCGGCTACCACCCTTTGCACCTCTGCATGCAATTCAAAGGGTTGGCGGTACCACAGCGGGTGTACATGGTGCGTGTCCATGGGTACTGCGCGTGTTGCCTGGCAAGTACCCGTCAGGTGGATGACTGCCGTTTCTTGCGGGAGTGCCGTAGATGTGGAGGACTTCATCATCGGATGTTGTGGCAGGAGGGTTCTATTTCGTGGCGTTCTCCGGCGGTCGCAAGTGGATTATACGAGTGGGCCGGAACCGAGAAGTAGGTCCGTTTACCAGCCGCAGCGACCGCCACAAAAGCGACAACAACAACAATGTCAACAACCTCAACGTCAACAGACACAAAGGCAACAAAATCAGCGCCAACAGCAGAAGCGACCGAACCCGAGGCAACGCATGCGTCTTCGTCAGCAGCAACCATCTCAGACACAACGTCCAAAGCCCTAGTCCCAACGTAAGCCAAAGCAGGAGAAAATGTTGGTTAACGTGGATACCCCCAATCCAGACGCTCAACGGTTGGTCCAGCAGATAGTGTCGGCGTTGGGCTAGCTGACTGGGGTCCTCAATGTTGCACCCGTGCAAGGGGGCCGGCATGATGACGATCGATCAGGTCCTGTCGATGATGACATCGATTTGGACTTGATCGATCTCAACGACTAAGTGTCATCCCTGACACTGAAAGGTGAGGAGTGCGGCCAACTTCATATGTTTGTGTTGTCCACTTTACTTTTCGTTTTCGCAAAAAGTGACAGTGTTTATTAAGACCACCGTGTCAATAAATAATTAATAAATAGAAATTTGTACTAATTTAAACCCTCTGTGTTTTCACTTAAAGGAACCACCACGTAAGTAAACACCTTTTACTTACGTTCGTTTGTGTTACTTTGTGTTTTCGTTGCTTGCATTTTCGTGCAACAACAACCACACTACACAGGCTTCTCACAAGACTGCTCCTTTGAGAACCTAACGAGTCCACCATCCTGGCAGGATCTCGTTCAGTTCCCATAATTTCATATTATTATCCCATACATTTATTTTTGGGGAATCCATTCCATTTATAATATGGATGCATTTAATAAAAATTTTTGCAATTACAGCTTCTCATGTGAGGCATATTTGTTCAGACATCTTGAATATCATAATCCTTCCAAAGAAGGGTAAAGCTCTACCTACTTTGACACACTAACGAAGCACAATGGAGTAGATGTTGTTACGGGTTTTATAGGCCACCCATACTGGAATTGACTTACATATATAAATGCGACTTTCAAATCAAAATACAATCATTCAACTTTCTATAGACGTCACCATATAGTTGGATACCGAATTCAAAGAAAGATCCGTATATTTCACAGTAGTAGGTTGTCTAAGTCGACAGTTATATTATCTTTTGAAATTTTAAGTAGGTTGCCTATTTCAGTAGTAAGATCTGACGGAGTTATAACTCGTCAAATTTAGGCGGCGTGGTTGAAGTCGATGTGAGCCGATGAAATCGGCGGCGGCGCGGCTCGTGCAAAAACATGCGGCGGCTTGTCGGCTTAAAATCGGTCGGCTTGTATCTCTGCTTTTGTCGTCTGGCAAAAACAATCATTCGAGCTGAGTTGTTTTGTTGCACTGCACTAGTCTGAACGCCGTCTGCCTGCACTATTGTTGTTATTGCGAATTTCCTTTTACTTCGTTTGTTTCATCACCACCTTCATATAGCTGATGTCTTGCACTGATTACATAATTGTTGTTGTTACAGTCTCAACAATTCTCTCTCCTGTTTCCATTGGAACAATTTATGTTGTATTTCCCACTTATTCCTATACGCTCTTAATACATACACTCTTAAGTTGTCAACGAGTTTTGAGAATAGGGTTACCTCCTACAATAAATAACAAGAAATCCCCGGAAAAAAATAATGCCCAGATATACCATAAATTCGTTAAGCGCTCGTATGATGCGTTTTTCAAATTCGAATATTGATCAATTTGCCAATCAAAATACTAATAGGGCTAGTTCAGTACCAAACGTTATTAACGGCAACCAAAATATTAGTCAGAACTCAACTTCTGATAATCAAAATATGAATAAGGTTAAAGTGTCAAATGCTCAGTCTGCTAATGCCAATACAAGTAGGACTAATATAGCACCAATCAGTTCATCGCAAAATAGTAGTCAGGGTTTTAATTCGGCTACACAAATCATAAATATGCATCAAACGTCAACTACGACATCTGAAAATGGTTATGCAAGTAAGACAACCAAAACTCCACAAACATAAATATCACCGTACAGCTACATTCAACATTATTTAGTAATTTGCAATTCAGGCCATAAATAAACTCCACGTTCAGCACCTGTAGTGTACTCTTCAACGGTGCGAGAGTTAGGTGTGGGGGTTTTTCTTATTTTCTTTTTGTTCAAATTAAATAACTTTGCTTCTTTTTTTCTTTTTAACTCGTTGCAAACGTTTTTTATTTAAGCTAAATTTATTATGTCCCAGATTTCGAAAAAAAAGAAAACAAAAGTTTTACTGAATTGTGCTAGGTTTGTACCCAATTGTGCCGTAAAGTTTTTCGAAAATTTTAAAATTGACAGAGATATTGCGAAAAAACTTTTTTTCCAAAAAAATCGTTGGGATTGCCATTTCTTTTTTTGCAAAAACAAAAGATGTGCTGGATTGTGCTAGCGGAGTACATAATTGTGCCGTTTTTAAAAAAGTTCTATCTCAATCCGTTTTATTTTCATTTTTATTTTCGGAAAAGCCTAGAATTGCCATTTTGTTTTTTTTCGTAAAAACAAAAGTTGTGCTGAATTGTGCCCAATTGTGTAGCATACAAGGTTTCAAATAGACCTTTAACAGCCTCTGCATTTGGTTTTTGAAGGATAGGAGCGGCGGAAGCACGCATGTTTTCCGGCTTACTTACTCGTCGGTGGGGGGGGATCTTGCCATCCTTCATTCGAATTCAGCTACTATAAAACGTTAAATGAAATAATGCGTGCTTTGGTGAACAAATACAACCGGAGATCGGTAAATGATACAAAAGAAAAGAGGATCCATATTCAAAGATTGTTTTGTTTGTGAATACGATGGAAAATTTTCACAAACTATCAGCCCTCCCAACCTGTCTACCCAGCATCCACTAGGAAAAATCTATGATAGACCCACTTTTGATACCCGCTACTCTATTTCCGGTTGGCAGAAATCAAACGCTGCAATTACTTTAGTACATATTGAAAATTAAGGGAAATTTATTACCGACAATCATGCTATAGAATTTCATAATTCTTAATAATAAAAGATAATTCAAGTGAAATTCATTTATAATTACGATTACCAAATGAATATAATAGACTAGATTTATTCTATTCGAGTTTATATTATTCGAGTTATTAGATCAAATTATTAATCATTTTGAAATAAGATATTAAAAATAAAAAAAATTAATTTAATTGAATGAAAAAATATTCTGATTTGGAAGCGAGAGAAAATAAATAACCAAAAGAGTTATTTTCTAACAACAAACTGCATTAGAAACCATATTTAATAATCTTCACCAGACAAAAATATCAAAATTGCAGCTCAGTCGTTTGATGTATTGCTGTGCGTTAACCAAACGAAAGAAACATAACTACATACATAAATATGAACAAACAGCTGATCACACTTGAGGGTCAATGGCTTATCATGTTTCTTTTATGTCTGTATCATCAGTGATGAACAACAACAACAAAGAAGTGCTGGGTAAACCATGAACAATTCAAAGTTAGTTTACTAGTTATATATAGCTGATTATTTTATGTAATGATAATTGAACCAAATTAATACAATAGTAATAACCAAAATGTCTCATGAATGCAAACGAAATCCAATTTTATTGCATTTAAATATTATTTCCTATTGTATTTCATACATGTAGCAGTGATTTTCAAACTGTACATTTAGGTGTATATGTAAGTATGTATATATGCACTTATTCTGAGTTGTTGCTGAGTTTCAAATTGGTTCATTTCGTGTGCATTCACAACAAAGACATCCTATTGAATTGTTTCCTTCAAACTATTCAAATGTAAAATTTGAATTAATTATAGGAAACAAATCCAATTAATGATACATTAAAATAAAATAAAAATTATTTATGACGAATGTTCATCTCAGAGAGATAACGGAATTTCAGTTTCCCTCTGAGAATGTACGTCTCTCACAAATGTAATAATAAAATGGGAAGTCACTTACGTCTCACCTCGGTTCCCACGATGAAAGGCCTTTCAATGTGTACAGTACTCCAGTGATCCTCTGTCCCCAAAATGATTTAAGAGAAATTGGATGGTTTATGCATTAATTTGGTTCACTTTGTATGGTTGCTATTTTTTCTCTCTTCTTTTATCTGGCTCAGGTACTGTATAAAAATTATTTCACTTCCAAGCCAGAATTTAAACATTAATTTGTAAATGGATTTTATGATAATAAAGAAATACTTTTAAAAGAATAGATTTAACACTTCAAATGTTAAAAAAAAATTAAATAAGAATAAATTGAAACATATGCTTATAGAACATGGCAATCACTCAAACACTTCCGTAATTTAATCACTCATACAATTTCCAACCAAGTGAAAAATCCACGTTTGCGAAAAACCAGACCCTCGTCCAAGTATTCTTTCGCAAAAACCACAGTTTATATTATAATCACTTGGTTGGCCTCCCAGAATTTATTCTGGATCAACGTTTTGGCACCGATCTTTCTTTTACTTGGTCACTTTTACGGTCACAATTTCACCAGCACGATGCAGCCACGACGGTTGTAAAATCGAACTAACACCTTGTTTCCATACCAGATCTTTGGTGGCTCTCTGTTCGAATACGGTAGGGCGCAAAAGACAACAAAGAGATCGGGTTTTCGCTGACCATTGGATGCCAATGCTGGAGATAAATGGACACCGTTAGGATGAAGCCTGTACTTAAGAGAAATTGTAGGTCTCTTACCACTTGCGTTTGGCTACAGACCACAAAAAAGAATGACCAAGTGATCCAACTAAGTTCCACCAGCTGTCCAAAAATTTCTATGGGCAGACAAACACATACATGATCTAATGGGACATAAGTAAAAGGAAAAAAACAACTTACTTCTCATATATATGTGTACGTGGGCCAAATGTATTTTAATTAAAGGAAAATTTTATTTAACCAAGCAAAAAACTTCACAAAAAAAATAAAAAATTTCTTGTGGCACAAATCAGACGGTATGCGTTCGGTGATGACGTTAGATATCAAAAAGGTCTCATGGAGGCACCTCTGGTTCCTTTTAAACCCTCGGTTCTTTCCAAACACTTTCCAGCACCAATATGTCTGCCAAGGAAAACCACCGCAGTGAAAAAAAGAAAAGCTAAAGCAGAATAGAAAGTATCTGCATTTATCGATTAGGCTTAAACACATATGCGTTTCTTGAAACTCACCACAAAAAAATAACAAAAGGGAAAAGAAAATTTTCCATAAAAAAATAAATGAATGTGCTGAGTTTCGAACCTGGGTCTCCCGGATGCTAATCGTATATCCTACCAGTTTGACACGGTACTGTACATATTCAAATTACACCGCCTCCTAAAAATATGTCATTAACCTAAACCAATTATCGCCAACAATGTAAAGATAATATAATCATTCGCACACACAGACATACATGAACGTATCTACAAGCGCCACTACATTTACCCCCCACAAAGATCAGATTTCGGGGATTCACCAGAGCCGAAAGATGATACCGCTTGTAGAATTTGAGTCTATTGCCTAATATCTTTCGCATGATATTTTCCAATGGGATTTCCATGTAAATCTTCTAGCTCATAGTAAGCACTGCCAAGTTTACGTCGTACGCGGGATTTAATAAATGTAGGTGCTAATTTCGCGTTAAATCCTTTTTCGAAGTTACTTTGCCGAAAGTTCCTACGATACACTTCCTGACCTTCTCTATATGATACTTCACGAGACCTGGTGTTGTAAGCTTTTTCATTGCGTTCGAATTGTTTCCGCATGACCTCCGTAGCTTTGGTTCGAATAACATCAAAAGTGTCAGATCGGTTGAATTGGACTGAGCGATCCTCAAGCATACTTAAATTCCTCAAAAGTTGATAAGTAGAACCATTAGTAACCATGTGCTGACCAAATGCCATAAAATATGGAGATGTACCTACTGAAGAATGCACCGTCGACCTGAGAGCACACGAAATTCTACTCAGTTGTTCATCCCAGTCTCGCTGATCGGTTTGTACATAAGCTTTTATAGCTGAAATGACTGACCTATTCACTCGCTCAGACGCATTTGCCTGAGGAGAGTGGACAGCAGTGTATACATGAGAAATTCCGTAACTCTGAAGAAGTGAATTAAATTTATGCGCTTTAAATTGAGTTCCATTATCCGAAACTATTATTTCAGGAATGCCGAAGGTATGAAAAAGGCTTTCTTCCAAAAATTTTACTATCACATCAGCTGTAAATTTCTTTACTGGCTGAATAAAAGGAAATTTAGAAAAATGATCAAGGACTACAAATATCCCAATATTACCGGATCTTGATCTTGGGTAAGGACCTAAAAAGTCGACGTACAACTTTTGAAAGAACCTGTGTGTTTCCCCAGTCTTTCCCATAGGTGGTCGCATAACTCGATTCGGGTGTTTTGTGGTTTTACATACATCACAAGCATTGATGTAGTTTTTAACATCGTTGACGAGATTTGGCCAAAAATAGTAACGCCGTATTCTCTCTAACGTTTTATTTATCCCCGAATGAGAAGATAATGGATCATCATGATGTTTCTTCAAAACCTCAAGGATCAATCCTCGCGGTATCCATAGTTTCCAAGTCAGGTCATCAGTCGTTTGTTCCCCAACCGAGTGTTCAGTCCTGCGGTACAAGTAACCATTAATAACTTTTAAGTCGGGAGTGGTATCAATATTTGCTACAACCCTTCTAATCAAGTCGTTATATTCGTCAGAGTGAAAATGGGTAGAATCTAAGTCTACAAAAACCCCACTGTCATTCCCTATTTCGGACAAACAGCAGACCTCGGACAAATCATCAGTGTTGACACGGGAAAGTGTATCCGGAACAATATTCTGCGAGCCCTTCCTATGTTCTATTTTAAAACGATACCCTTGAAGTTTCAAAGCCCACCGAGCCAGCCTAGTACTTAGGTCTGTTTGGGACATGAGCCACTTTAAAGAAGCATGATCCGTAATCACTGTGAACTCATGTCCCTCGACATAAGCTCTGAACTTTTTAATGCTTACCATTGCTGCTAGGCATTCTTGTTCGGTGACACTATAGTTACGTTGGGCTTGGTTGAGCTTCTTTGACATAAATGCTATGGGAAACTCTTCACCCTCCGCATTCTTTTGCACCAATACACTTCCTATTCCTGTTTTGCTAGCGTCACAGTGTATATAAAACGGCTGTGAAAAGTCAGGGCTATGCAAAACAGGGGCTGTGCTCAGAATATTCTTCAAATCCTCAAATGATCGTTGTGCCATCTCAGACCATACAAATTTACGCTTAGATTTCAGCATGTCTGTTAAGGGCGTAGAAATTGCAGCATAGTTCCGTATAAATTTCCTATACCAACCTGACATCCCTAAAAATCGTCTGATTTGTTTGACAGACCTCGGAGTCGGAAATTCTGTAATGGCGGAAACCTTTTCTGGGTCTGTACGAATAACCCCATTCCCCACAATATGACCAAGATATCGGACTTCTGTCATGCAAAATTTACTTTTCTCGACATTTATAGTCAGTCCGGATGCACGCAAACACCTAGCCACTTCCTGTAAGACATGGATATGACGCTCAAATGAAGCAGACACCACCAAGAGGTCATCCAAATACACAAACACCTCCGTCCTGAGAGTCGCTGGTATCACTTTGTCCATTAGCCTGGACATAGTCTGAGGTGCATTGCACAAACCGAAGGTCATAACTTTGAAGTGATACAACGGCCTCCCAGGAACGGTAAATGCAGTCTTATCTTTCGATGAAGGATCTAAAGGTATCTGCCAAAAAGCGTCCTTGAGGTCAAGGCTGCTAATAAACTCTGCCTTTGGCAGACGACTTAAAATTCCGTCTATATGAGGAAGCGGATAAGCATCGCCTACAGTCACTGAATTAAGTTTCCTGCTATCTAAGCATAATCTGTTTTTGCCAGGTTTCCTATGAAGGACAACTGGAGATGACCAAGCACTACCAGACTCCTCAATAACTCCCATAGCAAGCATTCTATCAAGCTCATCGTAAATTAGTTTCTCAATCGCTGGAGAAACGGGAAAGTGTCTTTGCTTAATAGGTTTGGCATCTCCAGTGTCGATAACGTGACATAGGACACTGGTTCGACCAAGACCTTCTTTGGCAAAGGAAGGAAAAATATTTATTATTTGTTCTAATTGCTTTTGTTGTTCAGAAGAAAGAGGTCTTCGATCTGAAATATCGCTAATTGTAGGCGGATCGTACGCAGTGGAAGAAAATAAAGCAGGTGGAAGCAAATTAAACATCTTCCAAAAATCCATTCCTAAAATTAGATTTTGGGATAAACTTGGCACAATGAATAAAGTCAAGGGCAAAACTTCTCCTTTGAACTCTACATCAGTCGTCAGAACTCCAATGACAAGTTGAGGCTTTCCATCAGCAGTCCTCACTGACGTATTCAATTTTTTAAATGACCCCTTTGAATTTAAAAGATCCATTGCAGCCTGAGCCCCTAAACAAGAAACGGATGCTCCTGTATCCAACAAACCTATCAGCTTTTTGTTCAGTAGTTGAACCTCGGCGTATGGACGCACATCCCCTGGCCTGTCTAACACTGAAACTGAAAAATTCCTTCTAAACGACTTAACATTTTTCCAAAAATTCTTCATACGGCAACTAGATCTTGTCAGCTTGGGATTTTCACCAAAAATTCGAGCTCGTGCCTCATAATAAAGTTTGACTCTTTCATGCAGTGGTTTAAGAGGGCGAGGACCTATGTTTTCTGTTACTTTTTTTATGACTCTTTCATTCCCGGTACTATTTTGGTCTAGATTACATCTGGTATAATCAGTGTTAAGTCCATTGGTATTGTAGCTGTTAACTATGTCGTGTTTATTGTGGTTGCGTATGAGGAATTTTAATTGGTTTCCGGTATTTGTTGGCTGCGACTCGATTTGAAAGCACCCTTTGGTGCGTTCTGTCGAAAGTTTTTTTGAATTGGCGTTACATTTCTGACAAGTTGGCTTATATGTTTGAGGAGTCCCACAACCATAGCAAAATACCGAACGTTCAGCAGTGCAGTCCTGATAACGATGGCCAGATTGTCTACAGTTCCAGCAGGTTAGATTCACCTCGGATACCTCGTCAAATTCACCCACTTCCGGGACAGCGTCATCCTCAACCTCTAGCTCTGAAACTCGTTTCGAAAATTGAGGGTGCCTACTGCCAGGATTGGAATGTCTTGTGCGCATATCGTGAAGAAAAAATTCCCGACGGCGACATATCTCACGCAAATGACCAACAGATTGAATAGTTAAATTCAAAATCTCGTGCTGTATTTCCGGCAACAAATTTCTGCGCAATATCTCAACTAACGTACGATCATCTAGTGGGTGATTCAACCTATCTACAAGGTCTATAACGGATTCATAAAATGCATCGAATGATTCGTTCGACTTCTGCTTACGATCCCGAATCATTTCGCGGAAATCTACATCTGTCCTAGAATCACGGTATTGCTGTCTCAACGCCCTACAAAGATCTGACCAATGAAAACCATCCACAGATTTATGAAACCGCCAAAACCAGTCACTCGCCTTTCCCTCGAATAAGCTACTAGCGTTTCCACATAATATATCAAAATTTCCATTTAAAGTTTGCCTCGTTAAAGCCTCTGCACGATAAATAAAATTGTCCACTGGTAAACAATTAGAACCACCAGTGAATTTAAGCTTCCAGTTATGCATAATTTGACTCACTCTATCAGGACGAAATGACAAGTCTGTCACCGTACTATTCTGACTAGAACGTGAATGATTTGCCTCGTTACAAACTATACCATGCTGTGAAACATTGACATTTCGACTGCTGTTATTTTGACTGCGAGATGTCGCAGGTATACCCAAGAGTTGCTCTAACGTGCGCCGTTCAACATCGGGCAAGGTTTGCATAACCGGGTCACGATTTGGTGATGAAGATTGTAATGTCTGTGAAGGATTAGTCAAGGTCAACTTGGACAAACTAGCCTCAACGCTTTTCTCTACCAAAGAGGATATTTGTGAGGACAATGCCGTAAGTAATTGCGACTGCTGCTCTGTCACAATAGAAGAAACAACATCTTTTAAAGTGTTAACAGAAATAGTGGAATGAGGTAATGCCAGGTTTGAAGTGCCATTTGCCGATTGATCTTCGGCGGATGTAGTAGTATCGGTAGGTCTGAATGAATCAAAGTTTTTGGCTTTGGAGGTGGATCTAGTCACTATCGGAGAACTAGGTTTCTGAGATGCCCTTGAAGTAGATTCTTTACCAATTCTATAACCACATATTGGACAATTTGAGTTCGTTTTCAAATAATTGGTAATGCATATTTTGTGGAATCTATGCCTACACGGCGTTTCAGTTGTTGATGCTCTATCTAGTACAACATTTTCACAAATGCTACATATTAGGTCGTTATTAACACTTGCGGTTGCAGAGCGAATGTCTTCCGTACTCCTGTTGAGAGACATCGTGTTGATACCAATCAACAACAACAAAGCATAAAAATCAAAAATTCCACGTAATTCCAAAAAAAAAACCACAATTAAGTTTCTATGATTAATATTCAAATTCGAATAAATAGGAAAAGTAAATAAAATAATATATATATATATACCAATATTCAATTTGAAAATTTAATTTCTAAACAAAATATGTCCACAAGAAGCTATTTGATTTCATACACATAACCGGAAACGAAATAGGGGTAAGAAAAATAATGTTTTAACTTTGAATATGGATAGAAAAATACACAGGAAAAGTAAAAGTAAAGATTGAGAGAAAAATGAAAATTCACACCGGATAAGCACGTCATCAGTAACATGTTTATGTTCCAGTGGTGAATTAACAGGATAGAAATGTTCATAATACTCCAATTTAATGGTCAGAAATAGAAATGACATTCCAAAAACTGAGTTCCAACAAAAAAAGTAAATATCAACAGATCTATTACGAAGAAGGGGCACAGAACAATTCTATATCCGGCTATATCTGATAGCATCTCTGCGTTTTTCAGAATATATATTCCAATGAATGAATTTATCCCGAGAGAAAATAGAAAAAAAACGAAAAAAATCTAGAAGAAAAAAATAAAACAGGAAAAGAAATAGGAGCTGAGCGAATATTCTACGATACACAAAGTATCAAGATGCTGAAATAACAAAACCAAGTTAAATTCGCTCGGGCCCCACGTTGGGCGCCAAAAATTTTATAATTGTAGCATACAAGGTTTCAAATAGACCTTTAACAGCCTCTGCATTTGGTTTTTGAATGATAGGAGCGGCGGAAGCACGCATGTTTTCCGGCTTACTTACTCGTCGGTGGGGGGGATCTTGCCATCCTTCATTCGAATTCAGCTACTATAAAACGTTAAATGAAATAATGCGTGCTTTGGTGAACAAATACAACCGGAGATCGGTAAACGATACAAAAGAAAAGAGGATCCATATTCAAAGATTGTTTTGTTTGTGAATACGATGGAAAATTTTCACAAACTATCAGCCCTCCCAACCTGTCTACCCAGCATCCACTAGGAAAAATCTATGATAGACCCACTTTTGATACCCGCTACTCTATTTCCGGTTGGCAGAAATCAAACGCTGCAATTACTTTAGTACATATTGAAAATTAAGGGAAATTTATTACCGACAATCAAGCTATAGAATTTCATAATTCTTAATAATAAAAGATAATTCAAGTGAAATTCATTTATAATTACGATTACCAAATGAATATAATAGACTAGATTTATTCTATTCGAGTTTATATTATTCGAGTTATTAGATCAAATTATTAATCATTTTGAAATAAGATATTAAAAATAAAAAAAATTAATTTAATTGAATGAAAAAATATTCTGATTTGGAAGCGAGAGAAAATAAATAACCAAAAGAGTTATTTTCTAACAACAAACTGCATTAGAAACCATATTTAATAATCTTCACCAGACAAAAATATCAAAATTGCAGCTCAGTCGTTTGATGTATTGCTGTGCGTTAACCAAACGAAAGAAACATAACTACATACATAAATATGAACAAACAGCTGATCACACTTGAGGGTCAATGGCTTATCATGTTTCTTTTATGTCTGTATCATCAGTGATGAACAACAACAACAAAGAAGTGCTGGGTAAACCATGAACAATTCAAAGTTAGTTTACTAGTTATATATAGCTGATTATTTTATGTAATGATAATTGAACCAAATTAATACAATAGTAATAACCAAAATGTCTCATGAATGCAAACGAAATCCAATTTTATTGCATTTAAATATTATTTCCTATTGTATTTCATACATGTAGCAGTGATTTTCAAACTGTACATTTAGGTGTATATGTAAGTATGTATATATGCACTTATTCTGAGTTGTTGCTGAGTTTCAAATTGGTTCATTTCGTGTGCATTCACAACAAAGACATCCTATTGAATTGTTTCCTTCAAACTATTCAAATGTAAAATTTGAATTAATTATAGGAAACAAATCCAATTAATGATACATTAAAATAAAATAAAAATTATTTATGACGAATGTTCATCTCAGAGAGATAACGGAATTTCAGTTTCCCTCTGAGAATGTACGTCTCTCACAAATGTAATAATAAAATGGGAAGTCACTTACGTCTCACCTCGGTTCCCACGATGAAAGGCCTTTCAATGTGTACAGTACTCCAGTGATCCTCTGTCCCCAAAATGATTTAAGAGAAATTGGATGGTTTATGCATTAATTTGGTTCACTTTGTATGGTTGCTATTTTTTCTCTCTTCTTTTATCTGGCTCAGGTACTGTATAAAAATTATTTCACTTCCAAGCCAGAATTTAAACATTAATTTGTAAATGGATTTTATGATAATAAAGAAATACTTTTAAAAGAATAGATTTAACACTTCAAATGTTAAAAAAAAATTAAATAAGAATAAATTGAAACATATGCTTATAGAACATGGCAATCACTCAAACACTTCCGTAATTTAATCACTCATACAATTTCCAACCAAGTGAAAAATCCACGTTTGCGAAAAACCAGACCCTCGTCCAAGTATTCTTTCGCAAAAACCACAGTTTATATTATAATCACTTGGTTGGCCTCCCAGAATTTATTCTGGATCAACGTTTTGGCACCGATCTTTCTTTTACTTGGTCACTTTTACGGTCACAATTTCACCAGCACGATGCAGCCACGACGGTTGTAAAATCGAACTAACACCTTGTTTCCATACCAGATCTTTGGTGGCTCTCTGTTCGAATACGGTAGGGCGCAAAAGACAACAAAGAGATCGGGTTTTCGCTGACCATTGGATGCCAATGCTGGAGATAAATGGACACCGTTAGGATGAAGCCTGTACTTAAGAGAAATTGTAGGTCTCTTACCACTTGCGTTTGGCTACAGACCACAAAAAAGAATGACCAAGTGATCCAACTAAGTTCCACCAGCTGTCCAAAAATTTCTATGGGCAGACAAACACATACATGATCTAATGGGACATAAGTAAAAGGAAAAAAACAACTTACTTCTCATATATATGTGTACGTGGGCCAAATGTATTTTAATTAAAGGAAAATTTTATTTAACCAAGCAAAAAACTTCACAAAAAAAATAAAAAATTTCTTGTGGCACAAATCAGACGGTATGCACAAATCAGACGGTTCGGTGATGACGTTAGATATCAAAAAGGTCTCATGGAGGCACCTCTGGTTCCTTTTAAACCCTCGGTTCTTTCCAAACACTTTCCAGCACCAATATGTCTGCCAAGGAAAACCACCGCAGTGAAAAAAAGAAAAGCTAAAGCAGAATAGAAAGTATCTGCATTTATCGATTAGGCTTAAACACATATGCGTTTCTTGAAACTCACCACAAAAAATAACAAAAGGGAAAAGAAAATTTTCCATAAAAAAATAAATGAATGTGCTGAGTTTCGAACCTGGGTCTCCCGGATGCTAATCGTATATCCTACCAGTTTGACACGGTACTGTACATATTCAAATTACACCGCCTCCTAAAAATATGTCATTAACCTAAACCAATTATCGCCAACAATGTAAAGATAATATAATCATTCGCACACACAGACATACATGAACGTATCTACAAGCGCCACTACAATTGTGCCGTAAAAAGTTTTTCGAAAAAATGAAAATTGGCAGAGATACAGCGAAAAATCTTTTTGCAACAAAAATCGCTGAAATTTCCATTGTAGTTTTTTGGACTGCTAGGTTCTTCTAGAGGAGGGTGCTATTGTGCCGTTTCAAGCTAAGTTCTATCTCGAACGGTTTTCGAGAAATCGCTAATTAAAATGTTTGCGATTTTTCAAAATAATGCTCTAATTTTGTTAAAAGTCGCGATTTTTGCAAATCTAAAAGTTGTGCTCGCCTAGCACAATTTTTTCGTCATACATAAAAAAGTGCTCACTTCAATTGTTCATAAAAATAATCGCCATTTTCATTTTCCGAATCCGAAAGTTGTGCTGATTTGTGCTCACCTAGCAAAATTTTGCTATCATATTCCAAAGAGCGTCAACTTTTTGTAAAAGTCACAAAAGCGACAAAAATTCTAGAACTGCCATTTTGTTTTTTCGCAAAAACAAAAGTTGTGCTGGATTGTGCTAGCCACGTAGACAATTGTGCCGTTTCAAGCTAAGTTATGTCTCAAATCGTTTTCGAGAAAATCACTAATTAAAATTTTGGCGATTTTTCAAAAAAATTATCCAATTTTGTTAAAATCAAAATAACTAATAACGTAACATTTGAATTTACCCCAACTTATGTTTATGTTTCATGTTTATGTTCCACTGTATACTACTTGTATGATTTTACTCCATGCTTTATAAGTCTGTAATTCTAGTTTTAAGATGTCTTTCGAATTTAACTTTTGGACTATAAAGAAATTAAAACCAAAGCGCTCATCGGCCATTATTTTTAAAACAAATAAAATTATAAATTCATAATCACTTTATGACCGTAAGGACTCTAGTGGCTAAAGTGAATCTGAGAACGGGTACTGTAGATTTATCACTTATTCGGGTCAGATAATAATATCCATATCACTCCTAAATATCATTTATTACAATTGGCGCCCAACCAAATTATTTAAAATATTTTGCAATTAAATAAAAATTTTTTTGCAAAATAATCTCAACGTTTCCAGAAACAAATATCCAAATTTTTTAAAGAGTGGGGTACCATACAGTCAGACCAGGCCGATATTAGCCTTTTCTTAGCCCTTTACTGTATGGCATGTATGTATGAAAATATTAGGATTGTTCGATTTTCGAATACAAATCGGGAGCAACATTTGTATGGGGGCTATATCTAAATCTGAACCGATATTACCCACTTTCAGCATAGGTGTTACAAGTTTGATTATAAGGTGTTAAGCCAAATTTGAAGAAAATCGGGTACTATATGTGGTTTCTATTTTTATTTAATTGCGACGTGTAATTTGATTACACCAATAGATGGACGGACATTGCTAGATGGACTTAGAAAGTGATTCTAAGCCGATCTGTATAATAAACGATGGGTCTAACTCGTTTCCTTTTGGGTATAAAAATCACATATAAACACATGGCACCGCCTTACTTGGTAACTAAAACATTAGAAAGCTACTTTCTTGTTAAGTGAGTAAATTCCATACAAATATTATGCTAGTAAGTTCAATCGAACAGCCTGTTATTTAAAGTTATTTCACCCATTCAGAATCCTATTCTCCGTTTGCAAACATATATTACAAAATTTGGTCTTCCAACATTCAGCGCCAGGTCCGGATGATATTACGATATTTGCACATTCCAATTTTTTCAATTCTTCGACTTAATCCGATAAATCAATTTGCCATATTTAGATTTATTTTATTATTTTTAATATGACTTGTGCGCATTTTTAACGGCAGTTTATGTAAACAAGCCGCTTGCAATATTTGGTAGTTATTTGGGATATCTACATGGTTGATTAAAAAGGTTTAAAATGTCTCTAATAGCCTTGTCACACTGCACACGAAATCTAGTTTAAATGACATAAGGTCGATTTTCTAATGTCACATTTGTATGGAATCTGACATTTCTAAACCGACCTTATGTCATTTAAAATAGATTTCACAGGCAGTGTGACAAGGCTGTAACCTATAATTTTAGTTTTTGTTGCGCCGTTTTCATCGACGGCGGCGTGGCTTATAGAGTTATTTTTTGGCAAGTAATTCAATATTCGTTAATATTGGCCAATATTAGCAAATGTTCCCATAATTTCATATTATTATCCCATACATTTATTTTTGGGGAATCCATTCCCAAAATTTATAATATGGATGAATTTAATAAACATTTTTGCAATTACAGCTTCTCATGTGAGGCATATTTGACCAGACATCTTGAATATCATAATCCTTCCAAAGAATGCTAGCGGAGTACATAATTTTGCCGTTTTTTTAAGTTGTATCTCAATCCGTTTTCGAAGAAATTGCTATTTTCGTAAAATCCTAGAATTGCCATTTTGTCTTTTTCGTAAAAACAAAAGTTGTGCTAGATTTGTGCCCAATTGTGCCGTAAAAAGTTTTTCGAAAAAATTAAAATTGACATAGATACAGCGAAAAAAATTTTTGCAACAAAAATCGCTGAAATTTTCATTGTAGGTTTTTTGGACTGCTAGGTTCTTCTAGAGGAGGGTGCTTTTGTGCCGTTTCAAGCTAAGTTCTATCTCGAACGGTTTTCGAGAAAATCGCTAATTAAAATGTTTGCGATTTTTCAAAATAATGCTCTAATTTTGTTAAAAGTCGCGATTTTTGCAAAACTAAAAGTTGTGCTCGCCTAGCAAAATTTTTTCGTCATACATCAAAAAGTGCTCACTTCAATGGTTCATAAAAATAATCGCCATTTTAACTTTTTTACCCTTTTCCATATAACTTTGCAAAAAACGCGAATTTCAAAAATCCAAAAGTTGTGCTGGATTGTACTCGCCTAGCACAATTTTGCTATCATATCCCAAAAAGCGCCAACTTTTTGTAAAAGTCGCAAAAGTCGCAAAAACCCCAAAAATTCTAGAATTGCCATTTAGTTTTTTTATTATTTTTACAAGTTTTATGAAAGATATTTTCGCAATTCTCCTAATTTTAAGTCAATTAAAGTAAATTTATTTAAAATTATTGGGAATTATTTTAAATAAATAAATTTAAAATTATTTTGTAAATGCTTTGTTTGTTTAATGTTAAAATATTTGTTGTTGTAGTCGTTGTGCCTTTGTTTGTAACAACTAAAAGTGGAAATATAATACTGATCGCCATAGAGCCACTTTCTTAGTCGTTTTAGAAATGTCTGCTTGTAATCAAACTCCAGGTCGTAATTCTTCACCGATACAAATGAATCTTTATATGGGGTAATACGAACGCTATTTAATATTAAGCAAATATGTTCAAGTGTAGATATAGCATTTATACAAATGACACTTCCAGTGTGTCTTCATATTTTAGCCGATTGGGTTCAAATTTGGCATTATATTTCATCCGTCCATGTTTTCATATAGACCCCTTACAAATACCCAATATGATTTTTACACTCTAGAAGACAGATATATGTGATAATTTCCCGTTGTTACAAAGAGTAGAATTAATTATAAACAGTGGAAGTAGGGAGCACCTTTATTATTTGACGTTTACGCCCACTAAAAACCACAACTCTATATTTATCGGCTACTCATATTTTTAAACTGTGTACAAATCCAATACTTAAAGGGAATGAAACAAAAAAAATATTTATCTCATATTACTCTTATACCAAAATATTTATCATATCATTCATAATTTCTTCTGAAATTGATGTTATTACACGTCGAACACCCATTCCTGAAGGTCTTCTACGAAAAGGCATATTAGAAGGCCTTTCCATTAGATGCTACACGATCCATAACTCATGCTTGCTTGCCTTCGCTTGCTAGAAGGCCTTGCGAGAGAAGGCAGCACGGAAGGTGTTCGATTTATCGATGGGTATTTTCTACACATTTTTTGTTGTAAACACAGAACTACATTTTTTGGCTCATTCCTACTTCCCTTTTTTCGCGAGAGATGCTAGAAGGCCTGCCAAAAGAAATCAGCGGCGAAGGTGTTCGCTTAGTCGAAGGGGGTCATGTGTTTCTATAAACCTTTTGACGTAAACACACAATAAAGTTCTGTGGTTTAGAAGGTAGCACGTCCGATTAGCAATGCGAAGATCATGGGTTCAAATTTCAGCGGAAGCAAATAAAAATGTTGAATGATTTAAATTGAAAATTAAACCTATAAACACAGCCAGAAATATTGAAGAAATTCTGACCCATTGTTCGTCATATTCTTTCTACATTTTAGAAGGCCTTCTGTAAGGACTTTGGTTGCAGGCCTTGCAGAAGGTCTTTTGTCAGAGTCGTTCTAGAAGGCTTGCAAATAGAAGCGAGTTAATTTTAAATGAGTATAGAATGCAGCAAGCATGTCTTGTGCCTCCCTAAGAAGGCCTTGCCTACGCCTTCTTTTTCCTGCTGGGCAACAGAACACGCACACTACATTGAGAAGATCGTTGCCCTGGTCGCGATTAATGCACCAGGGGGGAGGATGTAGCGGATGTATATTTTAACATATCATTTATTTCATTCGTTAATCTGTATTCAAAATAACTAATAACGTAACGTTTTAATTTACCCCAACTTATTGGACCAACTACTTAATTACTCATTTTTTACGCGAGTTTAAATATTTATTAATGTTTAATCAATTTATGGCACTATATGACCGTAAGGACCCTAGTATCATATTACAATAAAATCATATTACAATAAAAAATAAAATTTTTGAATAATAAAAAAATATAACCTAAAACTTTTAAATTGTTCAAATTATAGAAAATTAAACATTGTATATTTATAAAAGCCACGATTTGAACCTGAGACCTTCAGGATGCAAAGCGGACACATTACCTCTGTGACTCCATACTAAAAATTCGTTTCCACTCACTTGTGAAAATGCTATTAATAAAATGTTACATATTATCGACTTTTTATGGAAGTTATTTAAAAGAAAATGCAAATTTGGTTTCTGAGATGCGATTAAAATGTGCTTCCTACTTCCATTTTTTTGCTGGGTAACCGCAGCGATGAACTTTTCCAGGAAATAAAAATATTGAAAAAAATATTTTATAAATAAATAACATAAAGTACGAATTTCGAAAAATCCCTTATTGTACGTTAGAGTGTCCCGTCCATGTATGGGGGAAAACAAATGTTCGAGTTTTGTATCGTAAGAGGTATCAAAAGTTGCGTATTGACGAGTAGATTAAGAATATGTATTTACTTTTTTATTTGGATATAACTTTTGGGCCTCTACCGACTGTTTTAATGTAAAAAAAATAATTCTTAAACATTTTCAGTTGCGTATTGACGAGTAGATTAAGAATATGTATTTACTTTTTTATTTGGATATAACTTTTGGGCCTCTACCGACTGTTTTAATGTAAAAAAAATAATTCTTAAACATTTTCATACATATTTTATGTTAATTTTATTATTAATCCAATTCATCTTTTTTTTTAGTTTCATTAAAGTTATCTGTTATTTATAATGTTTAAAATGAATTAAAATGGTTCTCAAAAAAAATACGGAAGCCGGAAACGTTTAAAAGCAGTTATATTTACATTTTAAATTGGCTCTTGAAGTTGAAAGAAGGCATTTTATTTCTGGATTCAATCTTGCTCCTTATGAGTCCATCCCTTGATTTGGTTCCGATGACGCACTGGCTAGCTTCAGTCACAGATTTAATGCATCTTTCAACACTTTGTGTGTGACATGGAAAATCCGGAATTTTCAGTTCGTTTTAACCTAGCAACAATGAAAGGTCCTCGTCAGAAAAATCTTGCAAGACAGGTGGAGAAGTTATATGACATTCATTCCAAAAAATTATGTCAATATACTCCGTAGCATTAAATTTTATTTTTGGCGGTTTAAGAATTCGGTTTGTTGTGGTCTCTTGCCTTGCTTTAAAAATTCGTTTAAGAGCAAGCTCTTTGACATAATTCCTTTTATCGAAAAGCATTGCTATCAAAATGTTCTCGGGGTGTGCAAAAAAGGCGTTTCTTTGAATTACTGGATCGATTATTGATTTTAAATTCTGTGGCAACCATCTTTAGAGAAAAATCAATTCAAAGATGTGATTTGCTCCATCTATCAATAACGGTTTGTTTTTAATTGAAAACCATACTGGTGCGTATACTTTGACTACGTATTCAACAAGAACTTTTAGATTTTCAGATGGATCACTGGATCCTACATACAGTCTTAATATTCTGCTCGCAGTGGTGACCCATCTTGAGTGTGCCATTTTCCCAGGCTGTCGATTTGCTAATACGGGAGCACAGTAACCTGATTTGATCGCTTGACACATTTCAAAGAGATATTTTTGTTCGGTACTCAATTGATCTACGATTCTTTGCTCAATATCAGGTACGTTTCCGGTAACAGGTGAACAGCAACAGTGGTATTTTCACAATCAGCTAGTGCCTTACCGATCGGGCCAGAATACTCGCGAGGTCCCGAAGTTGATCCATCCAAGTGGGTGAAAAGGTGTCTTAGTGGCAATTCATTTGCGTGGAGTAAACATATTGCCCACTGTAAAGGTCGACATAGCTCCTTTTCCATATAAGATATAACACCTCCTTTCCAACCAGTATTTGTTGCAGTGCCGTCACATCCAATGCAGACAATAGATTTCAAATCGAATTCTTTGTTTTTTAAAAAGTCTAGTATTGAGCAACTTATTTCTTTTCCTGTCCCACTTTTCGGAGTTATATGGCCCAAGAACAGTGATTCTGGTTCAGCAAGAACTGAAATATGTTCTTCAAGAACCTCCTTCCGATAATTACGTCCATCTTTTGTTTCGGAAGCAAGGGTCTTATCTTTTCGTCCATCAAAATATATACTGTGGATTAAGACACCATCGTATGGGTTTGAAAGACTGTCTCTTGACTTTGACAAAGCTCGATGAATTTTATTTTTGTCAATAACAAGAGTAGTATTATTAATGCCGTTTACAAGACCAACGTCCTGAAGCACGGCAGAAGCAACTGCTGCAGCAGAACGAACAGAAAGCCCATACCTGTCACAAACTCTTGCTACAGATGGAAGAGCAAGTAAATTTCGCTTACCTCTTGACGTAGAGGGTTCCGTGACCTGTGGGTCAAACGTCTCAGCTGGCTAAACTAAATAGTAAAAAGGTACAAGTTTATCTTGCCCAAAAAAAATTACAACCAAGCGATTTGGATGTGAGATTAATTCTGACTTTATTGATATTTTTAATTTTACATTTTGGTTCTTAACATAAACTTATTCTTACTCGACATTGCTTACAAAGCATTACAAAGTAGTTTTGCTTATTCATTAGTCTGTTTCGTTTCCTGTCTTCACCATTGGGAACGAAATAGTGTAATTAAATTCTATGAATTTTCAGGTGTTGGATTAAGCGAATTATGGTAACAAGCAATATACGATATTTGTGTTTATGTTGACATATTTTGGGGTTGTGCAATTGTTTTATGTATTAAACTTCATTGGTAAACAGTATACGTATGCGTTTTAAATAAAAGAACGAAATTATTTGGAATTGTCTGTTCCAAATAATTTTGTTAAGATTTCGAATTTTATTATTTTTTATATAATTTCTATTTTTGGTGTCGTAACACCCCCACCTTTTGATTGAGGCTCCGACGAAATTACAAATTTTTGTTTAGATTTTGACAAGAATATTATACATATAGTTGCAATAGAAATTATGATTATTACATCAATGCTAAAGCTTATTATTTTGGATTTATCATTATGGTAAATAATTTCATCTAAGTTGTTTTTATATTCAATTTGTTTCATAAAAAGGGATTCAAGTTTTATATTGCTTAGTGTAAAATTTTGGGTTTCTTTAATTTTTGTTACAATGTTTGGTAAGATAATTTTATCGTAAATTTTTATGTGTACATTTATGAATGTTTTATTTAAAGTTTAAATTTTACAATTTTCAAATTTGAGTATAAAGTTTCCTGTTTGTTTTATCTTGATTTTATTACAATTATGGGTAATGTTCGAATAAAAGTTTTTAAAGATTAAGACACCTGGAATTATTTCCATCACTTCTGTGTCTTTAAGGTATTTCATTGGGCATTTTGCCTCTTCGAATAGTAAAATATTTATTAAGCATTCATTGTCTATCTTTATCATATTTTTCATTAATTTGTTTTTAACATTTGTTTCATATATATTATTGTTTAAATCAAATAATACCTCTTTTGTATCGAGTATGATAGATTTATTTAGTGTATTAAGGACGGGTTCGAATAGAATTTTCGAAAAGTAAGTCTCAGACAATTTGGGTATTTGCAGAATAATTATCAAGCTATCCTCATGAAATGCCACTGAAACTATAATATCTTTGTAGCTCTCGAAGTCAGTTATAAGGTCTAGTTCCGTTCTGGTCAAGATGTTTGAAGGAATTATTCCCAGTTTACTAGAAAATATAATCTGTCCTATATCGTCTATGTGATCTTTGAATAGTAAGATATCATTATTTAATTGGTAAACTTGTGTCATGTACGTAAATTCGTCTTCTAGCGTGCTAATCTTGTTTTGAAGTAAATTTCTGAAATCGTCCAAGTATTTCCCGATTTTATATTGTTGATTATTTATATGGCTTGTAATGTTCTGTATTTGTGAGGAAATTAAGTTATTAACTTGTGTAAGTGTATCGAATTTTTCAGTTAAGTTAATTTGTCTGTTATGAAGAGATTTAAGTTTGTTTTCTATATCTTTTTCGTCGTCACTGTCCATTGTTCCTGCTATTAGTTTTAATCCTTTTCCTAAGATGTTTACCAGTCCGCGTTTTGCTCTAAAATGAGGATGTAAATTATCAACTTTTACTTGAAGAAGTTCAAAATTTTTCTCTATTGTGTCTAAAAGGGGTTTGTTGCTAATTGTATTTGTCTTGAGTGTATTGATATTTTGTGCTATAATATTTAGGGTTTGTCGGTATTCGGTCAGATTCAGAATGTGTAGGATTTTATTATAATGTTCAATAGGTCTAAATTCTCCAGTTTTTATGGGCACATACCCATTATTGTTGGTCAGGTCTTGTATGTCGATTGTTTGAGCCGTGATAGTAGTAACCAGTATCAGTACCAGTATGCGATCCATTGCCTAGAAAGATTTGAAATTTATTTTTTAGTTTTAATCGTTGGATTGTCTCTGTGTTGGTATTTCTTTTTTTGTTTGACGTGTGTTTTATAATATTTATGTTTGGTTAGTGTGGTTTCTATGTGGTCCTCGTCTAATTTTTTACTATCTATTTTCCTAAACTTTCTGTGATTTTTGCCACCTCTAACTTCCTTTATGAAATTTGTTCCATCTTCCAATATGACATCTTTTTTTCCTTCATTCAATTTACTTATATATTTTTCCTTTTTTGAGAGTATTAAATCATGTATTTCCTGATATGAATCCTCATGAATTTTCCCATTAATAAAGTCAATAGGTCTATGTCCAGTTGTGCTATGAATTGTGTTATTATAGTATCCAATTATTCTGATCATTTTTTCTTCAATTATCTCGGTATTGTTTTTGGCATCATGTCTTAGTAGTCTTAAATGTTCGTTTATTGTGTTATGTAGTCTTTCGATGTCCGCGTTAGAAGTGTGGTTGCTGTTAGACGTAAAATGTATGTTTATATTTTCATCCGCTAGGAATTGTTGCATCGGTATTGCCTTAAATCCGAGTTCATTGT
Organism: Polietes domitor; assembly: GCA_947397865.1. NCBI lineage: Eukaryota > Metazoa > Arthropoda > Insecta > Diptera > Muscidae > Polietes > Polietes domitor. The sequence goes on along the minus strand of OX377618.1, from coordinate 82,492,354 downwards.
CAACGATAATTTTATCCATCTTTCCGAAGGTATTGATCATCTGAAGTAATTTTGTCTTAAACTCAGTCCAGGATCTTCCGTTTATCGGATTTGCCATTGCAAATTTGGTAAACTTATCAATTGCTGTCATAAACAGGCTTTTGTTAAGTGAATAAAAAACATCTATGTGTACAATTTCTCTAGGTTTTGCTGGTGTTTCAGTTATTTGAAACGGTACTTTAGGAGGATTTCTGTCGTATTTTTCGATGTTGCATACTTCACAGTTATTTATAAATTGTGTGATTCTCAATTTTAATTTTGGATTGTAAATTTTGCTTTTAAGTTCCTCGAAGACTGCCTGTATTCCTCTATGATTTTTACTTCGATAATCTCCGTTAACTTGTTTTCATCTTCTATGTCATCTAATTTCACTTTACATCTTACTATTTTAAAACTTTCATTGTTTGAGAACAGTTCGTTGTATATATTCTCGAATGTGTCATAAAATGTGTTATCAATTATTATAGCGTTTTGTTGTATGGGATTAAAATGGTTTTTTAGTAAGGTGATTGTTGATGATCGGTCCAAATCTTTAAAATAGAATGTTTTTCGAAAATGTTTGAATATTTTTGTGGTTTTGAATTTCGTTGATCCTGATAATATTTTCCGTATTATTATTTGATTTTTGTAAAAATTTATAGGCGCAAGGCTTTCCTTTATTCCAGTTGTGATCTCAATTTAATTAACTTCAAGGGTTTCAGGTATTATCCTTGATAGTGCGTCAGCGTTTCCATTTTTCACTCCTTTTTTGTACTTTATTTCGTAATCATATTCGGAAAGTTTGAGTCTCCATCTAACAAGTTTGGAGTTGGGTTCCTTGATTGAGAACAACCATGTTAAGGGTTTATGGTCTGTTTCGATTCGAAATTTTCTTCCAAAGAGGTAAGGTCGAAAATATTTGGTAGCCCAGACTATTGCTAATAATTCTTTCTCGATTGTACTGTAGTTGATTTCGTGTTCATTCAACGTCCTACTTCCGAAACATATAGGCCGATCATTTTGAGACAATATTGCGCCAAGGGCATAATTACTAGCATCTGTGGTCAGTGTGAATATTTTAGAAAAATCTGGATATATTAATATAGGATCGTTAGTTAAAATCTTTTTCAAAGTTTCAAAACATTGGATATATGATGGATCTGCTATATTCAATTTTGCATCCTTTTTTAAATATTTTGTCATGGGTTTGGCTAAATGAGAATAATCTTTAATGAATTTTCGGTAGTATCCCGTAAGTCCGACAAATTGTTTTATTTGTTTCTGTGTTTTCGGTATTGGAAAATTCATAACACATTCTACTTTTGCTGGGTTTGGTTTTACACCATCTTGAGTAACGATATGTCCCAGAAATTGTGTTTCTCTTTTGCAAAACTCCGATTTATCTAATTGTACTTTAAGAGTAGCTTCTTCTAAGCACTTAAAAATATGTTTAAGTGATAGTACATGTTCTTGGAGGGAAGTTGAAAATATGATTATATCATCTAAGTACACTAGACAAATTTTGCCAATATGTTCTTTTAAGACGTTGTTCATTAAACGTTGGAAAGTAGCGGGTGCTGTCTTCAATCCGAATGGCATTCTCAAAAATTCATAATGGCCTCCTTCGACCGAAAATGCTGTCTTATGTACGTCCTCTTCTTCGACCTCTATTTGGTAGAATCCTTTCGCTAAATCTAAAGTTGTAAAATGCATACTTTTTCCTAGTTTGTCAAGGATTTCGTCGATGTTAGGTATGGGGTATCGATCGTCGATAGTGACTTCATTTAGTTTTCTATAGTCCACTACTAGCCTCCATTTTTTCTTTCCGCTAGCATCATCTTTTTTAGGGACTATCCATATTGGAGCAGAGTATGGTTAGGTACTATGCCTAATAATACCATTAGTAAGCATCTCTTGGATTTGTGTTTGTACTTCATCCTTATGAATATACGGGTAGCGATAAGATTTTGTGTAAATGGGTATATTGTCGACCGTCTTTATGTTATGCTTTATTGCTTTCGTAAATGTTAATTGAGAATTTGGCTCATAAAAGATACTTTTGCATCTTTTTATCACCTTCAATATCTCTGTTTGTTCTTCAGAGTTCATATGTGATGTACGAATCTGCTGAAGAATTGGTTCAGTTTGTTGGAATTCGGTATTGAAAATGCAGAATTTTTTGCATTGACAACAGTGGTGTCTGTGGTTTTTACATGGATTATTTCTTGGCTTTCCATTGAAGTTTTGTCTTCGATTTTGAAGTTTTGAACATTGTAAACTCCTTCTTGTAGGACCAAGTCACCATTATCATTGCATTGTTCATTGATATGAACTAATCCAGTATCTTCTCCTACTATAAATTTTACAGTACGAGTATTCGCGTACAATAAAGGAATTCGCAAATTATTGATTAGTAGAATGTCTTGCATGTAATCTATTGTAGCTCTGTATCGTTTGAGAACATCATTTCCGATGATTCCATCGTAAAAGTCATGAAATTTGCATTCTATTAAATTAAACTTTTCATTTTCATTTCCTAATTCTGAAAATAGTGGAACTCTGTAAGTTGTGGTGGTTCTAATTTCATTCTGGAGGGTTTTGAGAGTCATTGCATTTGATTTAATTTTCCATTTTGGATGGCATAATCCCGGATTAACTATTGAATGTGTGGCTCCCGTGTCGATTATGAATTTTAGTTTATTTTTAACTATTATATGGGGTAGTTCACCCGTGAGGCTTGTATATGAAAATTTGTTGGTGTATTGTCAGGCATATCTTGGTTATCATTATAGTAAAACGAGTTATTATCGCCTTCATCGTTTTGATATCCATTTTCCTGATTGTGGTCTTCAACTGTGTTGGTTTGATTGCCGTTTTCATATATATTTTCTTGGCTATGGTGTTGGTTATGATTTTCAACCATATTGATATCCATTGGTTCTGGTGTGCGTTGGTTACCATTGTTGGGTCGATATCCAGCGTTCTGATGGTTTCTGATGGACGTTGGTTACCATTGTTGGGTCGATGTTATTTTTATTGTTGGTTATTGTTATTTTTATAGTGTTGGTTCCCATTATTATATCTACCAAGTTTGCTCGCATTATGGTCGGTCTGGTTCGGTTTTTCTTTTCCTTTTCCTTGTTGGTTATGGTTTTTTTGTTTGGGGCTCCATTTCTTGTATGGTAAGCATATCCAGACTGAAACAGGATATCCATTGCTTCATCCAGACTATCTGGGTTTCGGCAAGTTATGATGGTTTTCATTGGCTCGGGCAATTTCTCTCTAAAGACATTTAATGCCGTCCTCATGTTGTTCTTTGCACATTCGTTGGCTGCTGGTCCTGTCCCTACCAAGCATATTGTCTTAGTATTAAGACTCCGTAATCGATTTTTTATATCGTTATAAAATTCGACGCTATTGGTTTTGAAATATACACTTTTCAATTTGTCAAATAGTTCTTCTATACTATACCTTTCTCCGAAATTATTAATTAAAACAGTTTTTATGTCATTCCATGATTGAGCTTGACAATTAATTTCGATAATTTCCCTAGCTTTTCCTTTCAATCTACTTTTGATTATGTCGGAAAATAAGAGTTGAGAGAGTTCATCGTATGTTCTTAAAAGTGGAAAGACTCTGTCAACTAAAGTAATGAATGTCTGTAGATCTCGATGATCTCCATTAAACTCTGGAAGTCGATCAAGGTATTTCAATGGGTTTATGCTAATTGAACGGGGTGCATTCTCGTTCTCCATTACTATTTTTTCTTTTCACACAGATATTATAACAGAAGAATTAACAAAAGAATTAAATTATTTTTTTTTTGTAAAAAGTAAAAGTCTTAGTAAAGATATTCTAATTTTCTTTAATTATATTCACTATTTCGTCACTTTGTATAGTTTCTTCAGGAATTGTTTGTTATAAAATTATATATTTTTTTTAAATTATTATAAGTTTAAATAAAAGGAGAGGAAAAAATAGGAATACAAAAATTTCTTTTCTCTGCATTTATTTTATTATATTTTTTCCTTTTTATAATTTTTCTTATTTTTAGGTAAATTTTCTTATAGCTTTAATTGTCTCTAGTTCGATTGTAGTAGGGTTTTCTATATCTTCCCTTGTCGGGGTACCCTTTATTCCTAAAATTTTCCAAAGGTTTTTTAACATTTGTATTTGAGATTCTATTGTAATTTCTTTTTCACGGTATGAGAAATCTATTACATTTTTCATTATATTTTCTTTATTTAAATATAACTTAAATCTATTCTTACTTTGAATGTATTAATTTGTGTCTCTTGCTGTTGTTGCTGTTGCTGATGTTGATGATGTTGCTTATAGTTGTATTTGTTGTCTTCTGGTTGTAGTTCCTTATTGCTTCTTGAAGTGTTGTCTTCTGTTGCGTTGGGATTGGTTGCGTTTTGGCTATTCTTCTCTTCCTTCACTATATAGTTCAGTGTATATTCATTCGCTTTATTTTCAAATCAGTTAATATTTATTTACTTTGGGTTTTTAAGTTTATATGTATAAAAAAAGTATATGTTTTTATATTGCCACTTGAGTGTCCCGTATGATTTGCAGTAGGGTTTTGGTTTTAAATTTGTATTATTTCACCACTGGAGGGTCCCGTAAAGGGTTCTTAAATCTTTTAGTTTAATTTTATTTTAAACTAATCACAAAATTAATTTTTCTGTTTTTATTATTATTATTATTATTTTTTAAATTTCACTTTTAAAGAGGTCTTAATGTTCAAATTAATTTTGAACTGACAGAAAGTAAATCTGTCTTTTGCACTTCGATTCGCGTTAAACCGTTAAAAGGATTTATTCCTTTCGCGAATATCCTACCGACTGCGCCAGTAAAAAGGTACAAGTTTATCTTGCCCAAAAAATACAACCAAGCGATTTGGATGTGAGATTAATTCTGACTTTATTGATATTTTCAATTTTACATTTTGGTTCTTAACATAAACTTATTCTTACTCAACATTGCTTACAAAGCATTACAAAGTAGTTTTGCTTATTCATTAGTCTGTTTCGTTTCCTGTCTTCACCATTGGGAACGAAATAGTGTAATTAAATTCTATGAATTTTCAGGTGTTGGATTAAGCGAATTATGGTAACAAGCAATATACGATATTTGTGTTTATGTTGACATATTTTGGGATTGTGCAATTGTTTTATGTACTAAACTTTATTGGTAAACAGTATACGTATGCGTTTTAAATAAAAGAACGAAATTATTTGGAATTGTCTGTTCCAAATAATTTTGTTAAGATTTCGAATTTTATTGTTTTTTATATAATTTCTATTTTTGGTGTCGTAACAGTAAATCTGTAGTTTCGACTAATTCCGATGTATCGACTGTCTCAACTAAAATTGGTAACACATTAGAGGCTCAACATTTATCACGTTCTTTTCGAGTGAGGCGCTTTTCAATTTTCACTGTTTCAAGTTTATCAACATTGCCGATCACCATTTTTCTTTCACTCCTTTGGTCCAATAAAAATAACCTTTCTTTCACAGGCACTTTAATATCCTTATCACAACGACAGTTATCAAATGAATTACACTTACATGATGCAATGTCAAATAATTCCGTGCTTGAAACTGTAATAAAATCTTTTAATTTGTTGTTATAGCTTGAATTTTTTTTCGAGTTTGGATATCTTTTAAGGGTCAAATATTTTTCATAGTGAATTTTTATTATTTGTATAATTCGGTTTCGAGAAACAACTGGAATCGAAGCACTTTCCCAAATCTTTTGTACTTTTGTACTCACAATAAGAAAAACTTCGCAGTTGGCCGGATTTCTGCCATTGAATTTTGTTTTGAGATCATTTTGTGTGAAAAGGACCTATTTTATTACATCTTTCACTAATGGTAACTGATTTTCTTTAATTTCACTAAAAGGGCCGAAAAAGGGGCACAATGTTTCTTGTCGACGAAGACCCGAACACATTTTTATTCGAACTTTTAATAATTAGAAAAATACATATAACACGTTTAAACCACAAACAAACAGTTGAATTATTTAACAGAATCTCTCTTCATCAAACAGAAACTCATAGACGTTTGTTGTTGCGCTCATGCAAACAAACACAACAACATGCTAACACAATTTTTCTATAAAACAAGCAAAACACTAACAACTATCCGCTACCCATTTGGGCACCGGCATTTGCAATATATTGTTGTTGCGATAAGCAAAGGAAGACAATGCGACGCGTTGTTGAGCAATTTCAGATGCGTTGTTGAAATGAACGATTTCAACAACAAAATGAATATAAATATTTCTGATATGGGATAGCGAAGGGAACTAGATAGATCCGTTATATTTTTTTGAAATACGAAAAAGGCATTTTGCGCTATTTAAGTAATAATAATGCGGTAAATTAGTTAGGTAAGTATATATGACGAACTTAAAATGCAATATTCGCGTCATTATGCTTGTAGTTATGATAATGGTAATTTTTTTGTATCTCTGTGAGAACGTAAGTTACACATTAAAACGGTTCAAATGGTAAAATTACTATGAGTTAACAACAGAAAACTAAATAAACTTGATTGGAAAAATAGGGAAAATAAAAAAAAATATTGAAAATTCGCTTATTTTTCAAAATTTCAACGGCTAGTAGAGGCCCAAAAGTACCCAAGAATATTTTTTTAGTATTTTTCCCGTAATGTGCTATTGAATACGCAACTTTTGAGAGGTCTTACGTGAGGATACGCAACAAAAAAATATGACGGGACGCCCTATTGCACAATCCGAAGGGCATCCTAGTGAACTGATATAGTGGCCTATTGGGAATCGTAAATGCAGTCTTGGGCTTAGAAGTTTCATCCAGCCTTATTTGCCAAAATGCATCCTTTAGATCCACTTTGGAGATATATTGAACGGAAGGTAGTCTTGATAAAATACCCTCGATATTCGGAATTGGGTATGAATCCTTAATAGTCACAGAATTGAGTTTTCTACTATCTACGCAAAATATTGAAGTTCGAAACTTATTCCAAAAATCTATACCACAAATTATATCCTGTTTTATAGACTTTATAACCAAAAATTCAAATTCGCATCGTTGATTCTGAAAACTAAATTCCACATTCGATATTCCTGAAATATTCTGCCTCAGTTCTAACATTCCCATGACACTTCTTCAACTCCGAAAAATTTTGAATAACATCAGCTAACTTACCTCCAATTACACTCTTATTGGCACCACTGTCCAATAATGCAAAGTGTAGCTTCCCCCCAATGTTTAAAGGTAAATAAGGTCTAGTGTCCGAATCCTTAGTGATTTTAATCTCTTCCAAAAATTCCTCATTCGAATCGGGCTACGTGTTGATTTTGCCTTGTTCTCGTCATTCGTAGATCCATATAATTGTCCTCGTCCTAATAATTCACGTGGTATCTTCCTAATAGTATCCTTGTATTTTGTCTTGTCCGGGTTATCTTCTATATCATGTGGTAAAATTATTTCCTTTTGTAATCTAGAGGATGTCCTCTCTTCCAACGAGGGACATCCTTCTTCGCGTTTCCCTGAACGCTGCACTTTGGACAGATGGGTTTATATGTATCCTTCAGTCCACACCCATAGCAAAATATAGTCTTGTCCTTTGTACTATCTTTATAAATGTGACCACTTTCCCACAATTCCAACACAATATTGTTATCTGAATCTCCATCAACTCACTTTCACTAAGCTCCTCATCCATTTCATCAGAGTCCTTATCTACCTCAGCTAAGTGGGCCTTTCGCGATACTGTCTCTCATAGACTGTACATCCCTTACGAACTTCTCGTGTTTCCTTACAGCCTTTCATAATTCTGAAACATGCGTGATATCCAGGTGCAGCAACTCGTTCCTGATTTCAGATCTTAAATTCCTAATCATTGTTTCGCATAATTCCTCATCCGTCATAGGTACACGAAGCTTATCTGACAACATCATGAAACAATCATAAAAATCATCAAAATTTTCATTATGTCTTTGCTTCCGACGGCGAAGATCGTCCCTTATGTTATAGTCATTGTAAAAATCTTTGTACTGCCTTTTCAACGAATCGGAAAGTTCAGACCATTCTATTCTATCATTTTGGCGATGGTATCTCCAATACCATTCCAAGGCCTTACCATCAAATAGCAAATGCCGCCCAAAGTATTGGTGGGCATAATATTCACCCTATATATGAACTCTTCCACCGCAATATCCTTATCATTGCCTGTGAATATTAATCGCCAATTTCTAATTATGTTCAATATATTCTCTGCATTATCCTGTGGTGCGGTCAATCCACTTCGTGCTCTAGATGATACTACTGGGGTCCTGGTGTCGTTCAATTCTACAACAAAAGACGTACTGACGGGTACTTCCGAATCTACGATTGACAGATCCTCTGTACTGCGCGTCCTTCCAACCCTGTTTAAGTCACGACAACAAGACAATTACTTAAAATACTTAATAGATCAACAAACGCACCAATTTTTCAAGTAACCTAAAATAAACAAATATTCAATCTGACAAAAATTATAAACCACTACTCGGTCAATGGAATCGCTCAATAAAGGATACAAAATAAAAACTCGCTATTAACATCATTTGAAAGAAAGACAAAAGAAAGAACAAGAGTTTAGAAATCCCTTTTTGGAAGTGTATTAAAATTCGAATTTCAAAAGAAGAAATTCTATATAAAAAAACGTGAGAGTATGAATTCGATATTAAACCAAACTTCACAAATCTACACCACCTTGTTATATAGCACGTAACTTAGACAGACAAATATCCAAGAAAATATGTAGATAGACACAAAGAGAGATAGAGGTGAAATTAATTTCTGGTGTTTGATTCCAAGGAATCTCAAAAACAAAAATCCCCAATAAAATTAAATTTCAGAAATATAAAGCAGATGTGTATCTCCTCGAAGTTCAGCTGGTATCAATATCGCAATTGCAATATCTGAAATATTCAGACTGATTTCCGAAAAGATGGAAGAAATGTTGAAAATGCAGAAGGTATTTTTAGTGTATGTATGTTGAATTATTGTATGTTGAGTGTTAATGTTGTGTGTTAAGTGTTGAGGCCTCAGTGAAATATATATTTGAACAGGATGACAACTGTTTTTTTTTTTTTTCAAAATCCAAAATGAATTTTAAAAACCTTTCTGAGGGCCCCACGTTGGGCGCCATTTAATTTATGTTACGATCCACCCTATTGGTTCTATCTCCTCTGGAGGTGGCTCCTCTTTTCCTTCATAGATAGATTCGGATACGACTCCATAAAAGAAAGTGTATAAGATAGCACTTCAATGTTTATGAAGTGTGGATAGAAATAGATGTAGTAGAAAAGAGGAATGATGTTAAAGAGGGAAACAGCATTAGGTGTTAAAGCGCAGCTTGTGTCTCTCAACCCACCCTACCTTGCTGACATGAGAACAGTCAGCCCTCATTTTATACCCTTTACCGAGACTCCATTGCCTTTCGCGATTTAATAGTATTAATTTAAAATTGCATTTCAATTAACAAAAACATTATATATATATATATATATATATATACAAAATGAAAGAATGCCATGTTATGTATATGTATATGTATATATATATATATATATATATATATATATATATATATATATATATATATATATATATATTCAGTACAGATTTCGAGCATATACAAAATGAAAGACTGCCATGTTTGACTCACCAATTAATATTTCTCGTTGACACCAGGCCTGTTGACGGAAGTACTTGAATATTCCATGTTAATTCGAGTAGATTAATATATGCTTTAAATTGTATAGCTCGAACAAAAAGTAATTTGCTAAAATTAATAATGATTGTTACTGCAGCATCTCTTATAGTTCTGTTATTCAGGTATCTTGAATGTAATTGATTATTTTGGTTAATTACTGCAGCATGCAACAATTTGTATCTTATCTTTGAATTGCGTGCCGCATTTTGATTTATAAAATATGCTTTGTATATACAATTTATTCCTCCCTTGGCCATATCATGTTAATAAATGTGACTACAATACGATATTGTTATCCTGGAACCGTCAGGGATCCAAGACCTAATATTTGCGAAAAAATCATAATGAAATAAAGTGGATGTTATGTATCCTTAAACTTACCACAAAGAAGTAATTTTCGGGACGTATGTATGTAGTTGAGTAATGGAATACTGAAATATGTATGTACTCCTAGCAGGCCAATTTCCGGTCAGTTTACAAATTGAGGACGCTAGACTCTCAGATTGCAATTATATCCAGTGATGCTGCCTTCGTTTTACTTTTGAAATAGTTGAAATGACGCAATTGATAAATTAATTAATAAATTAGAAATTCCAGAAACAGAATAATTTGTTGCTGCCTTCGAAAACAATTTTCCAAGTTCAATGAAAATATCTGAAGTTTCTTTCTAATTTATTTTTCAATGAAATATCAATTCGAATAAACATGGTTTGGAAGAAATATAGTGTTTTCGTATTCTATTACGAATTACTTTGGAACCCGTTGAAGCCAGATGAAGGCTCACAATATATACACCGAATTTCATTATTCTAGGTGCAGCTGTTTGCTTGGTACCATTTTATACCTCTATTCCCATTTAACCCCCTAAAAGTACGAATTTGGAAAAAATAGTTTTATATTATGTCTCTACTCGGTTAGAGGAATGTACACACCGAATTTCGTGTTTCTAGCTGTTGACGTTTAATAGGTACCATTTTTATCCCTTTTTGCTATAGGGGGAATGCGCATACCCGATATCAAGTAAGTACAAGCAGTCATAATTCGCCATGCTCCAGACTGACGATGAATGAACAGAAGCGCTGTTGGACTGTAAATATGAAAGATTAGGCACTTTGTGCTTTTTTGTTTTGTTTAGTTTTAAGTGTATTGAATGCCCCGGTTTTTTTCGTTTTTGGGAAGTTTGCACATTTTTTATGTAATTGAATTTATGGATTAAATGTGAATCTGAATCTAACATAAAAACACATTGTTAATTCTTTCATAAGGTCACCTCTACGGACAATGATGTTGTTTTAATGAAGATTTCTGACGAAGCCAATTAAATTGTTCGAAGTCTCTATCTATAGGCAAGGGTGGGCGAGATTGTTGGCTTTTTTATTTGTTACTGGTAATATTGTACTCTGAATCAAAATGCCGCTGGATCCGTGAAAATACCAACCAAACCATTGTAGGCTCTTGAATTTTTGGATAACCGGTGCGATCAAGTGAAAATTTGCCAACGTAAATCAACCTTCTAGTCTAAACAAGGTCATTGCAACAAAGTACATAGTTTGTATACAAAATGCAAATGGAAATCAAATACTTTAAATCATCCTATCATACAATTTTTAAGTGCCCCACATTTCTCCAATTTGGTATCAATGAGCGCCGTAATTTTGTGAAGGAATCTTTATTGTGCTACAAATTTAATTGCGTCTTATACTAAAATTATTGTCTGGGATGACAAGAACTAGTTCTGCAACTTATTACGCCGAATTAAAATTTATTTATTTACCTGAAACGTGATCTATTAGTCCTGTTCTAGTTTATTTATTTATAGATTAGCATGTAATTAAAATTACATGTAACTTTACAGAGAAAACTATAGCAACATAGACATTAAACATCTTCTTATGCTATTTTAACAAAATATAATACAAAAACAAGTAAGAAGGCGTTAAGTTCGGCCGGGCCGAATCTTATATACCCTCCACCCCGGAGTGTATTCCACAGTATTACCAGCAGACTAAAGGATGTCGACTTCACATAGAAGCACAGTACCATATTACGAAAATTGTGATATTTTTATGCACATTACTATATTTGATTACTATTTCAAACTATAATCTATACTTATGCGCACTGTTTAAAATCGACTACTATATATAAATAAAATGCTGAAATTGTGAAAGTGAACATGACTAAATATTAGGCGATTGTCAGTCGCCATTAGAAAGAAGCATTTTCAGATACAGACAAAGTGAAAAGAAAAGTATAAATTTTCAAGATATCCCCATTCACCCCATTCTCCGCCCAAATGTACAAATTTCGAAAAAACCCTTTTTCGAGTCTTCATAGTCAGAATGTATACACCGAATTTCATGATTTCAACTTCAGCGGTTTGGTAGGTCCCATTTTTATCCCTCTTTTTAATTATATCCCTTAAAAGTACAAATTTCGAAAAATCCCTCTATTTTACGTGTCCATGCAATTAGAGGGATGTACACACCGAATTTGATGATTCTAGCTGTTGTCGTATCATTGGTACCATATTTTATCTCTTTTTGTCCCATTTCGCCCTCTAAAACTTTTATTTTCTTTGTGGTGCTTCCAAGCTACAAGAGGAATGCCCGCAACAAATTTTAACTGTATGAAAATAAGAAATTTAATTAATAAGCCAAGCTACCAATATTTGTATACTATATATAATGGATATAATACTTCAATTCATAAAGTAAATATAAGGGAGCAATCATAAATACCCTAAATATTGGGTGACAGAGAGAGTTTTTTCAGCTACAGTCGTTTGGTTGGTTGTATTTCCATCCTATTTTAATTTCAAAAGTATAAATTTTGAAAATACCTTATCTCTCACGTACGCAGTATAAGACAACTTCATGATTATACCATTTTTTGTCGTAAAAGCAACAAACGAATTTGGGAAAAATATTTTACGTGGCTATGCAGTCAGAGGAATGTACACACCGAATTCCATGATTCTATCAGCGGTCATTTTGTTGGTACCATTTTTATTCTAGGTGCAGCCGTTAGGTTGGTACTATTTTTATCCCTTTTGCCCCATTTAACCCCTTTAAAGTACGAATTTAGAAAAAATACTTTTATATTATTTATCTACTCTATTAGAGGAATGTACACGCCAAATTTCGTGTTTCTATCTGTTGTCGTTTGAAAGGTACCATTTTTATCCCTTTTTGTCCCATTTCGCCCCCTACAAATAAAAATCACTATATGGTGGCCTTTTATACTATAAAGGGAATGCGCATTGTGAATATCAATTAAATACAAGCTAATATGTTCAAAAAAACATGCTGAAATACTCAAAATATTAGGGGTATTTTCAGTCCGTGTGAGGGAAAAATTTTTCCCTCTGGGCCGATTTCGTCCACTTTCAATCCCAACCGATCTACAACCATAAGACACATTTAGGAAAAATTTGAACCTCCTAGCTCATTTCGTTCGGCCGCTATCGTGCTTTCAACAGACAGACAGACAGACAGACAGACAGACGGACAGACGGACAGACGGACATGGCTATATCGTCTTAGAATTTTACCACGACCCAGAATATATATACTTTATGGGGTCTCCAATGAATATTTCAAGGTGTTACAAACGGAATGACAAAGTGAATATACCCCCATCCTGGAGGTGGAGGGTATAATATCATTTATTATTACATAGCCAGCATACAATTTCACTTGCATTTAATGTATATTTTTATAGTAATACATAACTAAAAGAAAAAGGGAAACTATATTGTTATAATAAATTGTACACATTGCTACTTTTATAGGGGATGTCCCCAATAAATGCAGTGTATTGCGTTAGCTAAAGGAAGATAAGGGGTAGGATGGAGGAAAAAGGGAGAAGTATTTGTTGACATCTGTTTTGAATCTCTGGATGTCATAATTGGCGGAGAGATTTTTGCCGGAAGTCGGTTCCACATATGAGTTGCGCGAGCAAAGAACGAATTCATTCTGTATGTCCGGTATAAGATAACGAATACCCGCGGAACAAACACCATAAAAGTATCGATAAAACAGCGACACACATCCCACATTACGACGATGTTCAAGGGAGACAATAGAATTGGATATACTACTGGCACCTATCAACACCATCGCCCTCCTCTGAACACGGTGGAGTAGCTCCAAGGAAGATCTTGGAGCACCCGACCGTATATGGGAGTTGTATTCCATCTTAGGTCTGATGTACGTAATGTAGATATTGAGAAGATCGGAGGGAGTGAAGAATTTCTTACACCAAAAGCCAAGACTCCTGAATGCTTCTTTCGACACATCAAATACATGTTTTATCCAAAGAACATCACAATGTATCTTCATGCCCAGAACATCAAGAGTGTCCGATTGCTCAACATCTACACCGTTCATAGAAATCGACGACACCATTGGATCAGTGAATCGCTTGTCAGACAACAAAGAACACTGGCTATTACGTGCATTAAAATCCACTCTATTCACTTGACCCCATTTGGAAATGTCCAATAAATTATGGCTAAGTGACTCATCCATCAATCGCCTTTTGTCCTCAATTTCTTGACGATTTGGTCTATGATCGAATGAGTATGAATGACAGAGGTTGCTATCATTTGTATCATTTTGGATTTGTAGTCCGATCCAAGAGGTCGTTGATGAAAGTAAGAAAAAGGGATGGGGAGAGGAGAGGACAGACCCCTGCGGTTAACCTATGCTCGTCGGGTGAGAACCCATCTACCACGACTCGTATAGTGCGATCTCTGAGGAAGCTCGATATAAATCGAGAGAAGTCACTACCAACAAAAAAGCAATTGGCTTTGAAATGAGTGCGCCGTGTCATACTCTTTCAAAGGCCTTGGAGATATCTAGAGCAATAACCTTACTCTCCCCAAACTGGTGGATGGATCGATTCCACTTTTCGGACAGCAGCGTCATCGGTCTCCCGTAGATCGATTCCTACGGAAGCCATACTGTCCATCATTACCTCACACCCGATGGTGATTTACCATCCGGGCCTGGAGACTTAGAAAGAAAATGGAGAAAAAATATCTGAGGCATGGAACTAGATACATTTTCGATCAAGGGGAGTGGTTGATTGCTTTCCGGCAAGGATGTATTAATTGCAAAAATTTCAGCCAATAGGTTAGCTTAGGATAGATGAGGAGTTATCCTTTACTATTCTTACAAATGACCAAAAGCTCTTACTTCCCCTAGGAGAAGAAAGAACTTTGGCATGAAGACGTTGTTCGTGTAGAAACTTTTCACGTCTAAATACCCTGGCACACATGGTTCTTGTCTGCTTGCGTAGCAGATCAGTGGTGGCATTTTTATTTAAACGCCATTTCCTGAACGCTTCCTTTTTGGATCTGACAGCAGTCTTGCATGTCTGGTTAAACCAACTTGTATTATATGGTTTATCCGAAATAACTTTAAATAGAATAAATGGCTTCACTTCAATCAAGATAATATTTTCAATCATTTCAGCCGCAGCATCTATATCGTCATTTAAAAAGCAAAGTTTCCAATTGAAATGCTGGAAAAAGTTGTTGAGCTCGGCCCAACGTGCCTTTTCGTAAACATAAATTGTCCACTTTGGGGCTGGGGTCGAAGCGACACGAAAAGCGGAATACGAACAAGTAAAAACGGCGTTAAGTTCGGCCGGGCCGAACCTTGTATACCCACCACTATGGATTGCATTCCACAGAGGCTGTCGATTTTCGTAATTCAAAAAATAAATATTTTTATATTTATATTTTCAAAAAGCTTAAATACCATAAATATTGGTAGATAGTGGGTGATTCAGTTGGTTGTATTTCTATTCTATTTTAATTCCAACAGTACAAATTTTGAAAATCCATTATCTCAAAATCCAAATCCATTATCCCATTATGTACAAAATAATCTAACTTCAGGATTCAACCAATTTTTGTCGTAGAAGTAAAAAAGTACGCATTTGGAAAAATCGTTTAGTTTGCGTGTCTATGCAGTCACCGAATTTTGTCATTCTTGCTGTAGTCATTTAGTTGGTACTATTTTTATCCCTCTGTACCCATTGCATCTATTGAAAGTACGAAGTTGGAAAAAATCTTTTATTTTTTGTGTCTACGCAGTCAGGGGAATGTATAATCCGAATTTCATGACTCTAGCTGCGGTCATTCGGTTGGTACTATTTGTATCCCCCTTTTCCATTTTTACCCCAAAAAGTACGAATTTCGAAAATACGTTTATTTTACGTGTCAACGCAATCAGAGGAATATATACACCGAATTTTATTATTTTAGGTGCAGCTATTTGCTTGGTACCATTTTTATCCCTCTATTCCCATTTGACCCCCTCAAAGTACGAATTTGGAATGTACACACCGAATTTCGTGTTTCTAGCTGTTGTCGTTTAATAGGTACCATTTTTATCCCTTTTTGCCCCATTTCACCCCCTACGAATAAAATCACTTTGTGGTGCACGTTTTTGTTATAGGGGGAATGCGCATACCCTATATCAAGTAAGTCCAAGCAGACATATTGAAAAAATATGCTTAAATACTCTAAAATATTAGGGAATATTATGGGTATTTTTAGTCCTAATTCGTCCAGTTTCAATGCTAACCGATCTACGACTATAAGACACATTTGTGGAAAATTTGGACATCCTAGCTCCTTTCGTTTAGATGTTAGCGTGCTTTCAACAGACGGACGGACGGACATGGCAAGATCGTCTTAGAATTATATGGTGTTACAAACGGAATGACATAGTTAGTACACCCCCATCCTGGTGGTGGATGCTGAAACAATACAGTGATCCGAATTACCAAGAGGTGCAAGAACATCAACTTCATACTTTTCAGGGTGTGAAGTTAAGAAGAGATCAAGAATATTAGGTGTTTCCCTTCAACACACGGAATGTGAGTCGGTTCATTCACTAGTTGCGTCAAGTCATTATGCGCGGCAAAAAGATCGGCGTATTGGCCCCCGGAGTTGAGTGGCTCGAATGGGCAAGCCATGAGGAATTATGGACATTGAAATCTCCAGCAACCACGATTTCACTATCAGAACAATCCTCTAAAACTTTTGTGATTGAGTCGGAAAGCGCGTCGAAGCCATTTAGGGATGCCTCTCTTTCCGCGTTTGGACTTCTATACACAAATCCGAAGTGCAGTTCCAATCCTGAATTTAACTATAATCGAAATTGTAATTGTAATCGAAACCTACCAATCATTACGACAAACAAACAAGAAACAAAACAAAATTAAAGAGTAAATGCAGTTACCAAACCTCCCTCCCCGCCGCTGCTGCGATCACCCAATGTCTAGTGTTATACCTTAAGCATTGAGCGAAAACGACACGAAGGAAAGAGTGGCAACTGAATTACACGAAAAGGATGGGGGAAGAAAGGGAAGGGGGACATGAGTAGAGGAAGTGTATCAGTATGTTGGAATGGAATATTTTATATTTGGAATATTTTCGGATAAATATATCACTTTTTGGTGTTTTGTCTCGATTCATAGATTTGTACCACTGACATGTAGATTCCAGTAGGTCAATGTTATTGATGTACTTAGCTTTAAAGAAGTTATTAAAATCTTTCCAGTTAAGGTTAATTCTTATTAGATGTCTTCTAAAAGACATTTTGGCTATTTGATCCAAACTCAAACCATATCCGCAGGAGAATCTAAAATTGTATTAGGTATTATTCTTGGAAAATTGAGCAATGTCAAAACTTATGTATTTAGTGTAAAAATTCCAATAAAGTTGAGTGTATGACGTGTCTGACGACAGTAGGTCACGGTTGAGAAAATAATAGGTTGCACATTGCGTTATTCGATGGTAGATCGAGAGAGCCAACAACTACGTCACAGTTTCAATATTTCTTGTTTACTTCTAGTTGACGTCGGTGCCAACTACTTACCAATTTTGTAAACTTTTTGAAAATCACTCAAGAATGAAGTGTTGTGTTAAAAAATGTTTAATTAAATATATCACGGAAAACAAAAAGAAAATTTTTGGGTTTTCAAAAGAAAAGAAAAATGCAAAAAATATATAGCTAGATTTTTGTGAAAAATCACGAATTTATTGCAAAAAGTCAGTGTGATCTAGGTAAGCAATATTTTAATCAATATGTAATAAATTGTCCGGATTGTCCACTTTTTTATTTTAAATTTGATAGTGATTTTATATTTGAAAAAGTTTTTCATAAGCGTGATTTTTTGTCAGGAATACCAAAAAACTTTTATTGAATGTAGCTGCAGTACCTTCGATTTTGGCTGCTGATTTGAAGAAAAATGTGGGTGAACGCGAGAAAAGGTTAGCAGACAGAAACCGACGTTCAATAGTTGAATTCCTACTCAAAGGCGTGCAGGACCTGCCACAAAATAAATGCGATGTATTAAACATACGGAATGTATTTTACAATTAGAAAATTAAATATATGGTGTAATACTAAAACACAAAAAATGTCAGGAAATCTAAATAAATAAAACTAAAAACTAACAAAAAATAACGAATTTCGTTTATAATTCTATTGTTTTCGTATTGTTAGCAACGTTCTCATAGACAAAACTGAAACTGTGACGTCATGCGCAGAGAGAGGAAAAAGTTGCACACTTCTTTGCGTAACCTTCATTTTCTAAACCGTGGTTAATGCCCAATTCTTTGTATTTTTCAATAACTCTAAGAACGTAGACGGTTTTCTGGGCGGGTTTTAATTATTAGGCCTGTTCGATTGGGCTTACTAGCTTACAATTAAGAATCTTGAGAAGGTGGCAACGTTGCTACACATTTGTTTTTATTAAATGGATTAACAGGAAAAATCTGGCAATACAACTAAGAGAGTAGTAAGGTACTTTCTTGTTAACGGAGTAAATTCCATGAAAAAATTAAGCTAGTAAGCCCAATCGAACAGGCCTATTAATTAAATTTTGTATGATGCGTTTTTTGGAAAACCGGGTAAACTGGTTTTTTGTAGTCGGTCTCGACCGGTTTTCCATTGTGGGAAAAAATAGTTTTTCCGCTTTAATACTGAAGGCGGCCTTTAGTTGCGAACAAACCTTTTTTATGTTGTTTATTATTAATTCTGTGACTTTGGAAATCGTCAGAATTTCTGCTTGGAACACACTACATACATTCGTCTTTGATCATATAAGGTTGCCTAATGTGCGTGTTCTCTATTTCGTCTATGTAGACACCTGCCCGGTGAATCCATTTTAGATCCATCTGTAAACACTGATATGAGGATTCTATCCAGACACTCGTTTATGAGATCTCAATTGGGGATGTCGAAGACTATAACGACATTCCTTTTATTAAAATGGTTAAAGTTCCAGGAATAATATATCATTTTTTGAAAATAACATAAAAGGTAAATGTTTCACTACAATCTTACGATCACTAAACTGGAATTAGCTATATTCAACATCTGGTCAAAAAAGACTTATGTAGCCTTCGTCATTATGAAATGTGGTGATACTTTATCTGCGAATTCTCAGTTATGCATAAACCATTGGTTTAACACTGTATGTTAGAAAATATTGTATAAGTGGATTATCAGCTATGATTCGTATCATGGAGATGACTTCATGGACATTCAAGAAGTATGATTTGGATTATATATGGAAAACAATTGTTCTTAATTTGACTATGTATGCTTGAATTGATATATACCAGTTATTGTAAAAAACCGAGAAAACTGTAAATATGATTAATAAATCATCTGTAAGGCAGCAAAATTGAATTAATTTATGCTAGTGAAGAATTGAGAAGTTTATAAAAATTTCGCGACAACCACACCCTTTTGAAATACGGTTTAATTACGTTCACTTCAACGGAAATCGATGCAATTAAAACTCTTAACGAAACTTAGCCCTAGATATTGGCTAGAAATGTCCATCAATGGAACTTTTATTGTTTTAAGAAAATAATAAACCGGACCGACGGGTTATTCTAAAATTGAAAACTGGGCAACCGGTATATAAAAAATCACGATTTCGAAAAATCCGAAAACCCAACATTGCTAAAAACGCAGGTTTTTGATCACTCTAAATCTAGAGAAGAATTTCTGTTATTCAAAGGACTTTTGAAGAGTTTCGAAGTGGCAAGATCTATTTACTTCTCCAATGGCGTTATATTGGCTTCAAAAAGCTAATTATTTATAGGAGTAGATTTAAAAGCTCCTAGAGATAACCTGATGGATGTATTAGCTATTGTTTTAATTTTAGAAATTAAGTGTTTTGGTGACTGGCCAAAAAATGGTAAGCAGTAGTTAATCGTCGATGGCACAGTGCAACACGAAAAAATATAACCATATACGAAAATCACTACGTGATAAAAGACCAAAAAAAGACCAGTGTCTCCCAGGTTTGCCCAAAGTCATGTACTTTTTTTATGCGCCCCAAAGATTTGGGGCCTCGGTGTCATTTTTGCAAACAGTGATCATTTTCTTAGGCTCATATCATACAAACCGTTTGGGATTTTGATTTACTCTCTGAGGCAAAGTTGAACATACAAAATCAAAAAACTTCATCTTCGCAAATCGTTTTTTTTACCCTCCAGCTCCAGGATGGGGGTATACTAACTTTGTCATTCTGTTTGTAACACCTTGAAATATCAACCTGAGACCCTATAAAGTATATACATTCTTGATCGTCAAAAAATTCTATCTAAACGAAAGGAGGTAGAACGTCCAAATTTTCAATAAATGAGTAAACTGGGCGAAATCGGCCCAAAGGGAAAAAATTTTCCCTCACAAGGGCTAAAAATACCCATAATAACCCCTAATATTTTAGAGTATTTAAGCATATTTTTGGAATATGTCTGCTTGTACTTACGTGATATTCGGTATGCGCATTCCCCCTATAACAAAAACGTGCCCCATAAAGTGATTTTTATTCGTAGGGGGTGAAGTGGGGCAAAAAGGGATAAAAATGGTACATATTAAACGACAACAGCTAGAAACACCAAATTCGGTGTGTACATTCCACTAATTGAAATTATATAAATGTATTTTTTCAAAATTCGTACTTTTAAGGGGTAAAATGGGAATAGAGGGATAAAAATGGTACCAACAAAAGGCAGCAGCTAGAAGCATGGAATTTGGTATATGCATTCATCCGACTGCATAGACTCATAAAATAAAAAGATTTTACCAAATTCGTACTTTTTACTTTTACGGCAATAATAGGCATGATCATGATATTAGGTTATTTTGCACTATGTAGGTGAGATAATGGATTTAAAAAATTTGTACTTTTGGAGTTAAAATAGAATGGAAATACATCCAACTGTAGCACCCACTATCCACTAATATTTATGTTATTTAAGTTTCTGAAAATATAAATATAAGAATATTTATTTTTTGAATTGATTTGAAGTATTATTTATATATATATATATATATATATATATATATATATATATATATATATACTAGCTGACCCGGCAAACGTTGTTTTGCCTTCAAAATTTATTTATTTATCGGTGCAGGCAATTCACATTTAGTTGAAAAAAATGTGAATGGTATATGAACTATTAAATGATAAAAAGTATATGCATAATTAAAAGAATGTTAGTGTCATTCATTATAGTGGACCCGGAGAACTTCGTCTTTTTTAATATTTGCTGCACGGTGTCGATTTAAAATTGTATTTTCCCTCATTGAATCGCTCTGTGATAAACAATATTTTGTTTTGTTTTCAGGTGCGAAAACGATCAAAGGGGGTACATGAGACATACAGTTGACCGTGTGAAATACATTCATTCTCCCGACTGAGGCCACAAACACTCAATGTGATTTATTGATTGTCATGGCGAATGAAATTGGATTCGTTTAAACTCGAATGGCATATCGGATTGAGAACTTCCTCATGAGTTTTGTGAACGCTAAACGCGTTCCATTGCCTGATTTTGGTTGATTGATATTGCAATGCATGATGACAACTGAAACAACCATAAATTGTAAATTGTGCGGTGGCAATCCAGGAAGATCCAATGAATTCTAAATCTCAGTTGGATAGTTGCTAGAATCGTCTTCGTTTTTTACACAGTCGATAGATTTGAAGGAATGCATTGAACCATTTGATTTTGAATTGTTCAGTTTAAGTGATCCACATCCTTGTTCTTTGCCAATTGTTCGAACCAATTGGCTTAATGCGTTTGTGTCGCATTCACGTTCACACTGCAATTCTAGTTCGAAAGGGTCGCGTGGTCGACGATCTGGCAATGGTATTCCTAACCTGACTAACAACTGCTCCACATGAGGTAACACATGCCTTCTATCAAAACCAAAGAATGGCTGTGCATCTCTTCATTCATCTCAATATGGGGATTCTCTGAATAGACACGAACTCGATGCAAAATGTCTTCTGACATATCATACTTGTACTTGTCCCACAATTCACGTGGATTTGATGGAAAACATGTGGCAATAATGATCGCAAATAATATGCGTATTTTACTTGGGAATGCAGAAAAAGTTGCTTCAGCGATTGTAGTATAACAATGCGTATAGTTTTCAAGCAAATTGAGCTCCTGACACGCAGCACGAAATGTTGGCAACACTACACCATGGATGTTTCGATGTTTGTGACTCAAATGATGAGTCGCAAGTAAAAACATTCATTGGATGAACTGTATAAATACGGCCAAGAGCTTCAGTAGAACGCAAATCCGAATGACCAGAAACTACATCGCCTTGCTTTCGACGTTGAAATTTTCGAGAGGAAACTGGCCAATGTTGTCGCTTTGAGCAGCATTTGCTGCAGTGAAATAAACTGGTTAACCGTTCTCCAGATGCACTGCCAAATGAGTAACAGTCTGATAGCGTTCGTAAATGGGAATAGAGAATGCACGCCAAATTGGCGCTCCGTTTTTCGGAATCATCAAACGGTACGCGTAAAAATTCATTCAGGGATATTTCTTGGGAATTTTCTTGGGTATTCTCCTTGTTTGACCGGCGACCAATCCGAATAGGTGCGAATCATCGAAATCGGTCCATGCTGAGTTCATAAGTTATAAGCGTAGTAACTTACGCCACCAAACCAAACCAAATGAAATACAAATATTGAAAAAATAATTTTATAAATAAAATAATATTAATAAGGCAGGGATTTATATATATATATATATATATATATATATATATATATATATATATATATATATATATATATACCAAATGAAATACAAATATTGAAAAAATAATTTTATAAATAAAATAATATTAATAAGGCAGGGATATATATATATATATATATATATATATATATATATATATATATATATATATATATATATATATATATATATCCCTGCCTTATTAATATTATTTTATTTATAAAATTATTTTTTCAATATTTGTATTTCATTTGGTTTGGTTATATTAACAAATATATATTCTTCTACGATAATCGATAGCCTTTGTGAAATGCAATCCATAGTGGACGGTATATAAAGTTCGGCCCGACCGAACTTAACACCGTTTTTACTTGTTTTACCTTTTTTCTCCTGTTCAGGTCCATAGGTAGCAAACCGTTCAAAATTCAAGGAAACAATCAACTACAAAAATGTACCTAAGATCTCAATAAACAACTTTCATGAACTTATTGATTCTTAACACCGCATAGGTAGCGCTTAGGTAGCCACAAAGGTGAAAATTTTCTCGCAAATGTTTAATTTCATTTGTTTTTTCTTTACTTCAACATTGAGATACTCTGCTATCTACTACAAAAATAATAAAAAATAGAACATGATCTGAAAATTTGAAAAACATCCGATATAAAATGTTGGTACTACAAACAGGGGCCTTTGTAAGGGCGCTACATTAAAAAGTGGGCCCATATAGATCACTTTCAAAGCAGGTATTCTTAGATGAAATATAACATGATCTGCAAAATGGTATCGAGATCCAACGCACGATGTGGGTTCTAGAGCTGTAATAGAATAGAATGGGGGTCAATTTGTATGGGGTTATACCAAAATATGGAACCATATATTTGACTTTCATAGTATGTATTTTTAGTGGAAAAATAATATAATCACCAAAATTTGATGAACTTGCAACGTAAAATTTAAGTCCTAGAGGGTAATAATAAAAATGGGGGCCCATATGTAAGGGCGCTACATTAGAAAGTGGATACGATGTGGGTTCTAGAGCGAAAATAGTGTGAACTTGGGCCCAAATTTCAAAATAGGTGCTTCTAGTCTAAATGTAACATTGTGTGGGAAATTTGATCTAGATCCGATGTAAAATGTGCAGTAATATTGTAAATCGGAGGTACATTTGTATGGGGGCTATATCAAACCATACAAAAATGTGGGGTATAAAGCGGAAGAAAAATATAAAATGCTGTGGCAAATTTGAAGAAAATCGGTTAAATTATTTGATATCTAGAACGTATAACGTCAAATCGGGAACGAAATTTGTATGGGAACTACATATAAATCTGGACCAATCTGACTCACGTTCACGATACATGTTTCTAGTTGAAATATAAGATTGCTGTAACTAATTTGAAAAGGATCGGTTATAATATGTGGTCTCTAGTAGAAGCATATTGATAGCTATGCCTTATAAGCGTGGTATAAAATTATTAACATTTTATATTTATTTATAAAATTATTTTTTAAATTTTTTTATTTGTTTTGGATTGGCTATATTAAAAAAATAGCATTTCCTGTAATGTTAATGCACTTATGAAAATCGATAGCCTCTGTGGAATGGACTCCATTGTGGAGGATATATAACGCCATTTTTACTTGTTTAATTTTATTTTCATTTATATATATATATATATTAGACCGGTCCTTATTTCTTTTTTTTTGAATTCGTATGACGGCAAGCGCTAAAACTACTCTACTCTAAAATACAAAAAATTTAGGCGTGCCCCGCCAACAATTGTTTGTCATTAAAGTTAGTTACTATCATATAGGGGAAATTATCACCTTTGGTGCTCTTTTTTTGACATAACTCGAGAACCACTAGTCCGATTTTGTTTAAATAAATTGAAAAATAATTAAGAATTAGAATTCCTTTAAAATGTGTATATATAGCGTTTTTCTATATAATCAACAGTTTAGCCGGTAAAAATAAATGTATGAAGAAAATAAATATTTTTTGCCTAAAATATTAATATTTTTTATTTTTTAAATTCATAGAAAATCCAAAACGAACAAATACATTTTAAAATTAAAAATCTAAAGCGATGACAACCAAAAGACTTCGATCGGATGATGACATTATGTTAATTGGCGTAATGGACCACCAAATTACTGGAGCTAAATTACCAGGAAGAAAACAAGTGCTGCAAGTTTTATTTTATAATTTAAGAATAGTTGGCTTAAATTTAAGAGAAAGTTCTAGATTAGTTGTTGCTGAGGTCAGCACGTTTTGGCAAAAAGCACGAATTCCAACACACCATGAAAAACACTGCATTGAGAAGCTGGAAAAATTATACAACAAGTGGAGAGATATTACAAAGCATCATGGTCGAAAAACAGAATGTCAAAACAGGAAAGAAACTGAATTTCAAGATAAATTAGATGATTTATTCGATATCGCACATGCAAACGCTTTTGAATTAATTAAATTACAAGAAGACAAAGAGTTCTTAAAAAAGCAACGAGAAAAAGGAAGACCAGGTTGTATGCTAGGAACGGATAAAATTGTAATGCAGAAAGAAAAGCGAAAGGCAGTCCAGAAAGAACAAGAAAACCAGCGTCGAATAAAAGAAGATGAACGAAAAGAGTTATATGAACAACAAATTCAAAGAGGTATACAATTAAATATTCTATCTTTTAAGCAAATCAGAATTATTGTTGTAAAACAGGTATGATTGACATTGACGACGAAAACGATATTGAAGTTGTAGCATCAACATCAACATCTGTATCAAATCCAAATCCAGGTACATCAGGTATCTCCAGAGGTAAAACAATTTTTTTACACCAAGACTGCTTTCAACTTTGGATAAGTGGAAAATCACTGATGGTGCTGCAGTTCATATCCTAAGTGCAACTGCTGACGCGTTGGGCTATGATATCGAAGATCTTATACTAAATAGATCATCAATTCGTCGAATGCGTCAGAAGCATCGTGCAACAACAGCACAAAACATTGCAGCAAACTTTGATGTAAGTACTGTAATGTGGGTTTTCCCTATGCTTCTTTTTTTATGTTTTGAGTATAAATTAAGAAACTTGAGTTTTTATTTCCAGATTCCACGTAGTTTTGTTTTGCACTGGGATGGTACAATGTTACCAGAAATTAGTGGCAGGGAAAAAGTTGACCGCTTGTCAATCATAGTCTCATCTCAAGGTATCGATAAACTACTTGGCATTCCAAAGTTAAAATCTTCGAGTGGAAAAGAAATATCAGATGCCGTGTTTAATTCAATAAATGAATATGAAACGCTTGATCTAGTTCAAATAATCTGCTTCGACACAACTGCTCATAATACAGGAGTTCAAAGCGGTGCTGCTGCTCTGTTTGAAGGAAAACTAGGTCGCGATTTATTATATATTCCCTGCAGACACCATATTTACGAGTTGTTGATCCGTAAAGTGTTTGAAATTAGAGTGGCTACTACAGCCGGTCCAGAAGTGCTAATTTTTAATCGCTTTAGCAAATACTGGATTAATATTGACAAATTAAATTACAAGAGTTGTTTAGAAGATGAACACATTATTACAGTATTGACTGCTGAAGAACGTGGAACAATTTTAAATTACTGTCTAGATAACTTAAAACAAGCTCATAGCAGACGCGACTACAAAGAATTATTGCAATTAGTTGTCACTTTTCTTGGTGGTACGGTGCCGAATTTTAACACCTTTCGTATACCTGGTGCAACTTCTCATGCTCGATGGATGTCAAAATGTATTTATGCACTTAAAATGTATTTGTTTCGTAATGAATTCAATATGACCAACCAAGAGTTAAACGGTATACGTAGTGTCTGTCTGTTCGTAGTTCGTATTTATGTAAAAGCCTGGTTTGGATGCACTAAAGCAATTGAAGCACCAAATCAAGACTTAAATTTAATTAAAAATATTATGGCTTATCCTGAAAGGGATATAGCTCTTGCTTTGCTACAAAAAATCAGCAATCATTTGTGGTATTTGTCGGAAGAAGCAGTCGGTCTTTCATTCTTCGATCCTAATGTAAGTGTTGCAATTAAAAAAAAAATGGTTCAGGCAATTAATGTTGAAGCAAATACAGAAAAATGCAAGCGAATAATAACTAATCCAACAAATATCGGCACATTTGCGCAAAAAGATTTAAGCGATTTTGTAAATTCCAATACACACGCATTCTTTGATCGTTTAGAAATTTCAAAAGAATTTTTGCAAGTCGATCCATCGGATTGGAATGAAAGATTTGACTACGCTCACGGATCACAAATTTGTAAAAACCTATCTGTAGTGAATGATGCAGCTGAAAGAGGCGCCAAATTCATTACAGATTATAATAATAAATTAACCCACAACGAAGAGGAGAAACAATTCCTTTTTCAGGTGGTTAAAGAATATAACATGAATTATCACACTTTTAAAAAGACTTCACTATTAAATTAAAATAATATTAATGTTACTATAAGTATGTAATTAATAAAAATATTTAAGTTTATTCTTAATTTTCAAATAAATGTAAATAAAATAAAAAATATATATATATTTTTGCCTTATTTCTCATAATAAAAACAAAAAGGTGCACGGTTAAAAATTATCCAATCGTTGTCAAATTTTTTTTTATGCTTTTTGGGACTAAAACGAATATTTTTAGCGCTTGCCGTAACATATATTCGAGAAAATAAATTTGTCCATATAAATAAGGACCGGTCTAATATATATATATATATACCTCCAAAAGTACAGATTTTGAAATCTCTTATCTCTTACGTACACAGAACAAGATAACATAACTTCATATCCCTTTGCTACCTACCAGTTTTATCCTCTTTCCCATTATTGGCGTAAAAGTAAAGTACGAAAAACCTTTTTATTTTTCGTGTCTATGCAGTCGGAATAATATATACACCGAATATCATTCTAGGGCAATTTGGTTGGTAAAATTTTACTAATAACACTTAAATGTAATTATCTACTCAATTGGATGAATGTACACACCAAATTTTGTGTTTCTAGCTATTGTTGTTCAATAGGTACCATTGTTATCCCTTTTTGTCCCATTTCACCCCCAACGAATAAGAATCACTTTATGGCGTACATTTTTACTATAAGGTGAATGCGCATACCCGATGTCAAGTACATATAAGCAGACAGTTGGAAACAGCATGCTTAAATGGGATTTCGCCCAGTTGCAATCCCAACCGATCTACATCTACTACATGCTTTCATGTAGGTCCAAACTCCTACATCCTTTCGTTTAGATGCTAGAGTGCTTTCAACAGACGGACATGGCTCGATCGTCTTAGAATTTTATGACGATCAAGAATATATAAATTTTATAGGGTCTCAGGTCGATATTTCAAGGTGTTAGGGTATAATAAAGTGATGTGCGAGCGCGCTCTTCTTATCTACGGCTCCTACTTTCATAAGTCAATAGAATAAATAAGTCACTGAAACAAACGATTAATAAAATAAATGTATCGAATGGTGCGTTAATAAGCTTTCCCAGCCTGTAGGAACAATTAATTTTCATATAACTACTTCACGAAGGGAAATGTCCAAGAAAGGAAAGTACAAACGTACTATGAGTCGGTTTATAGGAAATGAAAATAAAATTAAACAAGTAAAAATGGCGTTATATATCCTCCACCATGGAGTCCATTCCACAGAGGCTATCGATTTTCAGAAGTGCATTAACATTACAGGAAATGTTATTTTTTTAATATAGCCAATCCAAAACAAATAAAAAAATTTAAAAAATAATTTTATAAATAAATATAAAATGTTAATAATTTTATACCACGCTTATAAGGCATAGCTATCAATATGCTTCTACTAGAGACCACATATTATAACCGATCCTTTTCAAATTAGTTACAGCAATCTTATATTTCAACTAGAAACATGTATCGTGAACGTGAGTCAGATTGGTCCAGATTTATATGTAGTTCCCATACAAATTTCGTTCCCGATTTGACGTTATACGTTCTAGATATCAAATAATTTAACCGATTTTCTTCAAATTTGCCACAGCATTTTATTTTTTTCTTCCGCTTTATACCCCACATTTTTGTATGGTTTGATATAGCCCCCATACAAATGTACCTCTGATTTACAATATTACTGCACATTTTACATCGGATCTAGATCAAATTTCCCACACAATGTTACATTTAGACTAGAAGCACCTATTTTGAAATTTGGGCCCAAGTTCACACTATTTTCGCTCTAGAACCCACATCGTATCCACTTTCTAATGTAGCGCCCTTACAAATGGGCCCCCATTTTTATTATTACCCTCTAGGACTTACATTTTACGTTGCAAGTTTATCAAATTTTGGTGATTATATTATATTTCCACTAAAAATACATACTATGAAAGTCAAATATATGGTTCCATATTTTGGTATAACCCCATACAAATTGACCCCCATTCTATTCTATTACAGCTCTAGAACCCACATCGTGCGTTGGATCTCGATACCATTTTGCAGATCATGTTATATTTCATCTAAGAATACCTGCTTTGAAAGTGATCTATATGGGCCCACTTTTTAATGTAGCGCCCTTACAAAGGCCCCTGTTTGTAGTACCAACATTTTATATCGGATGTTTTTCAAATTTTCAGATCATGTTCTATTTTTTATTATTTTTGTAGTAGATAGCAGAGTATCTCAATGTTGAAGTAAAGAAAAAACAAATGAAATTAAACATTTGCGAGAAAATTTTCACCTTTGTGGCTACCTAAGCGCTACCTATGCGGTGTTAAGAATCAATAAGTTCATGAAAGTTGTTTATTGAGATCTTAGGTACATTTTTGTAGTTGATTGTTTCCTTGAATTTTGAACGGTTTGCTACCTATGGACCTGAACAGGAGAAAAAAGACCGATTTCGATGATTCGCACCTATTCAGATTGGTCGCCGGTCAAACAAGGAGAATACCCAAGAAAATTCCCAAGAAATATCCCTGATTTGTATGGAGTGATTTTATGATAGATGACGTTTATGTTTAAGGAGCATTTAAGTTCACTGTAGAAACGCCTGGATTGTGCTGTCCCAGTGGCATTCATTTCAATCACTTTATTTTCTATCGAACACTCAGAAATATAACGGATGCTTTCAAATGACTTCATTTGGAGTAGATATTATTGATGAACGCAAGAAGGTCGACGCAATGAAATCAACAAGAAGATCAGCGCAATGAATTTTTACGCGTACCGTTTGATGATTCCGAAAAACGGAGCGCCAATTTGGCGTGCATTCTCAATTCCCATTTACGAACGCTATCAGACTGTTACTCATTTGGCAGTGCATCTGGAGAACGGTTAACCAGTTTATTTCACTGCAGCAAATGCTGCTCAAAGCGACAACATTGGCCAGTTTCCTCTCGAAAATTTCAACGTCGAAAGCAAGGCGATGTAGTTTCTGGTCATTCGGATTTGCGTTCTACTGAAGCTCTTGGCCGTATTTATACAGTTCATCCAATGAATGTTTTTACTTGCGACTCATCATTTGAGTCACAAACATCGAAACATCCATGGTGTAGTGTTGCCAACATTTCGTGCTGCGTGTCAG
The DNA here is from genome assembly GCA_947397865.1 of Polietes domitor. Lineage (NCBI taxonomy): Eukaryota > Metazoa > Arthropoda > Insecta > Diptera > Muscidae > Polietes > Polietes domitor. Next base: position 82,461,901 of record OX377618.1, on the reverse strand, counting down.
GAGCTCAATTTGCTTGAAAACTATACGCATTGTTATACTACAATCGCTGAAGCAACTTTTTCTGCATTCCCAAGTAAAATACGCATATTATTTGCGATCATTATTGCCACATGTTTTCCATCAAATCCACGTGAATTGTGGGACAAGTACAAGTATGATATGTCAGAAGACATTTTGCATCGAGTTCGTGTCTATTCAGAGAATCCCCATATTGAGATGAATGAAGAGATGCACAGCCATTCTTTGGTTTTGATAGAAGGCATGTGTTACCTCATGTGGAGCAGTTGTTAGTCAGGTTAGGAATACCATTGCCAGATCGTCGACCACGCGACCCTTTCGAACTAGAATTGCAGTGTGAACGTGAATGCGACACAAACGCATTAAGCCAATTGGTTCGAACAATTGGCAAAGAACAAGGATGTGGATCACTTAAACTGAACAATTCAAAATCAAATGGTTCAATGCATTCCTTCAAATCTATCGACTGTGTAAAAAACGAAGACGATTCTAGCAACTATCCAACTGAGATTTAGAATTCATTGGATCTTCCTGGATTGCCACCGCACAATTTACAATTTATGGTTGTTTCAGTTGTCATCATGCATTGCAATATCAATCAACCAAAATCAGGCAATGGAACGCGTTTAGCGTTCACAAAACTCATGAGGAAGTTCTCAATCCGATATGCCATTCGAGTTTAAACGAATCCAATTTCATTCGCCATGACAATCAATAAATCACATTGAGTGTTTGTGGCCTCAGTCGGGAGAATGAATGTATTTCACACGGTCAACTGTATGTCTCATGTACCCCCTTTGATCGTTTTCGCACCTGAAAACAAAACAAAATATTGTTTATCACAGAGCGATTCAATGAGGGAAAATACAATTTTAAATCGACACCGTGCAGCAAATATTAAAAAAGACGAAGTTCTCCGGGTCCACTATAATGAATGACACTAACATTCATTTAATTATGCATATACTTTTTATCATTTAATACCATTCACATTTTTTTCAACTAAATGTGAATTGCCTGCACCGATAAATAAATAAATTTTGAAGGCAAAACAACGTTTGCCGGGACAGCTAGTATATATATATATATATAAAGGGTGATTTTTTAAGAGCTTGATAACTTTTTTTTAAAAAACAACGCATAAAATTTGCAAAATCTCATCGGTTCTTTATTTGAAACGTTAGATTGGTCCATGACATTTACTTTTTGAAGATAATTTCATTTAAATGTTGACCGCGGCTGCGTCTTAGGTGGTCCATCCGCTTAGTCCAATTTTGGCATTTCCACGTTTTTGAGTAACAGAGACCCAATTGGTGCGAACGGCGACGAATCGAAAATTGGTGGTCATCATTAACACTGGCCGATACAGCTGCGATATTTTCTTCAGTTCGCACTCTACGTAAGCGTGTTGGTGGTTTAATGTCCAACAATGTAAATTTGGTGCGAAATTTAGTCACAATAGCCCGAATAGCCGCTTCAGTGGGTCGATTAAACTGACCATAAAATGGAAGCGCGCAATGAACTTTCTTAACAGAGCACACATTTTGATAATAAAATTCAATAATTTGCAAGCGTTGTTCGTTTGTAAGACGATTCATGATGAAATGTCAAAGCATACTGAGCATCTTTCTCTTTGACACCATGTCTGAAATCCCACGTGATCTGTCAAATACTAATGCATGAAAATCCTAACCTCAAAAAAATCACTCTTTATATAGAAATAATACTTCAAATCAATTCAAAAAATAAATATTCTTATATTTATATTTTCAGAAACTTAAATAACATAAATATTAGTGGATAGTGGGTGCTACAGTTGGATGTATTTCCATTCTATTTTAACTCCAAGAGTACAAATTTTTTAAATCCATTATCTCACCTACATAGTGCAAAATAACCTAATATCATGATCATGCCTATTATTGCCGTAAAAGTAAAAAGTACGAATTTGGTAAAATCTTTTTATTTTATGAGTCTATGCAGTCGGATGAATGCATATACCAAATTCCATGCTTCTAGCTGCTGCCTTTTGTTGGTACCATTTTTATCCCTCTATTCCCATTTTACCCCTTAAAAGTACGAATTTTGAAAAAATACATTTATATAATTTCAATTAGTGGAATGTACACACCGAATTTGGTGTTTCTAGCTGTTGTCGTTTAATATGTACCATTTTTATCCCTTTTTGCCCCACTTCACCCCCTACGAATAAAAATCACTTTATGGGGCACGTTTTTGTTATAGGGGGAATGCGCATACCGAATATCACGTAAGTACAAGCAGACATATTCCAAAAATATGCTTAAATACTCTAAAATATTAGGGGTTATTATGGGTATTTTTAGCCCTTGTGAGGGAAAATTTTTTCCCTTTGGGCCGATTTCGCCCAGTTTACTCATTTATTGAAAATTTGGACGTCCTACCTCCTTTCGTTTAGATAGAATTTTTTGACGATCAAGAATGTATATACTTTATAGGGTCTCAGGTTGATATTTCAAGGTGTTACAAACAGAATGACAAAGTTAGTATACCCCCATCCTGGAGCTGGAGGGTAAAAAAAACGATTTGCGAAGATGAAGTTTTTTGATTTTGTATGTTCAACTTTGCCTCAGAGAGTAAATCAAAATCCCAAACGGTTTGTATGATATGAGCCTAAGAAAATGATCACTGTTTGCAAAAATGACACCGAGGCCCCAAATCTTTGGGGCGCATAAAAAAAGTACATGACTTTGGGCAAACCTGGGAGACACTGGTCTTTTTTTTGGTCTTTTATCACGTAGTGATTTTCGTATATGGTTATATTTTTTCGTGTTGCACTGTGCCATCGACGATTAACTACTGCTTACCATTTTTTGGCCAGTCACCAAAACACTTAATTTCTAAAATTAAAACAATAGCTAATACATCCATCAGGTTATCTCTAGGAGCTTTTAAATCTACTCCTATAAATAATTAGCTTTTTGAAGCCAATATAACGCCATTGGAGAAGTAAATAGATCTTGCCACTTCGAAACTCTTCAAAAGTCCTTTGAATAACAGAAATTCTTCTCTAGATTTAGAGTGATCAAAAACGTGCGTTTTTGCAATGTTGGGTTTTCGGATTTTTCGAAATCGTGATTTTTTATATACCGGTTGCCCAGTTTTCAATTTTAGAATAACCCGTCGGTCCGGTTTATTATTTTCTTAAAACAATAAAAGTTCCATTGATGGACATTTCTAGCCAATATCTAGGGCTAAGTTTCGTTAAGAGTTTTAATTGCATCGATTTCCGTTGAAGTGAACGTAATTAAACCGTATTTCAAAAGGGTGTGGTTGTCGCGAAATTTTTATAAACTTCTCAATTCTTCACTAGCATAAATTAATTCAATTTTGCTGCCTTACAGATGATTTATTAATCATATTTACAGTTTTCTCGGTTTTTTTACAATAACTGGTATATATCAATTCAGTTCCAAGCATACATAGTCAAATTAAGAACAATTGTTGTCCATATATAATCCAAATCATACTTCTTGAATGTCCATGAAGTCATGTCCATGATACGAATCATAGCTGATAATCCACTTATACAATATTTTCTAACATACAGTGTTAAACCAATGGTTTATGCATAACTGAGAATTCGCAGATAAAGTATCACCACATTTCATAATGACGAAGGCTACATAAGTCTTTTTTTGACCAGATTTTGAATATAGCTAATTCCAGTTTAGTGATCGTAAGATTGTAGTGAAACATTTACGTTTTATGTTATTTTCAAAAAATGATATATTATTCCTGGAACTTTAACCATTTTAATAAAAGGAATGTCGTTATAGTATTCGACATCCCCAATTGAGATCTCATAAACGAGTGTCTGGATAGAATCCTCATATCAGTGTTTACAGATGGATCTAAAATGGATTCACCGGGCAGGTGTCTACATAGACGAAATAGAGAACACGCACATTAGGCAACCTTATATGATCAAAGACGAATGTATGTAGTGTGTTCCAAGCAGAAATTCTGACGATTTCCAAAGTCACAGAATTAATAATAAACAACATAAAATAGGTTTGTTCGCAACTAAAGGCCGCCTTCAGTATTAAAGCGGAAAAACTATTTTTTCCCACAATGGAAAACCGGTCGAGACCGACTACAAAAAAACCAGTTTACCCCGGTTTTCCAAAAAACGCATCATACAAAATTTAATTAATAGGCCTGTTCGATTGGACTTACTAGCTTAATTTTTTCATGGAATTTACTCCCTTAACAAGAAAGTACCTTACTACTCTCTTAGTTGTATTGCCAGATTTTTCCTGTTAATCCATTTAATAAAAACAAATGTGTAGCAACGTTGCCACCTTCTGAAGATTCTTAATTGTAAGCTAGTAAGCCCAATCGAACAGGCCTAATAATTAAAACCGTCTACGTTACTTAGAGTTATTGAAAAATACAAAGAATTGGGCATTAACCACGTTTTAGAAAATAAAGGTTACGCAAAGAAGTGTGCAACTTTTTCCTCTCTCTGCGCATGACGTCACAGTTTCAGTTTTGTCTATGAGAACGTTGCTAACAATACGAAAACAATGGAATTATAAACGAAATTCGTTATTTTTTGTTAGTTTTTAGTTTTATTTATTTAGATTTCCTGACATTTTTTGTGTTTTAGTATTACACCATATATTTAATTTTCTAATTGTAAAATACATTCCGTATGTTTAATACATCGCATTTATTTTGTGGCAGGTCCTGCACGCCTTTGAGTAGGAATTCAACTATTGAACGTCGGTTTCTGTCTGCTAACCTTTTCCCGCGTTCACCCACATTTTTCTTCAAATCAGCAGCCAAAATCGAAGGTACTGCAGCTACATTCAATAAAAGTTTTTTGGTATTCCTGACAAAAAATCACGCTTATGAAAAACTTTTTCAAATATAAAATCACTATCAAATTTAAAATAAAAAAGTGGACAATCCGGACAATTTATTACATATTGATTAAAATATTGCTTACCTAGATCACACTGACTTTTTGCAATAAATTCGTGATTTTTCACAAAAATCTAGCTATATATTTTTTGCATTTTTCTTTTCTTTTGAAAACCCAAAAATTTTCTTTTTGTTTTCCGTGATATATTTAATTAAACATTTTTTAACACAACACTTCATTCTTGAGTGATTTTCAAAAAGTTTACAAAATTGGTAAGTAGTTGGCACCGACGTCAACTAGAAGTAAACAAGAAATATTGAAACTGTGACGTAGTTGTTTGCTCTCTCGATCTACCATCGAATAACGCAATGTGCAACCTATTATTTTCTCAACCGTGACCTACTGTCGTCAGACACGTCATACACTCAACTTTATTGGAATTTTTACACTAAATACATAAGTTTTGACATTGCTCAATTTTCCAAGAATAATACCTAATACAATTTTAGATTCTCCTGCGGATATGGTTTGAGTTTGGATCAAATAGCCAAAATGTCTTTTAGAAGACATCTAATAAGAATTAACCTTAACTGGAAAGATTTTAATAACTTCTTTAAAGCTAAGTACATCAATAACATTGACCTACTGGAATCTACATGTCAGTGGTACAAATCTATGAATCGAGACAAAACACCAAAAAGTGATATATTTATCCGAAAATATTCCAAATATAAAATATTCCATTCCAACATACTGATACACTTCCTCTACTCATGTCCCCCTTCCCTTTCTTCCCCCATCCTTTTCGTGTAATTCAGTTGCCACTCTTTCCTTCGTGTCGTTTTCGCTCAATGCTTAAGGTATAACACTAGACATTGGGTGATCGCAGCAGCGGCGGGGAGGGAGGTTTGGTAACTGCATTTACTCTTTAATTTTGTTTTGTTTCTTGTTTGTTTGTCGTAATGATTGGTAGGTTTCGATTTCAATTACAATTTCGATTATAGTTAAATTCAGGATTGGAACTGCACTTCGGATTTGTGTATAGAAGTCCAAACGCGGAAAGAGAGGCATCCCTAAATGGCTTCGACGCGCTTTCCGACTCAATCACAAAATTTTAGAGGATTGTTCTGATAGTGAATCGTGGTTGCTGGAGATTTCAATGTCCATAATTCCTCATGGCTTGCCCATTCGAGCCACTCAACTCCGGGGGCCAATACGCCGATCTTTTTGCCGCGCATAATGACTTGACGCAACTAGTGAATGAACCGACTCACATTCCGTGTGTTGAAGGGAAACTCCTAAATATTCTTGATCTCTTCTTAACTTCACACCCTGAAAAGTATGAAGTTGATGTTCTTGCACCTCTTGGTAATTCGGATCACTGTATTGTTTCAGCATCCACCACCAGGATGGGGGTGTACTAACTATGTCATTCCGTTTGTAACACCATAAAATTCTAAGACGATCTAGCCATGTCCGTCCGTCCGTCTGTTGAAAGCACGCTAACATCTAAACGAAAGGAGCTAGGATGTCCAAATTTTCCACAAATGTGTCTTATAGTCGTAGATCGGTTAGGATTGAAACTGGACGAATTAGGACTAAAAATACCCATAATATTCCCTAATATTTTAGAGTATTTAAGCATATTTTTTCAATATGTCTGCTTGGACTTACTTGATATAGGGTATGCGCATTCCCCCTATAACAAAAACGTGCACCACAAAGTGATTTTATTCGTAGGGGGTGAAATGGGACAAAAAGGGATAAAAATGGTACCTATTAAACGAAAACAGCTAGAAACACAAAATTCGGTGTGTACATTCCAAATTCGTACTTTTACTTTATTCGTTAAATATGACTAAAGATGAATTTATAGTAAAATTTATACTGTATAATTTATATGAACTACATAAAATTGCTCCCATGAATAAATGGGTTTAGTAATCAAAGCGAGGTACATACGCAGGAGTGGTGTAGGGTATTATATAGTCGGCCCCGCCCGACTTTAGCCTTTCTTACTTGTTTTTATCATGTTCTATTTATTTTTGTAATAGACCTGCAGAGTATCTCAATGTTGAAGTAAAGAAAAAACAAATGAAATTAAACATTTTCGAGAAAATTTTCACCTTTGCGGCTACCTAAGCGCTACCTATGCGGTGTTAAGAATCAAGAAGTTCATGAAATTGAGTTGAGTTTATTGAGATCTTAGGTACATTTTTGTAGTTGATTGTTTCCTTGAATTTTGAACGGTTTGCTACCTATGGACCTGAACAGGAGAAAAAAGGTAAAACAAGGTAAAAACGGTGTTAAGTTCGGCCGGGCCGAACTTTATATACCGTCCACTATGGATTGCATTCCACAAAGGCTATCGATTATCGTAGAAGTGCAGTAATATTACATGAAAATATATATTTTTTAATATAACCAAACCAAAAGAAATACAAATATTGAAAAAATATTGAATAATATTTTTATTATTTCAAACCACGCTTAGAAGGCAGGGATATATATATATATATATATATATATATATATATATATATATATATATATATATATATATATATATATATATTATATATATATATATATATATATATATATATATATATATATATATATATATATATATATATATATATATATGTATATATATAAGAGTGGCGTAAGTTACTACGCTTATAACTTATGAACTCAGCATGGACCGATTTCGATGATTCGCACTATTCGGATTGGTCGCCGGTCAAACAAGGAGAATACCCAATCAATCATTTCAATCACTTTATTTTCTATCGAACACTCAGAAGACTGCATAGACACGAAAAATAAAAAGGTTTTTCGTACTTTACTTTCATGCCAATAATGGGAAAGGGGGTAAAACTGGTAGGTAGAAAAGGGGTTTGAAGTTATGTTATCTTGCACTGTGTACGTAAGAGATAAGGGATTTCAAAATCTGTACTTTTGGAGGTGTATATATATAGTAACGTAATTATTACATTACCATCGTATTTGAAACACGCGCTCCACCAAATAAATTTGAAATCTGCAACGGAATGTCGCTGACTTTGCTAACTCAACATTTGTACACAATGAAGCCACTTCATCCACTCTGTTCCAACACAGAAATTCGATGCCGAATGCAAACATCCTGAGTCAGCAACTCGACCGGACCCAAACACTATTTCGTATTTTGTATTTCCAAATTATTTTTAGTTTTAAGTTGGAATTCAAATAATAAATATCTGATAAATCCAAATCGGATTTTTTATTTAAATATATATATATATATATATATATATATATATATATATATATATATATATATATATATATATCTGCAGGGTACTTCAGAATTGCTACTTAAAATAGAAATGATTGGAAAGTGGTCGCTGTTATATAAGTTTTTTTCAGTGTGCCACTTTGTGTTCCTGGTGTATAGGTTGTAGTTTATTTTTATGATGGGTTTCTTGGACTATATTTTAGGACTATATTCACCTAAAATATGGGCGATATTGCCACACCCCTTCTATTGCCACAAACTGGCATAGCTTTGGCCAAAATAAAACTAATATACTTTCATTTAGAGTGTCGAAACCAGTTGTAATTTTATATTCGAACCTACAAAATATTTATGCTTTTGCCACGCCTCTTCTAGTACCTCCCACACAGTTATCCCTAACCATATATATACATATACAACTTTTGTGTCGGTGCCTGAAATCCACTATTACTTTATAATTGATGTTTTTGCAATGGTTTTAAAAATGTGGAAACTGGACCAATATACCACGAAACTTCTCCCACACAAATTTGCCACTAGGTCGTAGTGGTCAGTGTGGGTGTACAATTTAAAATTAGTTACCGACATGCTAAGCAGACGTAAATACTTTTTCAGTGTGAACTTGCTAAGGAAATTCGGTGAAGTAAATGTAATTTTGATAAAAATTCACAAAAAACATCTAAAAGCAACATTGAATGGCGAATAATTCAAATCCATGGGAATATTTTTAAAATGTTTTTAGCTAGTTTCAATATGTATGCTACTTTTTTGATACATATTTACTCAAATACATATTAGCATGTAAGTAATGAGCCGAACGAAATGCGCTAAGAGGTTCAATTTTTCAGTAAATGTGTCTTAAGGTTGCAGATCGCTTGGAATTGAAATTGGGCGAAATCGGGCCAAACGGAAAAAAGTTTTCTCTAACAAGAACAGAAAATACATCTTATAATTAGTTTATTTAAGCATTTTTTTGGAAAATTTCTGCTTTTTATACGCTTGAAGTTTGTTGCTTACATTCCTGTAGTAACGTGAAAACAACAAAAAGTACAAAAATCTTTTTGGACTTTTGTGAAAAAGATTGCGGGTGAAATGGGACAAAAAGGGATAAAATGGTACCATTGAAACATGGTACCAGAAACATGAAATTGGTACCACTGATACAACAGCTAGAAACATGAAATTCGGTGTGTACATCCCTATAAATACGTATACGCGTAAAATAGAGGGATTTGTTCGAAATTCGTACTTTTAAGGGACACAATGGAAAAGATTGATAAAAATGGTACCAACGTAATAAAATTGGTACCAAGCAAATGGGTGTAGTTAGAATCATGAAAATCAGTGTTTACACTCGTAGCGGCGCAAAAAAGGGTTTTTTCCAAATTCGTCCTTTTAGGGCCAAAATAAAAAAGTAATAAAACTGGTACACTCAGAAAAAAGTGAACCCTATAATGCGTTAAAATGAACTAAAATTTAGGAAAATTGAACTTCGTATAGCGCTAAAGCAATATTTCATCATATCTCAAACTGAGGAAAAATACAGTAAGTTTTTCCCCAAACCAAGTACATTTTTACTAAATCTAAGTAATTTTTTCCTAAATCCAAGTAAACTTTTACTAAATTTAAGTAAAATTTTCCTAAAACTAAGTAAATTTGTACTTGAAACAAGTAAATTTGTACTAAATCTAAGTAAAATTTTACAGCAACTTTCCTAAATCTAAGTAAATTTTTACTAAATTTATGTAGCATTTTCCTAAAACTAAGTAAATTTTTACTCAACCAAGTAAATTTTTACTAAATCTAAGTAAAATTTTGCCGAAATTTTCCTAAAATTAAGTTAATTTTTACTCAAATCAAGTACATATTTACTTGAACTAAGGACAATTTTGCTGATTTTTCCTCAAAACAGGTACATTTTTACTTAAACCGAGTAAAATTCTACTTGATACAAGGAAAAAAGTGATCTTAAAATAAGTTCAATTCAACTGAAAAATTCAAACAAATGATTTTGCTTCAGAGTATGCAAAACTAGTACAAAAATGACAATATGAAATATTTCTCAAAAGTTGCATGATTCCTCTGCCATGAGACCACCATGATAGCTGCGAAGGCAAGACAGGCGCCTTCGCATTGGTTGTTTAGAAAAATACTTGATTAATATTCATGAATTTTCTAAACAATTTCAATTGAATTTTTATAAGTTCTTTAATACTTAAATGTATGAAGAACTCGGCATAAATTTCAGTATACACATTAACTTAATTTTAAGAAAAAGTTAATTTTTTATTTTAAATTTCCTAAGTGGAATTTTTCCATCCAAAAAAATTCTTAATATTTTTCTTACTTAAAACCTTGGAAATTTTATTCCACACAACTATAAATTTACTCAATTGTGAGAATTTTTTGTTAGATGAAATGTTTTTTAAGTAAATTCATTACTCTATTTGTAGTAAATGAACTATTTGCTATGACTTTGAAATAAGGAAAATATACTCATACTTAGTTAATTTTCCTACTTTTAAGGACATTTTTACTGAACTGGAGTAAAATTGAACTGCATAAAATGTGCATACAATTTTCCTAATATTTAATTTTTTTTCGAAAATTTATGAAATGGGACAAAAAGGGATACAAATTGTAACAATGGAACGACAACAGCTAGAAACATGAAATTCGGTGTGTACATCCTTCTAATTGCGTAGACACGTAAAATAGAGAGATATTTCGAAAATTGTACATTTAAAGGATACAATAGGAAAATGGTACTAAATAAACTGCTGAAATTCAAATCATGGAATTCGTCTTATAATTTTACCACGACCCACAATGTATATACTTCATGGAGTCTCCGATGAATATTTCAAGGTGTTACAAACGGAATGATGAGGGTATAAAAACAAAGAAAAGTTTCATCACGCCATCAAGCTTCATCAGTTTGATGAAGCTCTTTCTTTCAGTGTATGTAAATCAATCCATTTAAATCGGTTTTAATGTCATAAGTGGTCATGAATCAATCCCAATAGAATAGTTTTATGTCTTATACAAATGTTTGTGGTTCTTCGGTTGGACTTTCATTTACTAAATGCAAGTAAATGATGAAGTTTGCATTGCCTTCATCGGACGTTCCGTTAGGATTTTCCATTACTTACATACATATTTAACATTGTAATATTAACACTTGCATCTAATATAATTTATTACAACATATGTACATAGCTCATACAAAAATTTAATTATTTTTATCTATTTTGCAGCACTGGCGCTTTGCGATTGGTCCTCTCTACAGCAAAAACGGCGGAATCTTGCTCGTCGGCACTGCTCGCCAAGGGATTCCTCATTGTACTTTACGAAAATGTCACATATAGCGTGCGTTGAGGTCACTGAACTGATGGGTGCTCTGAAAGACATACTTACACCAAATCAAGAATTTGATATAAAACCTCTCATACAACAGACAAGTGCTAATATGTTTCTTCATTACATGTGTTCAGTTCGATTCAATTACGATGACAATGATTTTAAGAAGGTTGTGGAATGTTTCGATGAAATATTCTGGGAAATCAACCAAGGATATGCACTTGATTTTTTGCCGTGGTTGGCACCATTTTATAAGAAACACACAAATACCATTATGAGTTGGTCTAACACAATAAGGAAATTTATTCTTGAGCGCATTATAAATAATAGAGAGCTGATTATGGATGCGAACGAACCTGAAACAGATTTCACCAACGCACTCCTTAAGAGTTTAATTGACGACAAAAATGTCTCTCGCGATACTATTATTTTTATGCTGGAAGACTTTATTGGCGGTCACTCAGCTATTGGAAATCTGGTAATGATTGCTTTGGCACATATAGCTCATGATAAAGAAATTGGAAGGAAAATTCAATTGGAAGCAGATCTTATTTCAATTAATGGTCAGAGGATAATAAATCTGTATGACATGGACCGCATGCCGTACACAATGGCTACCATATCTGAAGTACTACGATTTTCATCATCACCCATTGTACCTCATGTCGCTACCGAAGACACCGTCGTATCAGGTTACGGAGTCATTAAAGACACAATCGTTTTCATTAACAACTATAAGTTGAATAGAACTGCTCAATATTGGGAAAATCCTGATTTATTTGAACCAGAAAGATTTCTAGATAATATTAAAGCATCATTAAATTGTACTAAGAACGCTACGACGTTGGGAAAAAGAAGAAATTCGGAGGGTTCCGATTCAGGCGTAGAATTTGATAAAGATGATATGCATCCATTATCGCCATCGAAAAAGAATGCTAATCAAAATCGGTCTTCAAGAAATTTTAACAATGTTAATTCAAATCAATATTATAAAAAGAAGCCGCAACTTAAAAAAAATATTCCACACTTCCTACCCTTCAGCATAGGAAAACGAACTTGCATTGGCCAAAGCCTAGTACGCGGTTTTGGCTTCATTTTACTAGCAAATATTCTTCAACAATATGATATAAGTTCTAACGATTTATCTGGCATTGAAACCATTCCAGGTTGTGTCGCGCTGCCTGCAAAAACATTTTCGCTTTTACTCAGATTTCGTAATATCCAATGTGGTCGTAACTAATTTAAAAAGTATACTACAGCAAAATAAAATAGTTTTATAGTAGTTTATAATAACAACCATAATAGCTTAAATGATATATTTAATTGGAATTGAGAAATAAATTATTACATTATTTTATCCAATTATATTTAAGAATTTTTGTTTCATTAATCATATACGCAGAGAGAAAGCGACATCTCTAATAGCCTTGTCACACTGCATGTGAAATCTAGCAGAAATGACATAATATTTACAAATGTCAGATCCCATACAAATTCGACATTAGATAATCGACGACGTCATTTCTGCTAGATTTCGCATGCAGTGTGACAAGGCAATGACATATTTCCCCAAAACGTATTTGGAGTATTCATAAGGTCGTATTTGAAAAAATATAGTACCCTCGTGAACTCCCCTTTTTCATAACATTAAATACTTCAATATGTATAGATCATGAAAATGTTAAAAAGTGGGAAAAAATAATATAATTACATTTTTGTGTGAGAAATGGTATCGGATGTACATTTGTTTGAAAATATATATGTTAGGAATAAAATCCATTTTCGTGCGTGATGATTTTATATATACAATAAAAATGTCTCTCGCTTTGATTTCGTCTTTTCATTCATTTGCAAAAGTTGAAAAGTCGAATTTTCATTTATTTGAAAAAGTCGAAAAGTCAACTTTTTACTCTATAAATAGGCCTGTTCTATTGGGCTTACTAGCTTAATTTTTGTATGGAATTTACTCGCTTAACAAGAAAGTAGCTTGTAACTCTCTTAGTGTTGCTGCCAGATTTTCCTTGTTGATTTATATAAGAAAAACCTATGAGTAACAACGTTGTCACCTTATTAAGTATCTTAATTATAAGCTAGTAAGCCCAATCGAACAGGTCTTATATATCCCTACCCCCAAAGTGACTGGGCCAGCTCGGGAGGTACTCATTTGAGCGATATAATTGTTTTCAACTTAATGAAATAAATTTTAAATCCTCAAATAAATAAAATTGTAGATAATTCACATTATATAAGGGTCCGCCATCTAACGTCTTTTCTTCAACTAGTGCTTATTTCGTGAATGGTAATACTTAAGTCTGATTTGACAGATAATTAGTTTTATCCATCCGCTGAACGAATCCAATTAGTTTTCGCTTCGCTAAGTGGGCCTGCGATCGACTTACAGAAGATGCCGATTTTGCCCAAAAAATCATCTTTTCAGATGAAGCTCATTTTGATCTTGGCGGGTATATAAACAAGCAAAATTGTCGCATTTGGGGCACAGAAAACCAGCACGCATACATTGAAAAGCCGATACACCCAAAACGTGTCACTGTTTGGTGCGGATTTTGGTCCAGAGGCATAATTGGGCCAGTTTTCTTCGAAAATGAGCAAGTAGTGGCCGTTACAGTCAATGGCGATCGTTATCGGGCCATGTTGAACGAACGAAGCTACACTCGATGTTTTGCGCCCTGTTTTTAAGATCGCATTATCAGCCGCAGAGCTGGTGTCGTTTGGCCACCTCGGAGCTGCGATTTGACACCGTTGGACTATTATTTGTGGGGTGCCCTCAAAGATAAACCAGAGACAATTGACGCTTTAAAGGACAATATTCGAGACGCCATTGGTAAAATACAGCTGCACACAATCGATAATGTGCTTAAAAATTGGTCCGATCGTGTAGGCTACTGCATGGCCAGCCGAGGCAGCCATTTGAATGAAATTATTTTCCATTATTAACCGGAAGCATTGTACTTTCAAAGAAGAAATTTGAGAAAATATTCAGTAGTTTTTTTATAGCATTTTCAAAAAACAAGTTATTTGGCGGACCCTATAGAAACAGTTCTGGTGAAAATGGACCAGATCGTTTCAGATATATATAGCTCCAATACAAATTAAGCCACCGAATTGATTATTTCCGCTCTAGATATAACATATTTGAACAGATTTTCTTCTAATTCGGCACATTAGCTAATATTTCAAAAAGAAAGATATATGGCGATAGTGGGTCACAGCAGTTCAGATTTATATATAGCTCCCTTATAAATGACTCTCCCGATTTGATTCTTTCCGCTCTAGAAACCACATATTTAACAGATTTCCACCAAATTTGGGAAAGCGTCTTATATTTCAACTAGAAAACCTATGCTAGAAATGGGCCAGATCGGTTCAAATCTATATATAGCTTCCATTCAAAGTTTTAATTAACATTTTCTTACAAATACAGATAGAAGTATTAAATTTGTAGTATATTCTCTTCTTATAGCTGTATCGTATATGACCCGGTGCAAATGTAACTACCTTTTTATACCCTACACCACAGGGTATAATGACTAAGTGTAGGGTGTCATATAGTCGACCACGGCCCACTTTAACCTTGCTTACTTGTTTTCCATTGTCACTTTTCACGACTGTAATAACTCTGTTCTACTATGCACACCCATAAAAAAATTGTTACAATTGTAATTTACATGCAAAAATTTTATATTCAAAAAATTGTGCCAAAATATAAAAAGCTTCACTTGCTAATAAAAATGTTTCCAAGTATGTATAAGGAAGTGTTTCCAGCAATTATTTTTCAGGATGGTCCTTTTATAAAGGGTCCGCCAAATAACATTTTTTTGAAAATGCTATAAAAAAACTACTGAATATTTTCTCAAATTTCTTTTTTTATTTGAAAGTACAATCCTTCCGGTTAATAATGGAAAATAATTTCATTGAAATGGCTGCTGAGGGCACCCCACAAATAATAGTCCAACGGTTGAATAGTTGAAAAAACGTTAGATGACGGACCCTATAGTTGAAATATAAGTTGTTTTGTATTTGAAGAAAATCTGTTACAATATGTGGTTTCTAGAGTGGAAAGAATAAAACGGGAACAAAATTTGTATGGGAGCTATATCTAAATCTGAACCGATTTGACCCACTTTCGCCATAGATGTTTCTATTTGAAATATTAGCTGGTGTGCCGAATTAGAAGAAAATCTGTTAAAATATGTGGTTTCTGCTATTGTTGTTGGCTGGTGTGTGCGTGATCACAGCAATCGCCTTATTTCCCCTGGGCGGAGTGTCTATTAAAGACTGGAAGCTGTCATCGATAGAAAGAAATTGAGCGGCATTTTCATCTCCATAACCAAACACCTAGCCGCTAAGTGCTGCTGCTTTGCAGAATTCAATCTATGACTTGCTCCAAGTCCGATATACTGCTTACACGATAAAGATCATACAAAGACATTGTCCAGAAATATAAAATTCGGTTAATGTCTTGAACTGAACAGGAACTAATTTTTCTTTATTTATTTCACTAATTGACTTTAATGTGCACAACCTTTCGAGTGCTAATTTTAATAATTTTAGTTTGTTCAAAAATTTTATTTGTTATTCATTTTTATGCACACAAATTACCAAAACGTCAAATGTTTTCATATGTTACGTTACGTACATTATAGCCATCTAAACGTCACGTTAATTCTGCTTAAGCATTTGACAGGCTTTTCGTTGATTTTTGACATTACCTTAAGTTTGCTTATGCACTTATGGTTGGGCCTTTAGTGTTGTGAGTGAATGAAAATGGTGCCAGATCTAAAAATCCACAAATAATCGCAATTATGACAAGAAAAAACGCAAAATGTATAAATTGCACCATATAAAAAGCACTATTGATCAGCTGTAACTGATTAGCTGACAGCAAAAAAGTAAACAAACAATATTTAAGTGTTTTTTGTGTTGTAAAAAAATTAATTTTACCATTGCCGTTTACTCAGTAAGTAGGAAATATCTACATATTTTACATATAAATTCATATTTCTGATTCTCTTACATTTGTAGGTAATTTTCGGGTGTCAAAAGATATTTTTGTGATGCTGAAGGACGTGTTGAGGGACAAATGGGATCCGGCGTACCGAAGCACTTTTATTCGGCCAGATGTTAAGTTAGCAAAATATTTGCGGTTTGTGGCCACGGGGAGCTACCAGCAAACGGTGGTGTAGTCGACAGCCAAATCACTGGCATGCCGAATCATTAGAGAATGTTTTCAGCATTTTGAAGACTCAATTTGCCGTTAATGGATACGGCTGCCTAGTGCCGGAGATGAGCGGGAAACTGTTTAGGCTACTTTTGACTCAATTGGATTTCCGGATGCAATAGGATGTGTTGATGGAACCCACATCCGCATCAAGTCCCCAGGAGACGACCTCAGGCGTTTATATTATAATAAATGGTGATTTTTTAAAAGCTATAGGAAAGTTTTTCAAAAAAAAATCACATAAAATTCAGAAAAATGCAGGAAATCTTTATTTGAACCGATAGTACGGTCCATATAATTTAATGTTTGAAGATTATTTCATGCAAATGTTGACCTTATCTGCGCCTCAAATGGTCCATCCGTTTAGTCCAATTTTGGCATTTCCACGTTTTTGAGTACCAGAGGCCCAATTGCTGCCAACGGCGACGAATCGATAATTGATGGTCATCATTAACACTGGCCGATACAGCTGCGATATTTCCTTCAGTTCGCACTCTACGTAAGCGTGTTGGTGGTTTAATGTCCAACAATGTAAATTTGGTCACAATATATTTAGTCACAATAGCCCGAATAGACGCTTCAGTGGGTCGATTAAACTGACCATAAAATGGAAGCGCGCGATGAACTTTCTTAACAGAGCACGCATTTTGATATTAAAATTCAATAATTTGCAAGCGTTGTTCGTTTGTAAGACGATTCATGGTTAAATTATAGACCAAACTGAAGATGTTTGACAGTGCAACAAAACACGAAACGTGCGTCAGATGTTTAAACCAGTGTTGCCATAAAGATAATAGCTAAAAAATCACCCTTTAGAAAGGGGTATTATAACATAAACGCAATGGTGGTAAGTACACAACAGTAGTATCAGACAACTTCAAATGACTGAAAATATATATTTTGCATTATTAGCTTTGTGACCACAAGATGAGAGTACTGTTTGTTGATGCCAGGCAACCCGGCTCCAATATGGGAAGGAAGTGTGCCTAACCGAAAGTTGCAAATAACTTTGACCGGGGAAAACGAATCACTTGGATTTTTGGCAATATTTTGTTTTTACGGGAAAATATTTTTCACTTATACCTTACTTTGTTTTTAGAAGATGGCGGCTATAAACTGAAGTCATTCATGAAGACGCCCTTTAGGAATCCAAAGGACGTTGCTGAAAGGCGGTACAACAAAAAGCACGCCAGCGCACGCAATGTTGTGGAAAAATGCTTCGGGTCCTGAAAAATAGATTTCGCTGCGTTATCGGTTCGCGAGGTTTGCATTACAATTGCCCCGACGACTCGATCGGTGCGCCTGAAGTTCGAAGTTATGTCGAACGACGAAGAAGAAGGGGATGAAGTTCACAGCGGCGCGGTTGCAATAAATATATAATTAAAAAACAATTGTTTGTGTGTTTCATTTATTTATTATTTTGTGCTTCTACAGCATCGGCACTCCTTTTGGCAGATTTTACAGCTGCAACCATTTTCCCAGCAGCATCTACTTATAGCCTCCGCCTGCTCTTTGGCTATGCCAGCTGCTACCTCACCAACTCTAATTTGGCGGCGAATAAGCAAAATTTGCTCATTTGGAAGAACCAGGCAATTCGTCATCAATGGCATTATGTTGCCGTTTTTGTTGTTGGGGTTGTTGATTGGTGTGTGCCTGGCTGCTCTGCTGTTGGCTGATGTGTGCATGGCTGCTCTGCTGTTGTTGTTGGCTGGTGTGTGCCTGGCTGCTCTGCACTTTTGAGTTTGGGTAGTGTATGTCTTTTGTTTGTGCTGCTGTTGGAGGCTATTGTGTGGTGGTTCATTTGTATTGTGCTGCTGTTGTTGGCTGACGTGTGGTTGTTGGTGGGACTGGCTATCTTCATGCGTGATCACAGCAATCACCTTATTTCCCCTGGGCGGAGTGTCTATCAAAGACTGGAAGCAGTCATCGATCGAATGAAATTGAGCGGCATTTTCATCTCCATAACCAAACACCTAGTCGCTAAGTGCTGCTGCTTTGCAGAATTCGATCGATGACTTGCTCCAAGTCCGATATACTGCTTACACGATAAAGACCGCCATCAGTTTCATGCAAGCTTCTATTGTTTTCCGATATTTTCTTTTTTGTCCGCGATTTCAAGTCTGCCCAAGCCTGTGAATGAATTGTGTAAGAAATTATAATACATAAATGTAAAAAAGCACATACCTTCTTCCATTCAGCAATAGTACGCATAGAAGGTCCCAGGGAGTTCAATTTACGAGCCTTTTCCAATTCTCCTCTATGGCATGTTTGCTGCTTCCAAATACTGGCACTCCCCTTGAATAATCTTGATTTTGCTCCATATAGTCAACCAGGGTCTGCTGCTGGGTTGACTTCTTTACGCTATAAAATCATATATTTAAATAAAATGCAACAATTAATTAAATTTTTATTTACTTGCCTTTTATTTTCCATTGCGATTATTCCGTTTTGTTGTTATGTTTGTTTTATTTATTTTTATGGCGACAGACAAAACACAAGTGAGTAGTTTTGACATTTCCATTCGAACAGATGACAGAACAAAAAGTTAGTGGGTCCCTATTTTACACTGAAATGATTACGTTATCGTTCGCATAGATCGTTCGGATTATGTTTGCCGTTTTTAGCAGACTTTTTTCCTGCTGTTACAGCAGACCATTGTAGCTTTGACAGCAGCATATTTCTTCTATTAAATAGAAGCATATTATTTGAATTATTATAATTATATATAATTATAATTATTCCACATTAATTAAATTATACACACCTACTTACTCTGCTAAATACAAGAAATAACGTCAAGTTAGCGCTAAAATTTCCAGTCGGATAGATCTAAATTCAGTTTGTAGTTAACGGCACCTTTAAAAAATTGATTTAATAAACACTGGAGCGTCAAGTAGTGACTATAGGTACCGTTTTGTATTGAATAAGCACTACTTTAAAACGGTTTGTCCAGATTTGTTCACACACCACAATTTTTACTATTTTTTATAATCCGCTGTATGTGTTACTTTCTGTATCTGGACTAACTTCGTACGCCTCTCCGCTAGAAAGTTGATTAACAACGCCTGGTTGTACGCTGTGGCGCTGACCTTATAGCCTTAAACATTCCGACCCACTAAAATTTTTTGACCGGACTCTACAATTAGATCCCGAAATTATCTTAAAACAAATCTTAATTCCAGCTGTGGAACTGTCTGCAATAAAAGGTAAGATTTGATACGATGCATGTAATTTGTTCAATGAAATGAACCTTTTGATTTTCAATATAGGCAAAATTGTTTGCGATAGTAAAATAAATATTGACATCAAATTCAATGAACAACATTGTCTAACACATACAAATACTTACCTTGTAATTCCATAGACAGTTTTCGTTTCTTTTGCAGCAAATTCATTTATTTATTTCTAGTTTTGTATTTCGCCTTTTTAATTAATTTTTTTCTGTTCTGTTTTTTTTTTTTTGTTTTGAGGTTTCACTTTTCAATAGCGTTGGCCGTTCTCGACATGTGCGATGCGTGACGTCGATAGCTATGCTATACTATTTTGAAGGCGTTAGGAATTTTTGTGTTATGGTTAAAAATTAAATTCAAACCCCCAGAGAGGTTTCGAACATATACTTTTTTAAAACCTTCTAGACTTTCTGAAGCAATTAAACATATAATTTTTAAGTTATTTTTAAAATAACTCTGATATGGTAATTTTGCAGTAAAATCATGAAAACACGAAAATTACATAGAAAATCGTGGACACATTCTTGAATTTCGGACAAAGGTTATGAAAAATACGAACATACTAAACGAATTGTGTCAATTTCAAGATTGTGTAGTGTTAATTTCGCTAATGGACACCAAATAGTTCGGAAAATTTTCATTTTAATTAACCCATACCTCTTCTTGACATTTGACCAGAGCAATATCTTATGAACTTTTAATTGTGTACATCAATAAAAGTTTGGAAATTTAATAACAAAATCTTTTAGTAATTTTAAAAAAGTGTAGAAAAGAATAACTATGATATCACAATGAAATCTAAAAACATTCTTAATAAAAGCAAATAAGTTGCTTGATGCCCGTAGCTTAACTATCTAGTTGGAATGAAATTATTAAAAAGTAATTTACCTCTAAATTAATAATTATGTAAAATCTATTGGTGAGACGAAATTCTTCGTTTCTGCAAAAAAGTATTGGTGTAACCTTTTTTATGTAGACATTTTTTACTTATACAAAAGAAAGTACAATACTTAAACAATTTTTAAATAAAATACAATTTGAATTTTTAAATTTCTTTCAATTCAAACTCACTGAGTATAGAAATCGGGTGGGACATATGTATATCAAAACATTGACCCACATATTTCACTTCCACAACAGATGTTCAAATATAATATGGTGTGGCTATTCATAAATTCCGTTTGCATTACATGGTTTGTAGAGCGCTAAGACGTAACATTTGCGATGCGACATTTTTATGGAACAGTATCTAAATCTGAGCCGATGTGACATATTTTCATCACAGATGAAACAACAACGGTTTCTGTTACTTCTAAATGTTTTGGGAGTTTGTAATGATAATACAAATCCATTTCGGCAAACGAAGACAACTGTTTGATATAAACATATTTCTCTTTGTTCATTTACAACAAGTGATGGCATGTTTACCGCAAACAAATTATTTTTTCATACAAAAGAAACTCAAAAACGATGTTCATGTGTCTAAAATTTCGTTTCTACGTATGGCTTTTTCTCTTCGTGTAGGTCTCTATTTTAAAATCTACTTTAAATTTGCGAAACAATAAGAAATGAGTTTTAACATACTGAAATTTTTTGTCATATTTCTCACTTGTGTCAAATATTTTTCAGAGTTAATATTTTTTATTTTTGTATATATGTAATAAGTAGTATTTAAAAGAGAAACAACAAATTCAGTAACTTGGATCTACGTAGGAAGGCGAAACTGTCAAATACCAATTATTTGATTTTTTGGAATTAAAATTTGTATTTCATCGAGTACAAAAAAACTGTATTTGTTATTCGAATTTATACATACATATTTAAGATTATAAAAATGAAGAAACATTTCCAAATATTTTTTATTTAATCGAAATATGAATATAAAAATTTTGAGTAAACATCCTGTTACTCATGTCCTGTATAAATTAAAAACCGAAAAACCCACTAGACATCATATTTAGACCCATACTTTGTCAACAAGCATATCCAATTTTCTGCAATTATCATAGCGCCGAGGAATTCTATCGTTTTTTGTGTAATATTTCTTCAAAATATATATGTATCTACTTTCAAGCAACTATTTGAAAAAAAGTTCTACACTTACAGAACAAGTCTGTTAATAAAAGCAGTGATTGTCTGTTGCCTATCTGCAGACACTTTTCTGCTATTACAGCAGTTTTGGTATAACAGCAGTTTTTCTGCAATCTTACATCACCATTCACACTGCTAAAGAGTTTAAAACTGCTGTTAATAAAAATAGATAAGCGTTCATAAACGAGCTTAGATCGAATTTCCTTTTATATTAGCTCGGCACAATATGCGTATCATTAAAAAGGCAATCGCAATATATTTACGTTATAATAAATTGCTTTATAATAACTTCTATTTAAACAAGTATTGAAAGGCTAAAGTCGGGCGGGCCGATAACGAAAATCAGTTAAAATATGTGGTATCTGGAGCGGAAAAAGTCAAATCAGGAGCAACATTTGTATGGAGGGTATATTTGATTCTGAACCGATTAATACTTCAAAATATATAGGGTACGTCCTTGGTCCGCGAAACTCACTTGTGCCATTTTTTTTAGAATCGGGCAGTAATTGCGACATGAACTTTGATACAAGAATAGATGGACGTACGGACAGACAGACGGACATGGCTAAATCGTTTCAAAAAGTGATTCTAAGTCGATCTGTATAAAAGACATAATACCCTAGTGGAGGGTATCAAAAGTGTTGTTAACATGGTTCTGTACATTAGGATGGGTAAATTGCAGCGGTCACCCCCAAGAAATGAAGATTGGATTGTTTAAAGATGAAAAATATTTCGTCACTGGGTCAAACCATCTGTGAGACAAACGCTGCTGAGAACACCTCTAAAAAGCACGTTTTTCCCGTGTATATTTTTTTATGTTGCATTTTTGTCTATTTTTCTCTGAATTAAACACTTTAAATAAAAATTGTTATTCTTGTCTTAGAGTAACTCGTTGGTAGAATTATTGGGCGTTTATATATTTTTTGCGGGTTTGCAAGATGACAGTTAAAAACTCATATTTCTAATGGAAAATAAATAGGAGGAATACCTTTCGAATGATGCCTTAATGACGAATAACGGGCGAAAATGACGACACTGTCTCCATTTTTGTGAAATAATTTAATGCAGGCGATGGTTTTCACAGCCAAAATGTTCAAACACTTTTTACAAAAATGAGCGCTACGGCGTCAATTTTAATCCGATGTTCATCATTTAGGCATCATTCGAAAGGTATTGACGGCAGCTATTTATTTTGCACACTTTATTTAATACTACCATCAAATACAAAAACGTCCAAAAATTCGACTAATAAGACACCCTAAGGCAAGAATCAAAATTTTTATTTGTGCTTTCAAGGGTCTATAATTTCAAAAAAAAATTGGGAAAAATGTAACACAAAAAATGCACCGGAAAAACATATTGTTAGGGTTATTTTTAGGAGCGTTTAGCTCACAGATGGCTTGATCTAGGAACGAAATATTTTGTAAACCATCATTAAAGTTTTTTCAGCAGAAAATCTGCTCTTTCAGTAGACTTTCTGCTTTCTTTTACTGACAAATTCCTTTGTCTAACACATACTTACATTGTAATTCCAGAGGAAGCTTTCTTTTGCCAGCAACTTCATTTATTTCTTATTAATTTGGAATTTCTTTTTTTATTTTGTCTGTTCTGTTTTTTTTTTTTTTGGTTTAAGGTTTCACTTTTTAATAGCGTAGGGCGTTCTCGACGTGTGCGTTGCTTGACGTCGATAGCTATGTTATAATAGGCTTGTTCGATTGTGCTTACTAGCTTACGATTAAGAGACTTGATAAGGTGGCATCATTGTTGCCCATTGGCTTATCTGAAATGGATCAACAAGAAAAATCTGGCAGCAACGCTAAGAGTGTAGTAAGCTACTTTCTTGTTAAGGAAGTAAATGACATACAAAAATTAAGCTAGTAAGCCCAATCGAACAGGCCTAATATTTTAGAGGAATTTTTGATTTATGGTTAAAAATTAACTTTCTAATTCCGTAATCGAGTACTAGAGGTTTAGACATTTGGGCAAAAACGTATTACGCAAAATGCGAGACTATGTGTTTTACATACTCTGGTGTTGAACCACAAATGCAAAATTTTTGCAAAGCGACGTCTTGTTTGTATTGAATTCATAAATTGTACGTGCTCCATTACCATTGTTATAAGAACTTTAATTTTAAAAACAATAATTTATCGTCTTAGAATAGTTTTGGGATAATTTATGTCCCAAACATACACCTTTTAAAAATCCGTAATGAATTTTTTGGTATCACTTTTGAGTGATTTATATTTTATATGGTTTTTCGTCACTTTTGAATAATTTTCAAGGAGACTGTACACTCTACTTTTCTGCTAGAGATTTCCCTCCAAAATGTTTTCATTTCTTTGCCCACCTCACGCAAAAAATTGCAGTCTAAAAACAAAAAAACAACTATTCTCAAACGCCGTATAGTTATCTTGATCCAAACATTAGAATTTCATTTAAAACGACTTTATAACTTTTTATTTATTACTTTAAGGACATGCTAATTTGATTTTGCTTATAGATTATTATACCCTACACCACTTCGTGGACTAGGGTATTATAAGTTAGTTTCGAGCCAAATGTTTGTATCACCAAGAAATAATCGAGCTACATCCACCTTTAAGTATACGCATCGGCTTAGAATCACCAGCTGAATCGATTTAACGGTGTCTGTCTGTCCGTCTGCTGTCCATCTAAGCTTGTTCACACTCTATAGGTCGCAATTGTCGTCCGTTTATCATGAAATTTTGCAGAAGTTACTTTTTTGGCCAAGGTATTGAATTTTGAGGAAATATCCATATAATCCATATAATTTAGATTATTGCTGCTCTAGAGTACACATTTTACATGGGATCATGACAAAATTATCAGGATCGTGTTCATTTTGAACTACAAACAGCTAGCGGGAAAGTGGACCACATGGGTCCACGTTTTGATATAGCCCCAATACAAATGTACCTCCGATTTACACTATTACTGCTGTAAAATGCACATTTTAAATCGGATCGTGTATAAATTTCCCACACAATGTTACATTTAGACTAGAAGCACCTATTTTGAAAGCCAGCTATATGGGTCAATGTTTTGGTACAGCCCCCATACAAATGGGCCCCCAGTTTACACTATTATCGCTCTAGAACCCACATCTTACGATGGATCTTGATAAAATTTTGCAGATCGTGTTATATTTCAATAAAGAATACCTACTTTAAAAGTGATATATAACGGCCCACAATTTAATGTAGCGCCCTTACAAATGGGCCCCCATTTTAATTATTTGTCGCTAGGACCCACATTTTACATCGGAAGTTTTCAAATTTTGCAGATTATATTATATTTCAACTAAGAATACATACTATGAAAGTCCAATATATGTGTCCATACTTTAGTATAACCCAAATGCTATTACAGCTCTAGAAACTACGTCTTACATAGGATCATGATATATTTCAACTAGGAATACCTACCGTAAATGAGAAATATATAGGCCCATGTTTTGGACCAGACCCCAAGTGTTGATAAAGGCCCCTTTCAAATGTCGGTCCGATTCATCCTATTACTACTGTATAATTTGTATTTGTCTGTCGGAAAATTGGATCAATTATCATATTATTTACCATATTCGTTAAATATGACTAAATATGAATTTATACTGTATAATTTATATGAACTGTATAGAATTGCTCCCATGAAATACCTGGGCTTAGTAAAAGCGAGGTATATACGCAGGTAGTGGTGTAGGGTATTATATATTCGGCCCCGCTCGACTTCAGCCTTTCCTTACTTGTTACATTTATATTACTTATATCATCGAGCATATTATTATTTGTGCTACAGTTTCAGACTATATAATGTATGTATGTCTTATGGATACATATAGCTGAATTAGTGACACTAACTGAAAGCTATCAGAAATCGAAGTTGTTTTTCGAATTTTCAAAGAAAATGAATTACTTATTTTATTTAATTGTTTCTTTAAATTGAATAAAAGTAATTCATTCGAACAATATAGAATGAATTGCCTGCCTTTTTAACTCATACTCTTTATTTTCATCTATAGAATTTTGTACAAAAAAGTTAATTATTTTCTTCTTTTCCGATGTTTTCGGCATTTTATTTATTTCGTGCGCCCTAAGAGTGTATACCCTAATTGTGTTCTTTTAATGAAAAATTTGGTTTTCGAAATAAGATTACATATCACATAAAAATTCTAAAAAAAAATCTTCATCTAGCAACATATCTCATATTTTGAGTTCCAAATTGTATCCCCTTTGTTGTGGGAGAGTTTATGTGAGGTAAATTGTTTCTCCCAGAGAACCCACTACTCATAGCGTTTTTCTTACTTTGTTTGTTTTTGTAGCGCATTCTGATTAATTCAGTAGGGGTTGAGGGAAACTTCTCACGTACGGTTGTCACGTCGTCCGCGTACAAAACCACCTTACAGTGATGCGGCGACTTATAAGCAAGCAATTGATCAGATTTAAAATCATTTGTCTCACTCCAAAATTGTACAATGCCGTAATTATCGCATCAGAATACATGTAATTAAAGACACCATTGGCATCCGCTAATCTCTCAAATCTTTTCAGAGAAAATTTAGTTAGACCATTTTTATTTGAAGTCTCATTGATTTTTTTATTTTTTTCCTTGGTCCATTTAAGGCGTCCATTTGAATAAAAACTTATTTATTGTTTTAAAGAAGAAGCAATGTTGGACAAAGGTATTAACTCTAGAGTAGAAAACACGCTATTCTAAGGCGATAAATGATTGTTTTTAGAATTAATCTTTTGGTTGCAATGGTAATTGAGCACGTTCAATTTATGAATTCGGTACAAATTCTCTAAAGGCCATTTTAAACACACAGAATATTTGCACAAAGCGTCGCTTTGCACAAAATTTTGCATTTGTGGTTTTACATCATATGTTATTTGAGTAATAGATTACGACTACATTTCACAATTTTCAAAACTTAAGCTTATCTTAAGCTAACTCCTCTGCCCACTCTCATGTTGATGTTGCTGCTGCGCCTGTGTCGTTGTGCTAGCGTAGTAACACGTGTGGCTGCTACTATTAAACGCGCATTAGTTCTCCAATGAGTCTCTTATTACAGCGGATCGCTGGGAACGTTGTCTTCATAGTATTCTCGTGTAGTCAGCAAATAGTTGTGGTGATTGGTGTTGCACAGTGGTTTAGGCAATGCACAGAGGTAAGAAACGGCCAAAAGTTCAAAAAAAAAAATATTTTTAAATAAATTTTGATGTTAAATGAAAGATAACTGTTGAAATAACACCATTTTGTATTTAAAAAATATTTTCTAAAATAGGTTTCACAGTGGTTTCAACTTCAAAATTCCAGTTTGCATATATTCTAACAAAAAAATCTTTATTTATAACATCGAAAAGGTAGTAGTCCAAGGGATCATAAGTAAGTACTATTAATCTAAGTTGAAGTTTTCTAAATATTTTCATTAGAGCCATTTTAAGTGACCCATATTATTACAAACGGAAGTTTCCTCATTATTAAAAAGTGGGCGTACCCCGCCAATTTTTTATTTAAAAAAAATATAAATAATGTCACATATCGAAATGCCAAAGTTCAGAATTTTATGATGGTAAATAACAAAGTTATAGTTTTTTTTACCGTAAGTTACCACTGTGCAATGGTGTTAACTCCTCGCTTTTGAGTATCAAGCGTTTTGATTTTAGAAATGTCGTAAATACTGACGTTTCGCGGTGATTTGGATATTGTTTGCAGTGGTCTTGAGCTGATTTCAGTTTTCGGTCATCCTTGTTACCGCTAAGGAGATCATTATGGCTGGATATCTAAGCTGCGATAACTAAATCTAAATAAAATGTTAAAATTTCACTCAAAATAAAAAATATTTTTTTAAACTTTGTAATTGAAAAAATAATGTTGTGTTAAAAGTTTTGGATGTAGCCTGGATAATTATCCAGTGTAAGTTAAATTTTTGGTTATCGAGACTAAGCCCAAAAAGTCAAGACAAAATATTTTTTTTTAAATTTGTTTTGATGCAAATATTTATATTGTACTAGATATATTACTTGTAGGTTTTATATATTGGCTTGTCTATTGCTTTTTGGTCAGATTTGTGTATTCTATAGTGTATTTTGTTTGAAATGTGTTAACGTATTATTCGTGTTTATTTGTATAGATCCAGATCCATGAGGATGACCAACGACGTTGGCCGAAATATTAGAATTTTGAAATAAAAACAACAAATTAAAAGAAAAAACTGTCTTATAATTGTATGACCTATAGCTGAACATACAAACGGATGCACACCGCAACATAGAATCATCATGACTCTATACACAACAATACAACAGGAACACAAACAACATCATCAAGAATTTTACAAAACATAACAAACAAACATCTAACCTAAAGACTTCTGTGTCTTTTTAATGAAATGTAAGAGTGTGGGTGTAATTCAAAACTTCATACAACATATAACAAAAACTACCCACAACATATTCAGACTCAACAACAAAATCCCACCAAATACCGAAAGAGCTTTACAAAAGCACATGTATAACTTCCATATGATTCTCCTGAAGCTTTTAATACAACACAAACAAATACGTGTCAACAGAGAATCGTTGGAAACAACAAAATACATAAAACATTTCCACTATTTAAGTGCATCGTTGAGGGAGAGGAATGTGTTCAGACAATAGAGAACAGAGAAGATCAAGAGATCTCTAGAGCGAAACTAATATCACTCATTGACGATCACTTAAACACAATCAAACTTATCCAAAGAGATAAGATTATTCTTGACACAGTGGGACAGACACGGAAATTTCTGAACGAAAATGACGACATATTAATTTTGAGTGCTGGTTGAAAAACTATTCATTAGAAATCTTATTGACGTAGTGCAAAAAAGGCAGATCAAATTGCCACAGCACCGATAATTTACGGACTCCATTACGACCCATATGCACATCCATTAATGCGCCAGGTTATTGGTTATGCAAATATATAGTTGATATTCTCAAAAACGTACCAAAAGATTAAATATATAACGTAGAAGACGCAACAGAATTAAGACATAAAATTAAGAATAAGACAATTGAAAATTACGAAATATTAATATCTTTTGACGTGGTCTCACTGTTTCCGATCATACCTATAAACTTAGCCCTGAGGACAGTAGAAAAGAAGTGGAGTTTGGTTGAGATATTCACCTCAATACCGAAACAACTTTTCATGGAAATATTGACATTTTGTATTAAAGAGACTCGCTTTTTCAAGCACTGAGACAAACTATATGAATAGAAAAAGGAATGCCGATGGGATCACCCGCATCTCCAGTAATAGCTGACTTAGTAATGGAAGAATTGGTGGACACCGTTCTGGACATTATACAAGAAAATCCAAAAATCTTGACGAAATATATAGATGGCTTGTTTGGAATTATAAATAAAACCTCATTGAACAGCATACTTAACGCATTTAACAGTCAAATACAATTCACTATGGAAGAGGAAAAATATCAAAAATTACCGTACTTAGACACGGTAGTCATACGACAAGGAAATACACTTAAAATAGAATGGTATGGAATGGCATCAGGACGACTAATAAACTTCTATTCCAAACATCCCAGACATAAAATATTCAACACCGCGACGAATTTCATTAACAGAGTTCTACAAATTAGTGACAAGGAGTTTTATAGCATAAACAAACAGAAAACAAGGACAATACTAAAGTTGAACTCAATCGAAGATCTAATAAAACGTACAATCAAAAATCGAAGAAAAGAGGACAAGGGAACCGCAGAAAATCTATAAGTCCATGACGCATGTACCAGGACTCTCTGAAAGATTACAACACTTCGATATTTATGACAAAGAAAAATACTTTTTAGTAAGACGAAATCAAAAAATAAGAAAATCCAATGTGGTATACAAGATAAAATGTAATAGCGACGAGTCCAGCATATGCCAAAAGGTATATGTTGGAACGACAAAAACAAAACTGAAAACCAGACTTTCTTCCCACAAATCAGACCAAAAAACAATAGACAAGCCAATTAAGCAAAAAACCGCACTCGCAGCCCACTGTACATTGACTGGACATAAACCTAACTTTGACGATGTTTAGTTATTAGTGGAAGAGAGAAATTATGCGTCGCAGTGGAAAAAAGACTCAATTACAAGAGAGACACCGTTGGATGTGCTAAAATGTACAGACACACCATTGACAGGCATAGACGTTTACGCATAGCAAAGCTTTTTTAATTAATGTAATTATTTTATATAAATATGTCAATTCAATAGTCTAATTTGTTTGTTATGTGTTAACGTATTATTCGACGTTATTCCAAAAATTTCATTATTACATTTTACAGTTTCATTGACTTCAGTTTTTACAATGTAATTTTCTTTCTGTTATCATTACTTTATATTTTTATATCAGCGGGCCTCTTCAATATTTTTAAATCAAAATTTATATTTAAGAAATATTTTTGCTATTTCAACAATTTCTGTGTCTGATAGAATGAACGTGTTTACTGTCGTCGAGTATTAGAAACTAAAACTTAAAAGTTGAAGAGATTATTACATTAAAAATTGGAAATGAAGAAATGTGTCAACCATAAAATATTTCAACACAGACTATTATTTTTTAAAGTAGTTTCAATACAAGTACATAGTTTATACACGAAAGACTTGACTTCAACACCCTTCCCCAAACGACTTGTATTCCGGCTTTATTTCTGTGACATTCTATCATTGTTGAGTTGAGAGGCTTCGTGAGCATATCCGCTAACATAACTTCGGTTGGGCGGTAAACGCATTTAATATCGTTGTTATCGACATGATGTTTGATAAAAACAGCTTTGTGTCAATGTGTTTAGTTTTGTTGCTCAATTTATCTTCTTCTATCATACGAAGACATCCTTGAGTATCTTCATATATTGTTGTAGCTTGCGGAACCGTTAAGAGCTAACCAAAGCGACAAAGATTCAAGAACAATTTTACCCCCTTATTTCAATAACCATCCACTGCGTTGCACAAAAGTTGCTTCACTGACCATAAAATGTACATAAAATACGCAATTTGCACAAAACGAAAATTTCTCTGAGAACATTATTGCTTTATTGACCCGTTATGAAGAGCGGTTCAATTTTTAAACCTTTGAGACTTAAGTGATAACGTAAAACATATGTGGTACGAAAAATGTACCACCGTCGCGAAAAATATGGAAAATATATGGTACAAAAATTAAACCAATGCCGCCGAAAGAGTTAAGACAACTTAAGCAGTATATATAATCGTATGTCACAAACCTTAATGTACTTAATGGAACTTTTCGTTATGTTTGGTCAGCTGTCATTTGCTTAAGCAAAGAGCCAAACTGATCGCACATTCCGTACGGAATCAGCTGTTCTGTTTTATTTGTGTAAAAAAATTACAAAAATGACGACTGAAGACGATGAAAGTGCTTTTATTATTAAATTAATAGAAAATGTAGAGAAGAAAAAAATGTCTTTATGACAAAAGGAACCCTTTTTACTTTAACAGAAATGTTAAGGAAAGAGCGTGGAACCCATTCCTTCTCCAGTCATGGTTAATTTCTCGAACTGAACAGGAATGTATTATTTATTTTATTTATTTCCCTAATTGACTTTAATGTGCACAGCCCTTCGACTGCTAATTTTAATAATTTTAGTATGTTTAAATATATTAATTTGTTAATCATTTTTATGCACACAAATTACCAAAACGACAACGTTGATTTTTGAAATTACCTTAAGTTTGCTTATGCACATTATGGTTGGGCCTTTACATCTGTAAGCAATGTTCGTAACCATATTGCTTCTCTACATACTTCCGAGAGTGAAATAAATTCGGATTCAGTAGAAGAGAGTGCAACACTTTTTTGTTTCCTGCAGCACCAACGCAGTAAGCCGTTATTTATTTGAGACAGGAAACCGGTGTTAGACTTTCGATCCAATTTATTTCGGCCCAACTGGCATCGGCATAGCCTTTCAAACGGTTTTGATTTGAATCGTTATCGCTCAATTTTAAATAATGTTCGGGCGTCCCTTTTAAATAACGTAGAACTCGTTTAAGCTCATTCCAGTCCTCCTTTGTAGGACAATTAGTCTTCTGAGCTAGAATTGAAATACTTGACGATATATGGGCCTAGAATTTACAGCAATATATAATAAACACCCGATCAGTTTCTGAAAGTCTTTGTTATAGCTCAAGTTTTTCTTCAACATATCCATTTCTTCATTCATGGCCTTTTTCCATTCTTCATTTTCCGTCATAATTAGGCAACTTAGCATCAATTAACAGACAGCTCACCATTTCCACTAGATACCTGTTTTTCCGCTCTGCCATTCCATTTTGTTGTGGATTATACGGCACAGTGAATTCATGCTTTGTACCTCTTTTCTTCAAATGTTCTCGCAGAGCAGTATACTCTCCGCCGTTATCTGTTTCTTCGAATATTTATTGAATTTATTTTTGACCATTTCTAAATAAATTGACACATTTTCGAAAACTTCGGACGTCGACACAATTGAATTATGGGAACAGTCCCTGGAATCCCATTCGGATTTGCCCCTTTGGTCGCAAATGGAGGAATTTTTGATAAATAGATATCATGTTCTGGAGAGAGTTGACAGTCTTCGACCTCAACAAATAAATCAAGTGTCTAGAAATCATGGCCAGACTCAGAATAATTCGCACAAGTTTTGTCCCCTATGTGATAAGATGCATTTATTGAGGAATTGTCCTCAGTTCTTAGGACTTTCGGTGAAACAGAGGATAGATCTTGTTTGCGATAACGGTTACTGTGACAACTGTTTAATGGTTGGACATAATAGTCAATAGTGCAGAAGTATGAATACGTGTACGTATTGTAGGAGAAAACATCACAGTACACTACATTTAGGCAGGAATGGGTCTAAGTCAAGAAATTCTAATTCTAATGGAAACCAGAATAACGGTAGTAGTCCCGTCCGGACGGAGACGAATCATGTCGGTGCAAATAATTCTGTAGAAGGGCCATCTAGTTCAATCTCATCGAGCCATTTAAACAATGTCCAAACCCATTTGTCCGTAGGTCAGGATGACATAATGTTACCGACCGCTTTGGTCCAGATTCGATATGCAGGTGAAACGTTTACCGTACGAGCATTCATAGATTCTGCGTCAAAAAATCCTTTTTGACAAGCAGTATAGTTGAGAGATTAGGAATCAGGACTCAGAATGCGAACTATAGGGTTAGTAGTCTGGGCGGTACAGTAGTTGCAAATTCGGATAAGATTTGCACCGTTGATTTGTTTGCCGAAAAGTATGATTTTCATCTGAGTACCCAAGTCTTAGTAGTCAGGAATCTAACAAGCTTATTACCTACGCGAATGATTCCCATCTCAGAGCTCACCGATGTGAGTGATTTAAATGTGGCAGACCCGGGCACAAGTTGATATGCTCTTGGGCAGTGATGTTATTCCATATATCGTGTTGGAAGGAACCAGGAAGCATGTGGTGGGAAATATGGTAGCGCAAAATTCTATTTATGGATGGTAGAAGTGCCACTTACATTGTTTCAAGAAGTGATGAAGATATAGGATCATTGAGAAGAGAATTTTGGGAACAGGAGGTCTCACGTACTCCAATTTCATCCGATTTTAATTTATACTGTGAGGACATGTATAAAAAGACGACGTACCGACGGCCAAAATGTGAGATTACCCTTTAAAAAGGAATTTCCAGATACCGTATTCTTGGACTCCTCCAGGTTCGTAGCAAAGAGTACGAACAGTACGAGCATATGGTAAAGTTGCAGAGAGACAAGGACCTCGCAGAGATATATAACAATGTCCTGGAGATATATAACAATGTCAGGATCTCGTTCATGGTCCTCCGAAAACCACTAAAAGAAATTTATTTACATTGTGACGTTTAGACAGAGTCAATCAGTTTTTGCAATTGCTTTGTTTTTACACGCATTGTTGATAGTTTGGGTACTTCGGTCACACTTTTGTACCAAGCAATACAAAAAAAATACAATACTGTTTTTGTTTATTCCGTTTGTGCACAGCTAACAAATACATTTTTCTGTTCACTCAATACAAATTGGTGGTGGACATACTCCTATACGCATAAAGCTCAATTTGCAAATAAGCCTGCGTAGTCTAGTGCAGTCGTAAACAGCTTGCAATCAGAAGGTACCTTGGTTCAAATCCCAGCTGCCGCGAAGTTTGAAAAAAAAAAGAAGTTTTTTGTCTTTAAATTTTCGTAATAGTTTCTTCTGTTATTGGTGTAAACAGAAAACGCGAATAATTTTGTAGTAAAAAACGGCAAATACAAACTCCATATAAGCATACTGACCACATACAGAAGTAAGCCTTCGTGGTGTAGTGCAAGTTTGTGGGATTTGTAAACTGAAGGTCTTAGGTCCCGGCTGGCGCAAAAATTTCAAACAATTTTGTTCAATAAAATTTAATTATATAAAGATTCTACTGTTAATTGTGCCAGCAGCAGAAACAATTTTGTATTGAGACAACAAGTATAAGCTCATATACACATACTGACTGCTAAGCAGGTTCAGGTTCGATTCCCGGCCAGCGCATATCAGTGCATTAAAAAAAATAATAAATATATATTTTTTTTTAAAGAAGGTACACGGCAACATGAGTTCAGCTATTTGTACTAAATTCGAGTATGAATCGGATAATTCGCTAAGAGTGTGTGCAATATTCGCAAAGATCCCTGAGAAAGAACTCTCCGAGTCCCTTCTAGAAACTAAACTAGAAGCATTAGAAGAATACTGGCATGGTGTCCGCAATGCTTATGAGAGTGTCTACCATGCTAATGACCAAATTGTAGATAGAATTTTCAAGCAAATAGCTAAAGAAACATGTATCAGAAAACAAAGGCCAGTATGATAGACATGTTGAAGGGTAAGAGAGATCATACGAATACCCAACAGAGGACTGACGCCACGAGCGCGTCACTATTTCATAGTTCCGCTATTTATCCTGTGAATACGACTTTTGATACTTCAGAAATTTGTATTAAGGTGCCACCTTGCGATACCCAGGATTTCCATGGAAGTTATGAGAAATGGCCCGCGTTTAGGGATATGTTCACGGCAATATATGGGAATCACCCCGCCTGACTCTGGCTCAGAAGTTATATCATTTGCGTAATAAGACGAAAGGAGAAGCTGGAAGGATCGTTAATAAATATCCTCTGTCCGACCAGAATTACTCATTGGCTTGGGAAGTCCTTCGGGCCCGCTATGAGAATAAGAGAGTTTTAGTCGACAAACAACTGGAAATACTTTTTAACATTCCAGCAGCACAAACGGACAATGGTCAGGATATAAACAGAATTCAGTCAACGATAAGTGACTGCCTAGCGATTCTGACAACACACGATGTCGAAGTAGGACAATGGGATCCTATCCTTATCCATTTATGTTCGACAAAATTACCCGTCGACACAATTGAATTATGGGAACAGTCCCTGGAATCCCATTCGGATTTGCCCCTTTGGTCGCAAATGGAGGAATTTTTGATAAATAGATATCATGTTCTGGAGAGAGTTGACAGTCTTCGACCTCAACAAATAAATCAAGTGTCTAGAAATCATGGCCAGACTCAGAATAATTCGCACATGTTTTGTCCCCTATGTGATAAGATGCATTTATTGAGGAATTGTCCTCAGTTCTTAGGACTTTCGGTGAAACAGAGGATAGATCTTGTTTGCGATAACGGTTACTGTGACAACTGTTTAATGGTTGGACATAATAGTCAAGAGTGCAGAAGTATGAATACGTGTACGTATTGTAGGAGAAAACATCACAGTACACTACATTTAGGCAGGAATGGGTCTAAGTCAAGAAATTCTAATTCTAATGGAAACCAGAATAACGGTAGTAGTCCCGTCCGGACGGAGACGAATCATGTCGGTGCAAATAATTCTGTAGAAGGGCCATCTAGTTCAATCTCATCGAGCCATTTAAACAATGTCCAAACCCATTTGTCCGTAGGTCAGGATGACATAATGTTACCGACCGCTTTGGTCCAGATTCGATATGCAGGTGAAACGTTTACCGTACGAGCATTCATAGATTCTGCGTCAAAAAATCCTTTTTGACAAGCAGTATAGTTGAGAGATTAGGAATCAGGACTCAGAATGCGAACTATAGGGTTAGTAGTCTGGGCGGTACAGTAGTTGCAAATTCGGATAAGATTTGCACCGTTGATTTGTTTGCCGAAAAGTATGATTTTCATCTGAGTACACAAGTCTTAGTAGTCAGGAATCTAACAAGCGTATTACCTACGCGAATGATTCCCATCTCAGAGCTCACCGATGTGAGTGATTTAAATGTGGCAGACCCGGGCACAAGTTGATATGCTCTTGGGCAGTGATGTTATTCCATATATCGTGTTGGAAGGAACCAGGAAGC
Organism: Polietes domitor; assembly: GCA_947397865.1. Lineage (NCBI taxonomy): Eukaryota > Metazoa > Arthropoda > Insecta > Diptera > Muscidae > Polietes > Polietes domitor. Next base: position 82,425,329 of record OX377618.1, on the reverse strand, counting down.
ATGTGGTGGGAAATATGGTAGCGCAAAATTCTATTTATGGATGGTAGAAGTGCCACTTACATTGTTTCAAGAAGTGATGAAGATATAGGATCATTGAGAAGAGAATTTTGGGAACAGGAGGTCTCACGTACTCCAATTTCATCCGATTTTAATTTATACTGTGAGGACATGTATAAAAAGACGACGTACCGACGACCGACGGCCAAAATGTGAGATTACCCTTTAAAAAGGAATTTCCAGATACCGTATTCTTGGACTCCTCCAGGTTCGTAGCAAAGAGTACGAACAGTACGAGCATATGGTAAAGTTGCAGAGAGACAAGGACCTCGCAGAGATATAAAGGGTGATTTTTTAAGAGCTTGATAACTTTTTTAAAAAAAAAAACGCATAAAATTTGCAAAATCTCATCGGTTCTTTATTTGAAACGTTAGATTGGTCCATGACATTTACTTTTTGAAGATAATTTCATTTAAATGTTGACCGCGGCTGCGTCTTAGGTGGTCCATCCGCTTAGTCCAATTTTGGCATTTCCACGTTTTTGAGTAACAGAGACCCAATTGGTGCGAACGGCGACGAATCGAAAATTGGTGGTCATCATTAACACTGGCCGATACAGCTGCGATATTTTCTTCAGTTCGCACTCTACGTAAGCGTGTTGGTGGTTTAATGTCCAACAATGTAAATTTGGTGCGAAATTTAGTCACAATAGCCCGAATAGCCGCTTCAGTGGGTCGATTAAACTGACCATAAAATGGAAGCGCGCAATGAACTTTCTTAACAGAGCACGCATTTTGATAATAAAATTCAATAATTTGCAAGCGTTGTTCGTTTGTAAGACGATTCATGATGAAATGTCAAAGCATACTGAGCATCTTTCTCTTTGACACCATGTCTGAAATCCCACGTGATCTGTCAAATACTAATGCATGAAAATCCTAACCTCAAAAAAATCACTCTTTATAACAATGTCCTGGATGAATACTCGAATTTAGGCCATATGACAAGCACCAGTTCTGTAGAAGTTTGTAAGAAGGGAAAGTTTTTCTCATATTATTGGCCACATCATGCGGGTTTTCGACCAGAAAGTGCGAGTACAAAAGTAAGGGTGGTATTTAATGGATGTTTTACACATAGGACCAACATTGCAAACAGACCTCATGGCTGTGATTTTAAACTGGCGTTTGTACAAATATGTCTTCAATGGTGACATCGAGGAAATATACCGCCAAATCGTGGTAAATAAAGCCGATCGCCCATATCAAAGAATTCTATATAGGGAAAATCTTGGCACTCGGGGATGTAATTCTCTAGATTTAGCGCAGAATTCAAGATGGTGGCACGGTCCAGCCTGGCTTCTAAGGTCGCAGGATAATTGGCCAACATTAAGTCCACCGTCTCCGACTGCACCTGAACAAAGGATTCATTTCTCCACACAAATAAATAGGAGTCTCTGTTATCGATTTTCGTCCTATCCCCGAGCCTTATCTGTCATTACCTATATGTATAGATTTATTAGTGCGGCATGCAAAATATCTGGTATTAAGGCCAGTCGGGAAAAAACGTTTTCTCAAGCGGAACTTACTCACGCGAAGACGGTCTTGGTGTTGATCACACAATGCTCCCATTTTTCCCAAGAATATGATAAACTGAGTACCTAAAAGCCCTTGTCGAGACAGAGTACTCTGCGCGCCCTGAATCCCTTCCTAGATGGTCATAGTGTGATTCGAGTTAATGGGCGACTCGCCAATGCATCAATGACATACGATGAGAGATTTCCGATAATAATTCTGAATTCATCTCAACTTTGTCAAATATTTCTCGGATTCGTCCATAAAGTACTCGTCAATGCAGATGTGTCCCTTACGATGAGTACTGTTCGAAATCAATTTTATATTCCCAGTCTGAAACGGTTAATAAAGAAATGTGTCCACGGATGTTTGATATGTGTTCGGTATAAGCAAAAGATACGGACCCAGATTATGTCTGCTTTACCATTGGATTGGTCATCGTTGTCCTTACCATTCACATATTCTGGTGTCGACTTTGCTGGACCATTTCAGATTAAGGCTGATATGTTGGGAAACTCCCCGTACCCGTATCATATGCATGCATATTTGTATGCCTCGCGTCAAAAGCAGTAGGTGTAGAAGCTTGCTCAAGTTTATAGGAAGAAGGGACCGGCCGAAGTGTCTAATGTCAGATAATGGTACCAATTTCGTTGGTGCCACCTCAACGCTCACAGCCGCAACGTCAAAAAAATCAGCGCCAACAGCAGAAGCGGCCGAACCCGAGGCAACGCATGCGTCTTCGTCAGCAGCAACCATCCCAGGCTCAACGTCCAAAGCCCCAGCCCCAATGTAAGCCAAAGCAGGAGAGGCAGGAGCAAATTTTGCTGGACGTGGAGAGCCCCAATCCAGACGCTCAACGGTTAGTCCAGCAGATAGTGTCGGCGTTGGGCAAGCTGGCTGGGGTCCATAATGTTGCACCCGTGCAAGGGGCCGGCATGTTGACGATCGATCAGGTCCTGTCGATGATGACATCGACTTGATCGATCTCAACGACTAAGTGTTATCCCTGACACTGGTAGGCCAGGATTGCGGCCAACTTAATATGTTTGTGATCTCCACTTTGCTTTGTTGTTTCGCAAAAGGTACAAGTGATTTTCCAAAGACCACCGTGTCAATAAATAATAAAATATACTTCTCAAACCCCGAACCCGACAGTGTTTTTATTTAAAGGAACCAACGCGTAAGTAAACGCCTTTTACTTACGTTACTTTTTGTTACTTGTGATTTCGTTCCTTGCATTTTCGTGCAACAATAACCACACTACAGAAGCTTCTCACAAGATTCCGTCTTTGAGAATCTAACGAGTCCACCATCCTGGCAGGATCTCGTTCACCATGAAATGATGGAATGAAAAGAACGTCTCTTAAATCCACTGAATGTTCATCTCCGCCCCTATTCATCATTTTTATTTTACACGAACCCTTGCCGCTAGGCGTTATTGTTTCTCCACTTGCCATACAATAACTTGTCCAGATATATAAAATCATTGGTACTGATATGGCATGATGCATCAGAGTCCAGAACACAATTTGTAACACTATTTGCCAGACCGAAACATATATTTTCGACATTCGCTGCGCAAAAATTGGTTTCATGTGCCTGATTCGGTTTCGCATTCTTCAGTTTCCAACAATTATTCATGATGTCACCCTTCTTGTGACAATGATTACACACCTTTTCTTTATTATTCTTGAAACGTGACGTCGATTCGTAAACTGCTCAACAGCATCGCAAATAACCATCTCTCCGAAAAGGTTTCACCCAAAGTCTCCAGCTTTTCAAATAAGATTTTCATTTCCATGATGTGCTCGGAAATGTGACGCTCCGTGGAAAACCGCAAACCACATATATTCCGCATTAACCGAACACTGGATCCCAACGTATCCTTCTCATGGTGACTTCTTAAAATTTCCCAGGCTTCTAACGCTGACTTCGCTTTCTTGATGGGAAACAATTGGGAATGCTCTACAGATAATTCAATTATCGCAGTAGCCTCGTCATTGCTTTTCATCCATTCTTCCGTTGATTTGTTTAGACTGGAATCAATGACGCATTTCCACAATTTCTCCTTTTTAAGGATAAGCTCCAGCTTATGCGTACTATAAGGAATAGTTTTCACAATTTAAATTAACGAATGAAGCTTTAAAAAAATCCACGGCTCTGGGCCCATAACCTGTCGCCGAGTATTAGAAACAAAAACTTAAAGGTTGAAAAGTTTATTACAGACTAAAAATTGGAAATGAAGAAATGTGACAAACATAAAATATTTCAACACAGACTACTAGAATTTTTTTGCAAAGTAGTTTGAATACAAGTAGTTTATACACGAAAGACTTGGCTTCAACATATACAATGTTTGAATGACTTTGCTAAATGAATTGCTCTGTTTATGTTTTCTATTTCTTCTTTTATGATTTCAAATTTGTATTTTGCCTTTAAGCTAAGGTATTCTGTAAAATTTCACTATTTTAAGGTTTTGATAATATTGTTATTCAATTCTCTAATGTTATTAGGTCTGTTCGATAGGGATTACTAGCTTAATATTTGTACGGATGAGTGCGGATGTGTGAAAGGAAGAAGAGGGTGAGATTCCGGTACGTTCTTGACCTGGGTATTTCTAATGCTATCGAGTGTATCGGCACACCCTTATGTCAATGAAGTGTAACACCGTAAAGGATATGGAGATGGGCGCGACTCACGTGAATATGTGAGGTGTTGTGAAAATTTGAATATTGAGCTCATTTTATAACATGAATTTAATGGTTTGGGAATTATCAAATATTATTATCCTTGGAACTCCAAAATATAAAATAATGTCCCTCAAAGCATTCGTACTACAACGAATTAAGGGAATTAGTCTCTTGACGTTAAAATTTTGACGTTATCGGTCGAAATGAATTGTGTGGCCTGCATGAGTATTGGTGTGGAACTGATTTTTGTGTCATTCGCTCATATTTATTTTCTTTACATACTTTGCAGATTTTAAACACATTTTCATCTTTTTCATCATTGAAGGGAAATAATGTTTCTCCATAATTTGATTTCGGTTCTCTGAATAATTTCTATGTGTCATGTTTTGTCTGTCTATGAACCTACCTTGCAATGTAATAATGGCAATAGTTAGTCAAGGTGGATAGTAGAAAACAATAACATAGAATTTTAGAGTTAATGGTCCTAAAAATATGCTGGGGCATTTCGTATCCTGCCCGATCGTCTTGGTGTATCTTCTAGATTGTTAGGAGTTGAACATTGTGTTAGGGGTGGTTCTTGAATAACAGGATCTGGTACATGGCGTTCGACGCGAATCTCTTCCACTACTCGTTTTGGGGTTTCCAATCGTTCTGCGAATGTGTCTCTTCTTGTTTTCTTCTATGCCTGACTTGTATAGATGGTTTATATGTCGTTTCAAATTGTAGTCATTATCCAATCGCACGTGTCAAACTACCAGGTCGCTTTATTTTTGTCGCCTTATCTCCCACGCTTAATTGACGCACATTTGGTGGAGTCGATAAAGTCTTAGTTTTTTCCTGTGGTCGTATGGCATCCAGTTTTGCGCATTGCTCTACTTGAGCAGGATAACATCGAACAATTTCTTGTACCTTTATAGGTAACGGAGTTTGATCGTCTTCCATAGACTTCAATTTGTTTCTCAACGTCTGTCTGTAACGATCTGCTAATCCGTTCGTAGACGGATGTCCAAGAGCTATGAACTTTTTAACGATGCCATTGTTGTGACAGAAATTGTTTAATTTTGACTATAAGTTGTATTATATAAATTAAGTGGAATTCCAACTCAATTGCCTTTGAATAGTACACTATCTTGTATTGAAAAGCTCGAATCAAAATTTTTCCCATTTATCAAATCTCTCTTCAGTTTGGAAAGTTCTGGGTCTTTATCGGTTTCCATGGCTATAGATATCGCAGTAATTGTACATGTAGACATTTAGTTTTTTACTTGATCTTGAACCGCTCTCACTTCTCCATCCAGAAAATGCTTGAAATTTGATTTGTCGATTTACATATAGGCGCTCTTGAAAGGCACTCTGTATTGACGCTTTCTTCAGCTTTTCGATGCGTACCTTAAGAGCCTTGTGGATGTCATTGATGGTGTTATTGCTCCCTGGTGGAAACTTCTTGATAGAGGTCGATTATCGGTTATGAGTGTAAACTAGGGACTGGTAAATCGATTTCGATTTTGGTGGTCAAAAGATTGTTTTTTAGAACCGATTTTACACTTCCAACTTAATAATGAAATCGGTTTTAAGTGACGATTATTCGAAATATCTAACAACCGTTTTATAAAATGCCACCCGTACACTATTATATTGAACAGTACACTTGTGCAGCATTTCTTCAATGTACACTTTTTACCTTATGACCACCCACTTTGTACAAATGTACACTTTTATTCACTCTTCCCACTATTTCCACATTTAGAGTTTTAAATGAATTTTAAGTATTTTTAAATAGTTTGGCAACTCTACATGTTTTATTATAAAATTTACTGCCTGGCCCACGATGTCGAACGTTCGCTGGCTTCTCATGCGACAAACAACTGATTTGGGACCCACTAAAAGGTCTACTAACTTTTCTGTCATCTGAGCGAATAAAAATGTCAAAATCACTCAAAATGTCAAAATCACTGTGTTTTGTCTGCCGCTACCATAAATAAATAAAACACACAAAACAAATTTATTTTATACTTTTATTGCTCTCCTCTCTACTTCATCCTTCTTCCTCCGCGTTCGAGATAATCTCGCCACGAATTTCATAGGCATCAATTGAGTTGTCAGGGCACTTGTTGTTGCACATATTGTGCAGAACGCAGCTCGCATTTATACTTTCAGATGATCCGTGCACTGGAGTGTTTTTGTTGTAGGGTCTTTCGGTTACGTTCCTTGAATTCCTAAAGGCTTTAGTTTGTGGCAAAAATTAAGCTAGTAAGCCCAATCGAACTGACCTATTATAACAACACTTTATATACGTCGGCATTGAAATATGTTGTATTTATTTGATATTTAAGCGAATATTGAAAAAATAATCGACTACGTAAAATCGATTTTTAAGTTCGATTAATCGATTTTAAAAATAGAAATAATAATGTTGGTTGTAAAGTTGAAAATTGATTTGCAATCCAGTGTACCCTAGTGTAAACTCCCTTCCATGTAAATATGTAAAAAAATTATCAACTGCAAAAATAATAGCCAATGCTTCTCGATCGAGCTGACTATAATTTTGTTCTGCTTTTGTCAACGCTCGAGAGATAAATGCCACAGGACGTTCATTGCCGTTCATTATGTGACACAACTCTGCCGCTATGCCAACAGGACTAGCAAGCTAAATTAACGGACAAAGTCTCATTATAGGGAACTAGAGCTCTATCTGCAACTATTTTTTGTTTTGGTTTGTTGAAGGATTTCCTGCCTTTTTCTAATAAATGACGCAATTGAAATCTTACTGTTGATACTTCTGGAATGAAACTGTAGTAATAAGTAATCATTCATAGAAATCTACTTAAATCGTTGCCGGTCGAGGTATATTGATAATTGTATCGATCCTACTTTTATATTTTAAGAGTCCAATTTTTTTCTGTTTTGAAATATTCGCGCTTGTTTATTTATGTGTAATTGATACAATATTATTCGTTCCAAACAATTTTTCTTTCCAGATATTGTAATATTTGGTCAACAATTCTGTTAAACTCACTCGCAGGAGTTTTGATACCAAATGACAATCGGTTCATTCGATAGGCTCCTCTATGCGTTGAAATGGTCTGGATTTCTTTGCTCTCTTCGTCGGTCTGAACGTGAAGGTATGCAGGTCCAATTTACAGAAATATTTTAAATTTTTGAGACTTCAAAATATCATCGACTAACTACATTGGATAGTGGTCAGCTTCTAGTTGAGGATTCCTTGCAATTTTACAGTCTACACACATTCTCACATTACCATCCGGCTTCGGTAGCACTACCAGCGGCGAACCCTAGTTACTTTTGTAATTCTCCCTTTTTTTTCCCAAACTATCAAGTACTTCGTGCAAATGTGGATCTCGTTCTGTAATTTCAAACTACACATTCTATCCGGAATACATCCCACTCTTTCTTCATAAATTTCGTAGTACTTTTGAACTATCTGGGTTACGGACTTCACGTGATTTGTTACACAATCGTTTTCCTTACCACGTTCCTGGTTGATATCACTGAGGTTGATGTTTAAGTGACGAATCCACACTCTTCCTAGAAGTGGTGTATGTTTAGATGACACTACATAAATTGTTCTTTTGAATTTTGATTTTTATATTTGACATTAACGTCAACAACACCCAAGGGGACGAATATATCTCCGGTGTATGCCCGAAAAGCCACTGTTAATTTTTCATAGATTTTTGAATGTTTTTGTAGTCTATTTCAGGATGAGGGTATAACCGGTACCGGAGTCTACTTCGAATTGTTGCTCTTTTTCCTTCAATAGAAACGTTGGTATAGAATTTTCGATGATTTATTCCGAAAAAGTCTTCAGTTGACATTTGCAACTCAGGTGTTTTTGGTGTGTTGTTTGTATCTACGACATTCGTTGATATTTTCTTTGTATACCCCCACCTAGGAAGGGGGTATATTCACTTTGTTATTCCGTTCGTAATACCTTAAAATATTAGTCGGAGACCCCATAAAATATATATATTCTGTGTTCTAAGGCGATCTAGCCATGTCTGTCTGTCTGTTGAAGGCACGCTAGCTGCCGAACGAAATTAGCTAAGAGGTTATTTTCCATATGTGTCTCATAGTTACTGATCGGTTGGGATTGCAAGTGGGCGAAATCGGCCCAGAGGGAAATGTTTTCCTTAACAAAGACTGAAAATACCCCCTAGTATTTAGATTATTTAAGCAAATTTTTTGAAAATTGTTGCTTTTCATACACTTGAAATTTGTTGCGTACATTCCTTTTATTAACGTGAAAACACAAAAAAGTACAACAAAATATTTAACGGGTGAAATGTGTTAAAAATTCTACCAATTATACGACAACAGCTAGAAACATGAAATTCGGTGTGTGCATCCCTCTAATTGCGTAGACACGTAAAATTTGTACTTTTGGGACGAAAAGGGATAAAAGTTGTACCACTGGTACAACACCAACTAGAATCATGATATTCGGTGTGTACATCCCTATAATTACGTTGACACGTACAATAGAGGGATTTTTCGAAATTCGTACTTTTAAGGGATACGAGTGGAATAGAGGGATAAAAATGGTACCACCCAAACCGCTGAAGTTGAAATCATGAAAATCGGTGTATGCTTTCATCGGACTGTGTAGACGTGAAACATGAAGGAATTTTTCGAAATTTGTACTTTTAAGCAGAAAATGGAACAAAAGGGGATAAAAAGGTACCAATCAAACGGCTGCATTCAGAATAGTATACATCTCTTATTTGGTGCCCTAATGCTGCAACACACATAAATAGGGTTGAAAAAATCCAAAAACCGTTCATAAAGTTTGCTTTATTTACACTGATTTTTTCTGATCCATGACCACCATGTTTGCTTCTTTCCTTAAAATCTTTAGAATCGATATGAGATATTGTGTCTTTAATGTTTTTCATGGCGTTGTTTCTGGTTCTGTTGACTGTTCTGAATTGTTGTCGTTTGTTTAAATTAGTGCTCTAAGACACTATATGCCATACACATTTTTACAATTATGTCCTTAATTAACCTCCACTTAAATCAATGAAACTTTACAACTCTATTTGTGAATCGATAGATTTAAGTCTTCCTAGCTTTAAGTTTAAAATATTGTTAAATAACATAATAAATTAAATGTTATAATTATATTTGTATATTGCTAGTCTGTAAGGAACTTTATTGTCCATAGACTTAATAAATGAAATATGAAAAAATAGTGAAATTAGGTGTGTACATTGTTCTGACTGTGTAGAGGCGAAAAATAAAGATATATTATATTTTTATATATTTTCAGCCACTTTATCTGTAGCTGAATCAAGAAATTGGAAATGGGGAAAATGTTTCTCCCTAATGACGCCTGACAGTACACCTAATATTTAGAGCACAGTTTTGAAGATTGCTGCCTGATGTTCACTTTTTATTTTATTTGTTTGTAAAACAACCAAGGCGTATTTATAAAGGTGATAGCAGGAGCCCAGCTGACTGAAATTTTTTCATTCAAAAGTAACCGAAACTGTCAAATCCCATATATTTTGCTTTTACAGTATGGCTCACCATTCAAAAAAGTACTTGTATTTTGTTGTTGCCGAATTTGTTTTTGCTCTGCTGCTATCACCTGTATAAATACGTCTTGAAAACAACAAGATAATAAATATATTATACATGACAGTACAGGTTTAAAAAGAGACGTGTACTGAATATGAAGAATTGTCTCTCTGACGTTAAACAATTTATTCGAGACAGGATAAGCTCTTTTCTCCTATTGGATCTTGCTAAACGGATACGGGCAAACAGATATGTTATGATACAAATTTGCTATCTCTTTTTCAGCAGAAAATCTGCTCTTACATCAGACTTTTTGCTTTCTTTTACTGACAAATTCCTTTGAGTGTAGGGATTAAATACGTTTAGACAAGCAGTAATCGTATAGGTAATGGTGTGGTTGTCTGAACGGCCCAAAGATTTCGCAGCATACCATAGATTTTTCCAACGATTCCATTTATGTGGTTATCCAGTACCTCAATTCTGTAACTTTTCTAACGATATTGTCGTTATCGTTAATTAACGATAACTGTCGGTTGTTTTAGCGAAATTGCTATTCTCTAATTTTTAGTTAACGACTTGTTTCGATAACATATGTTTTTGCAAGTTAACGACGAATATCTTTTCAAATATGAGAATGTCAAAAATGGATTTGTAAAAAAATACAAAAATAAACACTTTTCAAACAATTCTTTTGAGTAATAAATATGGAAAAAAATGTGTAAGTATATATTATTATAATTAATAATAATTATAATATGTATTTAATTAGGAAAAAAATACGCGGTCCGCGAGCCACACCGGCACAACATGCAGCGCTGTTGGCCTTTTTGGAGAAAGAAAAAGGTTTAGCAGAAGGCAAGTTTGCTTCTCAACATGGTAGGGAAGAAACCAGGAAAAAGTGGTGTGAAATTGCGGATGAACTTAACCAAATTCCTGGAGCGGTTAAAAGTGCAGAGCAATGGCAAATTGTAAGTACAATATTTATGTTTGTGTAAAAACTTCGCTACGATGAGTATTTAAAAAATTTAGGTATGGAGGGATATTAAGTCCAAAACATCTAATAAATTTAGAACACTAAGAAGCCAGCAAATAGCTACTGGAAACCGGCCAATTACTCTTTCTCATCTGACAGAATATGAGCAACGAGTGGTGGATTTGACCGGTTGGGAGTACATGAAAGGAAACGATGGGTGTCCCGATAGTTTGGATATAGTAAGTAAATTAGCAATTGAGATTCCATACAAATTGTTTTAGCCCTAGACATGTTTTCTAAAAGAATATACACATTAAGGCTGGTAACAAAATAAACTCATGTTTAAACTAACCGACAGTTAGAACGGACAGCTGTAAAAATCGTATAGTTTTAACTTGGTGTTGTTTTGTTTATTGTTACCGGCTCTTAGTGCGTCCGCTTTGTCATTACAACATACCTACATATGTACACTTGTTTTTACATACATTTGCAATAAAGTATATGTATGTAAGTACGCTAAACAACGTAAGAACACATTCCGTGTGTTGAAGGTACAAGTAGACTGTGGCTTAACCTACTTTTGTGCAAATTTTAATATACTCTTCAACTCCATATTTATTGTATATACTAGACAAACAGACGAACGGGCATGGATCATCATACGGCAGGTAGATATATCTTTGTATGTTTAAACCAAACCTATGTATGTTTAAACCAAAACTTCTTCATAAGCCTTGTGAGCCATGGGCCATGACCGTTCGCTGACTGTTATGTTAAGCATATAGAACTTAATTATGGCACTATTTTACATTTTGCATTAAACAATTCGGGATCAATTCAAAAAATGAAGATATATATGTACATTAGGATGGGTCGCGGCCCATACAAATTAAACAATAATTTTCACCCACCCCCAGAAATGAAAATAGGATTGTTTAATATTTCGCCGTTGGTTAAGCCATTTGATTATTTTCTTAGAATAACTTATTAGTCGAATTATTGGGCTTTTATAGTAATGTTTTGTGTATTTTCATAGTGACAACTGAAAACTTGTTCGTATTTGATATTAGTATTTTGTAAAAAATAAGTAGCTGCAGTTAACACTTTCCGAATGGTGCCTAAATTATGAATTTATTTTCGCAACATGTCTACATTATGAACGTTTTTATACTACTTTAATTTCCAGCAAACGGAAACTTCACCAATCTGTTTAACTTCGGATTCAACTGAAGTTGAAAATACAAATTCACAAGAAATGAATTCTAATCTGAACGACGACTGTGTTATAGCAAACGTACTGGAAACGTCAACTACAGAACAACCATCGTCTGGAAAAGAAAATAAAAAACGAGTAGGAACGCCATTACCAGCACAGCCTACAAATAAACGCATGAGAAGAGATCACACAGTTAGAGATGACTTTTTGAAAATAGCTAAAACTCAAGCAGACGCTTTGATGGTATGTCGCAATTAAATTAAATAGTGATTAAGATTGTCTAAACTCATGTTCAGGTTCAGATTTGTTCACAAAATCTACTTGTTTCGAATGTTGTGATGTAATCGTCAACAATCTCCATACAAATTGTAGTATATATTTCTACAAATTCCAAAAAAGTGGATTTTGTTAACATATCCGAACATGGTTTAACTCAAATAACGTGTATTTATGTGCTGAGTATGGGAAAAATAAACTATCAAAATTATTTCCTTTGCTGGATTACTATTAATTAGTGACAGTAGTTTAATCATATCAATAATCTAACAATTTTCTATTACAATTTAAAAACCTGTGTCCTTGAAAAGGAATTGCTCAGAGAGTCGTTAAAGACTGTCCCGGGGAATTGTCGTTGTATAAGTTCAAAGGGCTGTATAAGTTCAAAGTGAACTGTCAATGCCCTTATTTCATCTGGCTGAATTTTAATTTCTTTTATTTGTTTTTTTTTTCTTCAGGTTCTTGCAAACGCACAGAAGGATCATGCCAGAGCAAATATTTTAATTGCAGAGAGTTTGTCACACTTGACAGAGATTTTAGCATTCAATAAAAGAATTGAAGAAAAACTTGCTGATATCAAAAAAAATAATTCAGCTTAATAATAATTTAAAATAAATTACAAATGTATATTTAAATTGAAATTTAATTAATTAAATACATATATACATTAATACAGATCTTTGTCGAAAATGTTATTGTTTTTTGTCGGTATTAAATGATCAAGTAAAATATTGTTCAATGATTTGATTTTGAATGCGGCGAGCTATTGCTAAAGGTTGCATTCCTTGTATGTTCACATTTTCATTTAAACTAGGTTCAGGCACATCTGTGTCATTTAAATTACCATCATTGTACCGAATTCTTATATTATGGAGAGTAGTACAAGCATTCACAATTTTTCCAGAAAATACAGGGATGTATTGTAATGTCCTATGTTTTGAAAGACATCTCCAAGTTGACTTCATAACGCCGAAAGCCCTTTCTATGCAATTACGAGTTTTGCATAGAGCTTCATTATACATAAATCTTGGAGTTGCGGGAACTTCGCCAGCCAACGGAGTCATTAGCCACGGCTCTAGGGGGTATCCCGAATCACCTAAAATTGTTTTTTAATAAATATAATATTTAATCATGCAAATATTCGTAATACCAATTAAAAACGTTCTTCTCTCACCATTGTTGAATGCCCTTTCCATAACGTCCTTTACGGGGCTACTACTCCAAATAAATGCATTATGTCTAGCTCCTGGAAATTTTGCATTGACGTTTAAAATTTTAAGTTTTGCATCACAAATCTTTAAAGTATAATGTAAAATGATATTGTAATATGAAATTAATTATTTATGTATGTACATATATATACCATTTGCACGTTTAATGAGTGATATCGGTGGTGGTTAACGTAAGCCCATTCGTGGGTTTTCGGTGCAATGATTGCAATGTGCGTGCAATCAATTGCACCTACACATCCTTCAAAAGGATATGCACTATGTCTAAATTGTTCCTTCGCACAGTTTCTTTCGTATGTTGTTGTTGAAAATTTAACCCATTCTCCTAATAGAATGTCATTTATGGCATCTGTAGTTCTATGTAAACAGCGGCTTATGGAAGTCTGACTGAGAGAAATTCCCCATTGTTCTCCCACAGGCCGCTGAAAACATCCCGTAGCATAAAACCGAATTGCAGATAAAACCTTGAGAATGATAATTTTAGCATTTGTTATATCATTATTAAAGAATTAAAATTACCTGTCTTTCGGGAGTTATTCCAGTTATTCTGTTGGAAACAAAACGGTGCTCAATTGCATCAATTATGTCGTACAGTTGGTTTTTATTTAACCTAAAAAACAACACAAATTCTCTTTCACACAAATCAAACGGATCTTCCATTTGTCGAAGAATTCTTCTTTCTTGTGTACGTATTTGATTCAAATTATTTTCTATTAACATACCAATGTATTCAAATGCCATTTTAAAATACTACGTTGGTTGAGAATCAAATTCATATGGACATCATCGACGCAAAAATGAACAGACCAATTTCAGTGTCGTAAACTTTACTTTATGAAAATAATTCTTTAAAAATACACTTTTTCTCCAAAAAAATCACCTTTTAGGCATGTTTTATATAGGAATTGACAACACTGACATAATATATGTAAACACAAAACAGCTGTTTGTATACTTAACGATATTCGGTACGATTTTACTACGGCAATTTTATTGTAGTTAGCCTACCGACAATTTTCGTAAGTTAACGATTCTTTTTAACGATAAAAATCGGTAAGAAAATGTTACGGAATCACTTTTAACGACAATTGTAGAAAACTAACGAATTTTGACAACTTAACTACCGAAAGTTGTCGTTAAAAAGTTACAGAATTGCGGTACAGGAAAGTTTGTTGTTAAACACAGATTTAGACGTTTGCACACAGTCAACCATACAGTTATAAATTCTAAAGCTACACTATTCTGGCCAAAATTAATAAAAACAAATTTTGTCATTTTTTTTCATTTAAAATATGTTTATAGGCTATTTTAAAGCATACGTTTGATAAGAAAATAAAAAATTTACCCATTTATACTACTAAATTAAATTATATATAATTTTACAAAATGTTCAGATAAAAAAGTATTTTTGATTGTATTATTATATATAAACAACGTGTTGGTTAGTCTTCCATTTTTCGATATAATTAAGAATTTGGTTTTAGTCGGGTTTAGACACAAGTTCGGTCATTTGAAAACAAGATTTAGATCATGGTTTATATCTGTTACACATGTTTGGACTTCTGCTAATTTGGAGCTTTTCTAAAGTTGTACGTCATCGGCATACATTTGAACAGAACACGAAACAGGAACATCAGGTAAATCATTAATGTACATTTAAAATAGGAGTGGGCCGAGATCCTTGTAGGACACCAGTAGAAATGTGAAGACAGTTAGATCGGATATTATCTACGACAATAGTTTGTGAACGATTTGTTAAATAGGATAAGAATCCGAAAAATGAAACATTTTTTTGGTTTTATTACTAAAATTTCATGATCTACAGTGTCAAAGGCTTTGCTGTGATCTAATAAAACTAAAAATGACACCATATTGGAGTCAAGTTTTTGTCGTATACCTTCAATTACGTCTATTAGAGTAGTTATACAACTGCATTTCTTTCTGAATCCAGATTATTTATTAGATAAATGCTTTTTCTGGTTAAGATTTATGCTCCTTTGGTTGTTCATTATCTTTTCCAATACCTTTGAAAGGAATGGTAATATGGCGATTTACCTATATTCGTTATTCTTTTTAGGGAGTGGAATGATTGTAGCTAGTTAAATAGGTGGGAAAAATAGACTTGGTAAGGATGGTATTGAATAAATATGTGAAGTATGGCAACAATTTCGGAAGAATTATTTTTAGGAAGACAGGATAAATTTCGTCCGTACCAACAGCTTTGGATTTAATAGCAATAAAGCCAGATAAAACTTCCGATTCGTCAACACAGCTAAACAACAGTTTTCCATAGGCAAAATACAAGGCCTTGTAAACATTTACAGTACAAGGAGTTACAACACCTTTCACGAAATTCTCATTTAGCTGGTTAATATTTAGGTCACTTATGTGAACAGCATTTGTTTGCTTTCCTATTCCAATATTACGAATTTCTTTCCATTTGCGTTTAATTTCAACAGCATTAGAAAATCTACGTTAATAAAAAATTGATTTAGCCTTACTGATTTTCTGGACAACAGCTTTTCTTGCAGTTTTATACAGATTATGCAGTTCTAGAGTTTTGAATCTTTGCCATATTTTGTAAGCCATATCTCTCTACGTAATCAACTTGTTTATTTATGGTTGAACCAAGGTGATGTTAGTTTACAGAAAAACAGCTGATCATTAACATCTCCAAGTTCGTAAACAACATTCCAACTTATTTCGTCAATACGTCCGTTTAGAAGGTCCCAGTTTATGTTATTAAAATTCCCAAACATTATTTTTTGTTCAACAATACTAGCGTATGTATCATAAATCAGGAATGACAGATCGTGCCGTGAGAAGCATGGTGCTGAGAGCTGATCATATAATAAAACCTTACTTTTCCGATTAACCAAAAAAGTCTAATAGACTACTATTACTTTGTGTAAAATGTATCACAAATGTGGTGTTGAATGACAGAAGACCAAATGTTTGCATTGCATCATCAACTGTAAGATTACAGTTGAAATAGCCTGCAATAATGATGTCAGTGTAATCAAGAATATGATTTTCAATATTTTATATTAAATATTTGCAATCGACATTTCGATGTGGTCTATAAACGCATCCCAAAAGAACTTTAGTTTTGCATTTTGTTACCAGTTCTACAAAAACATATTCAAGACGGCTACTGGTGTCTGTCTTGGATTTTATTGAGCATTTTATGTCAATTCTACCGTAAATTATACGAAAAAGCACGTTGGGCCGAGCTCAATATCTTTTTCCAGCATTTCAATTGGAAACTTTGCTTTCTAAATGGCGATATAGATGCTGCGGCTGAAATGATCGAAAATATTATCTTGATTGGAATGAAGCCATTTATTCCATTTAAAGTTATTTCGGATAAACCATATAATACAAGTTGGTTTAACCATACATGCAAGACTGCTGTCAGATTCAAAGAGGAAGCGTTCAGAAATGGCGTTTAAATAAAAATGTCACCATTAATCTGCTACGCAAACAGACAAGAACCCTGTGTTCCAAGGTACTTAGACGTGAAAAGTTTCTGTACGAACAACGTCTTCGTGCCAAAGTTCTTTCTTCTCCAAGGGGAAGTAAGAGCTTTTGGTAATTTTTAAGAAGAGTAAAGGATAACTCCTCATTAATCCCAACTCTTGTTAAAGATGACCAGATATTCACTAACCAGGTTGCTAAAGCTAACCTATTGGCTGACATGTTTGCAAGGAATTCATCCTTGCCGGAAGGCAATCAACCACTCCCCTTGATCGAAAATGTATTAAGTTCCGTGCCCCAGATATTTTTTCGAACTCGTGGAGTTAAAAGGGTTCTCGCAAATCTCGACGTAAATAAATCTCCAGGCCCGGAAGGCATTTCAGAACTTGTCGTATGTAAGTGCTTTTCGACGCTTGCCCGTGCCCTTCGTAACTTTTTGCAACCTTGCATACCGTGCAGGGGTTTTCCCAGCGCGTTGGAAGATTGCGAACATCCAGCCCATCCCTAAAAAAGGTGAGGCTAATAACCCTGCTAACTATCGACCAATCGCGATTTGCTCAGCGCTTTCGAAGGTTATGGAGAGTATGGTTAACCACCATCTGGTGAGGTATTTAGAAACAAATGACTTACTTAATGATCGACAGTATGGCTTCCGTAGGAATCGATCTACGGGAGACCTGATGACACTGCTATCCGAAAAGTGGAATCGATCCATCCACCAGCTTGGAGAGAGTAAGTTCGTTGCTCTAGATATATTTGTTCTTCGGAAATTCATGATCTTATACCGCCCGTGAGACTTCCGGCAAATATCTTTCCCTACAATTACGACATTCAGAGAATCAAAACAGATGTCAACAGACACTACTCCCTCTTTCCTCCTTCCAATACCTGATCTTCCTTCCGCCAACGCAATGCACTGCATTTATAGGGGACATCCCCTGAGTGTTGGTTTTACGAAATTCGTCCATTTTATTATTAAGACTTTGCGCATTTATATGTACGACCTTCAGACCGCCCTTTTGTTTCGCCAATATTTTTATCATATTCTGTAAATTGTCTTCGGAACTATGGCTTGATTCGGTTATCATGGAATTAAATATATATAAGTAATGCGAGCTGCGTATTTTACATAGAGAGACATTAAATAAATAAAATGACAACATGAATGGAAAAAAATTAACTATTTTAAAAAATTATACGTAAAAAACAGTTGTAATAAACAAACTATAGGAAAGACATATGACATTATATTTGTTCATCTGTGATGATGTTCAAGATTAAGATCTTCGATTTCTTCAATACAAATCGATTGCTCTGAATTTTTCACATTTCACATACACGATGCCACGAATAGTGTATGCTGATTCCAACAGTTTTTGCCTTTTTATCTTTAAAGCATTTTGAAAAATTTTATAATTGCGTGCTGTGAGATTTTCGTTCGCATAAAAAGGAATTTAAGAACCCTATATATCCTAGCAGTAATTTTGTTCTATTCGATTTTCTGAACATCGCAATAGTTTCTTTTTTAGTTTGTACTTGTTTGAGTTTTGATTGTAGCGAGCAATACCAGATTGTTTGTCTATCTACACTGTGCAACATTTTTGAAGTCATTTCAAAATAACCATATACGGACACCGCTACATGATAAAAGACCAAAAAAAAAAGACCCGTGTTTTTTTTTCCCCCAAAGTCATGCACTTTTTTTTTATGGGCCCCCAGAGATTTGAGGCCTCGGTGTAATTTTTGGAAAAAAGTGATCATATTCTCAGCTATTCTAGCTCTTGTCATAAAGAACAAAAATTGTGAACATATAAAATCAAAAAAACTTCATCTTCAAGGTCAAAATCGCAAAAAACTTAAAAAAATTCGATTTTTTTAACCTTTTTTCCCCTGTTCAGGTCCATAGGTAGCAAACCGTTGAAAATTCAGGGAAACAATCAACTACAAAAATGTACCTAAGATCTCAATAAACAACTTTCTAGAACATATGAACTTCCTAGGAATTATTCTTAACATCGTTTAGGTAGCGCTTAGGTAGCCGCAAAAGTGAAAAATTTTCCAAAAATTCGATTTTTTTCCTTTTTTGCCCTGTTCAGGTCCATAGGTAGCAAACCGTTAAAAATTCAAGGAAACAATCAACAACAAAAATGTACTTAATCAATTTTTTCACATTGCATATTGAAATTGTTAGTTGCCAATGTTGTGTGTGAATTATGCTGTAGCACTTTTTCTATAACTTTGTCCGCTGAGTTCTCGTTGACGTCGCGCTGTGTACTGCCTCAATGTGAGCGTCGTGTCGCTTTTATATTGTGTGCTGCGGCTACATATGTGTTGTTAATGTTGTTGGTACAAATGGATTGCGACTACTTCGCTGCTTTGAATTGTCATGTGTTTTGTTAGTGCAAATTTTTGGACCGACGACTTTGTTGTTGTTTGTTGAATGGCATCGATGATGTCGTGTGGGTAAGAAATAATGGAATAAACAATTTTTCACTTTTGCGGCTACCTAAGCGCTACCTAAACGGTGTTAAGAATAATTCCTAGGAAGTTCATATGTTCTAGAAAGTTGTTTATTGAAATCTTAAGTACATTTTTGTTGTTGATTGTTTCCTTGAATTTTTAACGGTTTGCTACCTATGGACCTGAACAGGGCAAAAAAGGAAAAAATATAATTTTTGGAAAATTTTTCACTTTTGCGGCTACCTAAGCGCTACCTAAACGGTGTTAAGAATAATTCCTAGGAAGTTCATATGTTCTAGAAAGTTGTTTATTGAGATCTTAGGTACATTTTTGTAGTTGATTGTTTCCCTGAGTTTTCAACGGTTTGCTACCTATGGACCTGAACAGGGGAAAAAAGGTTAAAAAAAATCGATTTTTTTTTAAGTTTTTTGCGATTTTGACCTTGAAGATGAAGTTTTTTTGATTTTATATGTTCACAATTTTTGTTCTTTATGACAAGAGCTAGAACTTTGCCTCAGAGAGTAAATCAAAATTCCGAACGGTTTGCAAGATATGAGCCTGAGAATATGATCACTTTTTTCCAAAAATTACACCGAGGCCTCAAATCTCTGGGGGCCCATAAAAAAAAGTGCATGACTTTGGGGGAAAAAAAACACGGGTCTTTTTTTTTTGGTCTTTTATCATGTAGCGGTGTCCGTATATGGTTATTTATTTTTCGTGTTGCACTGTGTATGTAATGTACTTTATTCTATAATACTTTGTTTCAGTATTATTGATTAGAATCTGTGCTTCATGCTTCGAATGTTTATTGAAAAAATAATAAAAAGAGTCAGTCTATCGGTAGCAATATTACAATTGAAGATGTGGGGTTGCACAAATTATTACTATGCGTAATGTATCATTTCCGTAAACAGCGACAATTGCGCAATTACGAATTTAATATAAGTAATTAAGAACAAATGGAAATTCCGAAGAATCTGGACCTGAACACTTATTTGGAGAACCTTCTGAAACACATCGAAACTTTATTAAAGTACATGGCTTTATTTAAATAGCACATTTACTAGGAGTAAAACTTCGCTTTGTTTTTAAAAATCCGTTAATAATTGACTTGAAAGTTCAATAAAAATACCTTAATACCTTAAATATTTCGCTTTTATCATTGTTCGTTTGGTTATCATGTTAATCTTGAGAGTGGTATTGAAAAAAACACTTTAAATTAAAATCTGGCCCGAACCTTGCCAATCCAAAAACATGCACAATGATCAAATATAAAGAGCAGATTTTTACGATTTTAGTGCAACTTTTTTTAAAATCCGCAATAACTTCCATATTTTTAGTTCCTTTTGCTATTCTTAGAACTTCTTAACCCATTAAGGGCCGCAATTTTTTCAAACTGTAGCTTCTCAATGTGTGAATTAAAAACTGAAATATTGGGTTATTTGCATCGTAAACACATTCTAGTCTTATGCAAAGCTATTTTTTCGAAAAAAATATTCTGGCATTTCGGAAAACTGTATATAAGCTGTTACAATAACACCGCGCGACATGATTTCTCTCATAAGAACGAGGTTATGTAGAACTGAAACTACAGGTCACTAATAGCAAAACTGTATACTCAGCTTTTTAATTTCCCCATTATATGGTAATTGAGATAATTATTATTTTATTTTATTATAACTAATTTTGATTACAATAGATGGCAAACAAAAGCTGACTTAAACTGACAAAAACAGCACACATACACGAAACGACGGCAAAGAACCTGCCTCTACTCCTCCCTCCACTGGAGTGATCAAGGCCTGCAGCTCAGTTGTGGGACCCTCCACCAGCCAAGCGGCTCTCAAGTCCTCGGATGTTGGAGTGGCTCTCAAAAGAGCTAGATCAGGGGATGAACCTCAAGTGACGGAAAAGAAGAGGCAGAAGAACACGGGCAGCTTCCAAGTTCAGTCGGAACTACAAGTAGCAGTCATCGACAGATCGGATCCTGATGGCAGGATAAACGCTGAAAGATGGCTGCTGCTGGAAAGGCTGCTTCTGCTCGAGATGCTGGCGGAGAAGTGGTGTGATGACGAGATATCCTTCAAGGGAGCCGAATGGATCAAGGGAACCAAGATTGTGAATTGTGGTAATGAAAAGTCTCTGACATTTCTAAAATCTGTGATTCACAATCTTGTCTCCCCATGGCCAAACGCCGCCCTCGAAGCGGTACCAACGTCAGCACTGCCACTCCGTACAATAGTCTTAGTATGGTTTCCCCCGCCAGTACTGGAGGATGAGATGATACTGCGACTATTAGCCAAACAAAACAGAGGTCTCGATACTGGGTCCTGGGAGGTTCTGCCTTCCACCAGTAAAAGAGACTTCGGCAAAGATCTCCGCCTGGTGATTAGCAAAGAATCGGCGAATTATATTAAGGAAAGGAAAGGCAACATAAATTTCGGGCTTGGCTCCGTCCGATTCCACATACCTGACGCTGAGGGCAAAAAAGCTAGAAAGGAAGAGGATCAGCGTGGTGCAGATTAATCTGCATCACTGCCAAGCCGCTGCTGCCGACCTTTTAATTAATATAGCCGAACACGACACAGACGTAGCCCTAGTTCAGGAACCGTGGATCGTTCATAACAAAGTGAGAGGACTAGCGGCTAACACCAAACTACACAGTCATAACACCAAGCACTGATGAAAAGGTAAGAACATGCATAGTAGCTAAGAAAAGTCTTGGTTTAATCTTATCTACGAGCTTTAGTTTTGGTGATGCGACAGTGGCGTGTCTGGAGACAACCATCGGGGAGACCTTGACTTTTGCCTCCATGTACATGCCCTATGAACAACAAAACTCGCCGGGAATCAACACGGAAGAACTCATAGCATACACATCAAACAACAAATGGAAGTTGATTCTGGGTTGTGATGCCAATGCTCACCACACACAATGGGGCAGCAAAGATATAAACGACAGAGGTGAGTCAGTTTTTGAATTTATTACATTATCCTGCCTTAGAATATGTAACGTAGGTAATACCCCAACCTTCAGTACTAAGGACAGGTCAGAAGTTTTAGATTTGACATGGATAGTACCTTCATTACAGATTGGCGAGTATCTAGTGATCACTCCTTTTCTGATCACAAAAGAATACTCTTCACAGTTAATGTAGAACATAGTAATACAAAACCATATAGAAACCCAAAGAGAACAAACTGGTCAGCTTTTCACCATTTCGTGGAAACAGATCTTACTGATCTACAAACTAGTACGTTCACAGGCAAAGATATTGACAAGTATGTCAATAACCTAACATCAGCACTGTCAAACAGTTTCACTAAGTCTTGTCCGAAAACCTTTCCAGGAAAGAGAACTCAACCGTCCTGGTGGACCAATGAGCTAAGGGAACTCAGAAAGGTTACTAGGAAACTGTACAATAGGGCTCATTGTACAAGGAGTAATGATGATTGGGAAACTATAAGATTAGTTTTAACAAATACAAAGCAGATTTAAAAAAGGCAAAGAGAACGTCATGGGTTGCCTATTGCGAGACAATAGATAACGTAAATGATTGCGCGAGATTTAGTCGAGTCTTGTCGACGGATCCGAAACCTCTAGGACACATCCAGAAAACGGATGGCACCTGGACGGCATCGGGCCTAGAGACACTTAGCCTCTTAACAGAGACCCACATCCCAAATTGTGAGGATATTGATGGCAAGGAGCACTGAAGAAATTATCTGATTGGGCCAGAGACAGTGGCCTGGGCATTAACCCTAGGAAAACTGAGCTAATCCTATATACAAGAAGATATAACATAGAACCATTTAGGAAGCCAACCCTTGATGGAACGGAGCTCAACCTCTCTCAGGAGGCCAAATACCTTGGTGTCATCCTAGACCGGAAGTTGAACTGGAATAGGAACACAGAGGAAAGGTATAAAAAGGGTCTAAATGCACTCTACATGTGCAGGAACTCCATAGGCAAGAGCTGGGGTCTGAAACCAAAAGTTGTAGACTGGATCTACCGATCGGTTGTTAGACCCATTACTACTTATGGTTGTCTGGTATGGTGGGGCGCAATGAGAGTGAGTAAACTCCGGGCAAAATTGATGAAAACGCAAAGGCTAGCAGGACTGAGCATTACGGGAGCCATGAAAAGCACTCCACAAGCAGCAATGGATGTAATTCTGCATCACCCATCTCTGGACCACTTCACAGAGATGATTGCTGCCAGGAGTGCTATAAGACTCAAAGAATCAAGATGCTGGAAAAATAGACCTTATGGTCACGCAAGGATAGTTCAAGGAGGAATACTGGGTGTTCACGAATCGGTCATCAATGGTGGTACAGACTACATGGTGCCGATTCTGGACTTCTCACCCTTACCACAGATGATTATACCAAAGTGATCAGACTGGGACAATGGTGTGCCCTTCAAAGGGCTTTCGGTCTATACTGATGACTCAAAGATGGAACAGGGCACAGGAGCGGGATTCTACATTGAATCACTACAGATACGCAAGTCTCTCCGACTCGACGACAACTGTAGTGTTTTCCAAGCAGAATTACTGGCAATCGAAAGGGCAGCAAGATTTCTATCAAGCGAGAACATTCCGGTAACCACGGATATAAACTTCTACGTAGATAGTCAGGCAGCAATGAAATCAATCATGTCACACACTGTCAAATCTAGACTTGTGCTGAGTTGTAAACGCTCACTAGATAACCTCAACCACCATGTCGTCCGTCTCTGCTGGGTTCCCGGACATAGCAATGTCAAAGGAAACGAGATAGCAGATGAACTGGCTAGAATTGGTTCGTCCTTGGAAATCGATAGAGCTGACAACTTAGTAAAACCACTGATTGGCACGTCTTATAGACTGATTGAATCAAGAAAATGGTCACAGATGAACGCAGCATGGAATAGCTTGTCAACCTGTAGGATCGCCAGGGCCACATGGCCAAAGATCGATAGGGGCAAAACCAGAACTCTACTAGAGCTAAACAAGGCAGAAATTCGAACTTTGCTAGGTATCTACAC
Organism: Polietes domitor; assembly: GCA_947397865.1. Classification (NCBI taxonomy): domain Eukaryota; kingdom Metazoa; phylum Arthropoda; class Insecta; order Diptera; family Muscidae; genus Polietes; species Polietes domitor. The sequence continues at coordinate 82,400,873 of OX377618.1, read as the reverse complement.
AGGGCATTACTGCACTAGGAGTAGGATCTCAAGATGGCAGTTGGACACTGAGGATCACTGTCGATTATGTGAGGATGAGGAGGAGTTAGAATCTATTGAGCACATAATCTGCAGATGTCCAGCGCTTTGTGTACGTAGAAATAAATACCTAGGAAGTTATTTTATTAGTAACATAGAGGATATTGCAACCCGCACCATTTATGACCTTTTGGGATTCTCAAAAGGACTAAATCGGATCAGGGGTGGCTATTAAGGAACATGGATGTAACCGCATAGACAGTTGGCGACTAACAAAGAAAGAGAGCCATAAAGGCTTACCACCACCATCGGTATACCGGATGACTCTCAACAAATTTTCTTACCTAGTCGTCAACCATTGGAAAACACCAATACACAGAAACACTAAAAACACAACTTCATATTCTCCTACCCCCATATCCCTTTCCAAAATCCTCTTACTTCCCTCACGTCCCATCTATCATCTATCACCTCTTCCTAAATCCTATCACTCCCTACCCCTCTCCTATAAACTACAACCTTATACTTTCAGATAACAGAAGGATTTGCACAATGGACCCAACTGGGTCTCCGAGTGTTCAGAGTGCAGGAGCATTCTGGTCCTTTAAACCAAACCAAACCTAAGTTAGACCGCGCTCGTCTTGCTTGGTTCAATTCACAAAAGGAAGAAAAAGAATTGCAATGCCTTTGTAATTGTAAGTAAGTAAGTTGTAATGAAATACAATAGCATGACAGCTGTTTCGGAGTTGTAAAAGACAGGGTGCCACAGTACTTCCTCGCTAAATGAAAGCTACACACTAAAAAATAGAGTAATTTCGCCGCCATAATTGTAGCAACTAGTTGCCTATCTTTATAGTCGCAAAATTAAACACAAAAGTAAAATAAACCTTTTACGTCTAAATTTGAACATCAGATGTGTAAAATTAAACATTAAAATATTTAAAATTTGATATGTTGAAAGAAAGAAAAACAAAAAAAAATATTGAAAACAGATTTTTATAAATAAATATAAAATTTTAATTTCGCATCACGCGTGATCATAACTTGATGGCGAATATAAGGACACATGAGATGAAAAGGGATGAAAAGGGATGTAACAACTTCAACAAATCATCTCCAAAGAATTTTCACCACTCATTGTAGTTGTGGGTGGTTGTCTAATAAGTTCGTGGGGAAAAAGCTGTATCGTGTGGAAAATACATCAGCCTACAGCAAAATGGTAATGAGAAAAGGTTATAGGTAGAATAATGCTCTTCAAAACGCTTTGCGGTGAGGTTTTCGGGTGTATACATATAATACGCAGGTGTGATTTTCATATAACGTAGATATATATACAACTTATGACTTCATGTTAACGCAAGCACTCCATACAGAAGGATCACTGATGAGGTGTTTCTATACAGGACATCGAAATACGTATATGGTCAAATGTGTGTATGGTTGAGTGTGGTTTTCCTCCTTTCCATTACCAAAAACAAAGATTTCCTTCTTAAGAAGAAATTACTTGATCGAATAAGCTGAAATTCGAATGTATTACATTCAAAACACATACATAGAAAATCAATTAATCGATCACTAATCAACAACACAAAAACTAATAATTTCAATTATTTCAAACGACGCTTATAAATATAAAAGTAAATATAGGCAATATAACCTAACTTCATGATTATACAAGTGATTGCCGTAATAGTAAAGTGGAATCATTTTATTTGCGAGTCTATGCAGTCAGATCAATTTATACACCGAATTCCATGATTCTAGTTGCGACCATTTTATCACATTCTCCTACTTAAAAGTACGACTTTCAAAAATCTCTTTATTTTCCGTGTCTACCCAATTAGAGAATGTACACACCAAATTTCATCATTCTAGATGTATCCGTTTAGTTGGTACCATTTTTATCCCTCTGTTCACATTGTATCCCTTGAAAGTACAAATTTCGAAAAACCTTTTTATTTTTCATATCTACGCAGTCATAGGAATGTATACTCCGAATTTCACGACTCTATCTGCGACCATTTGGTTGTTACAATTTGTGGAAAGCTATTTTGTTGTAGAATTAACTGCTCACAGAGCGGACATCAAATTACGAAGTCAAAACTCAACACAGAAAACAGCCTTGGCGGAACACTGTGCGAAGGAACACCACTTCCCAAACATAGAGAGAGTAGTTGAGAGCGAGAGCAACTACAACAAGAGATTATTGCATGAAATCTTGTATAAATTAAAACTATTAAAGTTTTTTAAAATTGATTTGAACTGGGATATTGTCCTGGCTCAAGACCATTTTGCTTCTATATTTAATAGAATGCAAATTTATTTACAAATGGCATGGTGACATTTATTTTTAAAATTTTTAAAAAATTTCTGAAGATCTAACTTTATTAATTGAACGCAAGATTAAGACCAAACTTAGAAACTATTCAGATAACTTGATTGACGTTCATCCCTTTTTATCCCATATTTTTCATTGTTTCTCACGTCAAGAAAACACGAGTAAGAAGAAATACAAATGCAGGTGTTTGCTTAGTGTGGGAAACAAATATTTGAAAATATTATCGGAACTTGAAACAATTACATGTGGTGAGAAAAAACATTTTCAATATTGGCCGTTTTAACTTATATCACCAACACAGCGGCAACTCAACCTATTAAGAGTGATATTGAACGATGTGCCAACAACTATAAACTACTGATTGAAAGAGTTAACAAAAGACAAGAAGAATCAATACCATCAGTGCAACAGATGACGAGGTCGTAAACAGTCGATTTCTATGTTTCTTAAATTGTGTTTTGTTTAATAAAATTTGCGTATGTTTACGATGATATGTATTTGTGGTGATGAATAAATGAAAAATTCGATGGCCAATGTCCAATATCACGCTCTGAAATCAAACAATTAAAAGGGTGATAAGTTTGACTGAGCGGAATCTGATATTTTTAATGCACTTCACGATATTTGTTTACTATTTCCCTAAAACAGTTCATACTTGTGCGAACTGTTTAAATAAATTTAGGGAAGATTTGAACCTCCTAGTAATTTTGGTTCTGTTGCTATCGTGCTTTCAACAGACAGTGGGACAAACAGACAGACGGGCATGGCTGATCGCCTTAGAATTTTACCACGAACTATACCACCTAGACCACGTGTGTCGTGGTAAAATTTTAAGAGTCTCCGATGAATTATTCAAGGTGTTACAAACGGAATGACAAAATGAATGTATACAGATTGTTGTATTAACGTGCGTATTTTGCAAATTTAGAAATTTCTCCCTTTCATTAGATTTATTATAGCCTCCACCTCCACGATGGGGCTATATTCACTTTGTCATTACGTTTGTAATACCTTGAAGTATTCATCGGAGACCCCATAAAGTACAGAGGTGTTATTTTGAATCACCCGGTATTTCGGTAGCTGTCACTTTAGAAGCTTTTATTCTTTAACATTTGACAAGTAGAAACTACGCCATTACTAAAAATGGAACGATACACTCTTCAACAACGCATTGAAATTATTAAAATTCACGAATGATCCGGAATTCCATCGAAAAATCATCTTGACTTATGAGCCCCATTTCCACCTCGGTCAACAAGCAAAATTGTCGCATCTGGGGCTCGGAAAACCCAAGAGTTGTTGTTGAGAAGCCTCTCCATTCTCATCGTGTGACTGTTTGGTGCGGTTTATGGTCCGGCGGCGTCATTGGGCCTTACTTTTTCGAAAATGAGGTGATCAACAGTTACGGTGAATCGATTGCGCTATCGAGAGATGATTAATGATTTTTTATGGTCGGAGTTGGATGGTATTGATCTGGACAACGTTTACTTTCAACAAGACGGCGTAGGGGGTGAAATGGGGCAAAAAGGGATTAAAATGGTACCTATCAAACGACAATAGTTAGAAACACGAATAGAGTTTGGATAGATTGGCGAATCGATCACTTGTCGGTTCGGATCTAATAGAAAACAGTACGAATTGTGTCCTCCAAACATGCAGCACTTTCCGAAGTAGAAATATGAGACGGTAAAGCTTGTTGGCGAAAATCTGATGGTGTATACTGCGTTTTCTTGACACGGCGTTGGTCCGATACACAAAATCGATGCACTAATGGATCAGTATATTTACAAAAATCTACTTGTTGATACTATGATAACATATTCAGATAAAAACATGCCAATTAAGTGGCGTTTTATGCACGACAACCGACCAAAACACACTTAACGCCAGTGAAGAGCTGTTTTGAGCTGAACAGAATAGATTTTTAAAAATGGTGCAGCACAGAATCTATGGAATGGACTTTAACAACATATTATAGTAATAAAACCCAAAAATTTGCCCGATTTCTTGAATGAAACTCAAAATTCCTGATATGCTATTCCAATGGAGCGTTTTATGTCTCTAGTGGAGAGTATGCCCAGAAGATGTACAGCTATTACTCAAAATAGTGGTTTATAATATAATGTATATTAAGTTTTAATAAAATGTATTAGATAGTTTAGTTTTTTTCCGGTTTGATTAAAGTTTTTTTAATTTGTGCTAAATTACTGTGCAATCACTTTTCCTATTATTTGTACTTTAGATTTAGAGTTTCTCTCCCGGGATATCCCGCCCGGGATTTCCCGGGAATCCCGGTTAATTTGCACTCCCGGTATCCCGGGAAATTCATCCGGGATTCCCGGGAAATTCTTTATTTTTTCTTTCCATAGTTATGTCATCAGGTTTAGTGAAATAAATTTGTATCGCAGATGGAGACGACTACGAAGATGTGACTGTAGTCGATACTGATGATAATGAAACCTTAGAGATCCAAGACAATTATAAATTAGTATTGGCAAACACCCGACAAATAATAAAAATGTTCAAAAAAAGCCCAACGAAAAATTGCATTCTTCAAAAATATTTTGTAGCAGAACACAATAAAGAAACATCTCTCGAATTGGATATTGTTACCAGATGGAATTCGATGGTGCCAATGTTAGAAAAGTTTTTACGTTTAAAAAGTGCTATAAAAAATGTCTTATAGATTTAGAACAAATTGGGCTTTGGATTGAAGATAATGTAAACATACTAATAGATCTATTAAATATTTTAAAACCAATTAAATTAGCTGTGGAAGCGCTTTGCCGGCGAAATATGAATTTATTAGCAGCGGATGCAATATTAAGAACTTTATGCCAACAAATTTCTCATATTCATACACCTTTGGGTGAAGAAATGTTAGAAGCTTTAAAGAATCGAATCGAAGAAAGAAGAGATAAGCGTCTTTATACTTTATTAAAGTACCTTAAAGATGCAACGACATTTAACAAGAATGTCAATAATTTATTTCAAACGCTTCATTGGATGATATTTCTATTAGTGACCTTCCTACTGAGAGATCATTTGAGGATATTTTAAGTGATGCCATAACAAAAGCAAATGAAAATGTTGCACCGAATAAAAATCGACCAAATAACTCAATAAAAAAGGATTTAAAGTTTTATGAAGCAAGTGGAAAACCAACGGAAACGTCAACAATTTATTTAATGCTCTTTTGACAATAAGACCAACATCTGTGGAAAGCGAAAGAATATTTTCTAAAACTGGACAATTTGTAAATAAAATTAGATACAGACTGTCTGATGATTCCATTAATGCTCTCAGTTCTAAGAACATATTTTCAAAATTAATTTAATTAACTTTTTAGATATAACTTAAGTTTTTGTTATTTACTTATGCTTTTGTTTGTTTTGTTTGTTTGTTATGTTTTTGTTTTAACTGCAGCTTCTATTATATTTGATCTCATGAACTAAAAAAATAAATATATACATACTGCAAAATTAACATGATTTGCTTTATTTTTCTGTTGTGTGGAAATTCCCGGGAATTCCCGGGAATCCCGGGAAATGCTAAAAATTTTCCCGGTTTCCCGGGAAATGAAAAAGTCCGGGAAAAGAGAAACTCTATTTAGATTGCATAAAACTAAAATGCAACATAAGAACCGAACAAAAACAACGTTATATGGTCATCATATCGTACGTAATACTTTAGGAAAATACCGGGCAAAAAACATAAACAGAAGTTGAAATATTTGCTTTATAAAGTTACATGTTGTGAATGTTCTTAATTCGTGGCCACCACTGTAAATATTTATATAATTATTAGTCAGAAAACCTCAAAAATGTGCCCTAAATATTATTAGGTAGAAACAAATTTGCCCATTTGCAATTTTTTGATTCCATCTACAGCCTAAATTTTTGTACAATCTTGATAGGAAAAGTTGCAATATTGAAGATCCAATATGTTTCAGAGTGGAATGTACACACCTAATTTCATGATTTTAAATACAGCCGTTTGCTTTCTACTAGTTTCAATCCTTTTTTCATTCTGACCTCTAAAAGTACGAATTTAGAAAAAATGTTGCCTCTTATTTTTCGTATCTACGAAGATATGCGAGTGCAAATACTGAATATCATGATTCTAGCTACAACCGTTTGATTGTAGCCAAATTTAATTCCATTTAGATCCTGATGCTATGGATATCGGAAGATTTCTTTATTATTCGCGTCACCGCAGTCAGAGAAGTGTACACTCAGAATTTTATTATTACAGCTGAAGCCGTTTGTATGGTACCATTTTATCCCCATTCGCCCCATTTTCTGGCTAAAAGTACAAATTTCGAAAAAATCCTTTTTATTTCGCATCTTCACGGTCAGATGAAAGTACACATCGAATTTCAAGATTTCAACTGCAGCGGTTGGGTAGGTACCATTTTTATCCCTCTTTTCCAATAGTATCCCTTAAAAGTACGAATTTTGAAAAATCCCTCTATTTTACGTATCTATGCAATTAGAGAGATGTACATTCCAAATTTCACGTTTCAAGCTGTTATCGTATTATTGGTACCATTTTTATCCCTTATTGTCCCATTTCGCCCGCTAAAACGTGCATTTACTTTTTGGTGCTTTTACGCTACAAGAGGAATGTACGCAACAAAATTCAAATGCATATAAAGCACAAATTAAAAAAAAATGCTTAAATATTCTAAATATTAGGGAGTACTTTCAGTCCTTGTTTGAGAAAAAATTTTCCCTCTGGGTCGATTTCACCCACTTTCAATCCCAACCAATCTGTAACCATAAGACACATTTACGGAAAATGTTAACCTCCTAGCTCATTTCGTTCGGCCGCTATCGTGCTTTCAATAGACAGACAGACGGACATGGCTAAATCGGCTTAGAATTTTACGACGACCCAGAATATATAGTTTATGAAGTCTCCGATGAATATTTTAAGGTGTTACAAACGGATTGACGAAGTGAATATACCCCCATCCTTAGGGGTATATATGGAGGTATAAAAATTGTACCAACCGAATGGTCGCAGCTGGAGTCATGAAATTCGGCGTATATATTCCTTCGACTGCGTAGACACGAAAAATAAAGAGGTTTTTCCAATTCTTTTTTCAAGGGATACAATGGGGGCAGAGGGATAAAAATGGTACCCACTAAAGGGCTACAGCTAGAATGATGAAATTCGGTGTGTACATCCCTCCAATTACGTAGACGCGTAATATAAAGAGATTTTCGAAAGACGTCTGTCTGTCCACCTGTCTGTTGAAAGCAGAACGAAATGAGCTAGGATGTTCAATTTTTCCCTTAATGTGTCTTATGATTCAGATCGGTTGGGATTGAAAGTGGGCGTAATCGGCCAAGACGGAAAATACCCCCTAATATTTTGACTATTTAATATTTTTTTTTTAATTTCTGCTTTATATGCACTTGACATTTGTTGTGTTCATTCCACTAGTAGCGTAAAAGCACCAAAACTAAATACAAGTTTTAGAGTGCGTAATGGGATAATCAGGGATAAAAATGGTACCAATGATACGACAACAGCTAGAATCATGAAATTTGGTGTGACGACTGACAATGTACCTGATATTTAGGGCATATTTTTGAAAATTGCTGCCTCATTTTCACTTTTTGATTACTCTTCGACAGGGCCGTGCGCAAGGGGGGGTTGGGGGTTCAAACCCCCCATAGAGGTTTCGAACATATACTTTTTAATACCTTCTAGACTTTCTGAAGCAATAAAATATAGAATTTTTAAGGTCTTTTTAAAAAAACTCGTCTGAAATGGTAATTTTGTAGTAAAATCATGAAGACAAGAAAATTACATAAAAATTCGTGGACATTTTCTTGAATTTCGGACAAAGGTTATGAAAAATACAATCAAACTAAACGAATTGTGTCAATTTCAAGATTGTGTAATGCTAATTTCGCTAATGGACACCAAATTGTTCGGAAAAGTTTCATTTTAATTATCCGATACGACTTTTTGTCATTCGACTAGAGCAATATCATATGAACTTTTAATTGTGTACTGCAATAAAAATTTAATAAGAAAATATTTTAGTAATTTTAAAAACGTGTAGATAAGAATCACTATGATATCATAATGAAATCTAAAAACATTCTTAATAAAAGCTTGATGCTTGTAGAGCGCTAAGATGTAACACCATCTTATCTGCATCTGCATTTTTTCTCTGCGTGTAGGTCTATTTTACAATCTACTTTAAAGTTGCGAAACAAAAAGAAATGAGTTTTAACTTACTCAAATTTTTGTTATATTTCCCACTTGTGTCAAATATTTTTCAGAGTTAGTATTTTTTGTACATATGTAACAAGTATTATTCAAAAGAGAAACAACAAATTCAGTAATTTGGATCTACGTAGGAAGACGAAACTCTAAAATACCAATCATTTGGTTTTTTGGAAATAAAATTCCTATGTGTTTCTTCTTGCATTTCATCGAGTACAAAACATCATATTTAGGCCCATACTTTGTCAAGAAGCATATCCAATTTTCTGCATTTATCATAGAAAAAATGCGGGTCTGAAGGGTTAAGTGCCGAGGAATTTGATCGTTTTTTGTGTAATATTTCTTCAAAATATGTATCGAGGGCTTATATTCAAAAGTGGTTATGAACCATTTTCTCGAAAATGAGTTTTTGATGCCAAACTTTTCTCAGATATATGTAAATTTGGAAAAGAAAAGCCATTTTTTTAATTTTCTGATTTGGCAATCACACGCTAAGGAGTTTGCAGTCTGCTAAAATTGGCTGTTGTTAATTAAAATATAAAAATAGATAAGCGTTCAAAGCGAGTTTAGCTCGAATTTCGAATTTATATTAGTGGAACAATATGCGTATCATTTTTGCTTTATTGCTTTATAATAAATTCTATTCAAAAAAGTGTTGTTAACATATATAATCTATAATATAATCTGCTCTTTCAGTGGACTTTCTGCTTTCTTTTACTGACATATTCCTTTGAGTGTACTGATGGATGGATTACTAAAATGCAATTTTCCCGACCATGTCTGTCGGACGAATGTATGAAAATATTTCTCGAAGATCCTGGCAATAAAATATGAATGGTTTCCAAACGCTCACGTAATCACACATAATCAAATTAACGTCATTTATCATTGCGCCATAGACTGACTAGACGTCACGAGAAAAATTTAACATTGATTGAAAATTGGCTAAAATAATTAAAAGAATTTTAACCTGCTTTATTTTTTGTAAAACTACACTCAGAAAAATAGCATTCCTAAATCTGAGTAAAATTCACACTGCAATTTAGTTCAACAATATTATTCCAGTTCAGTAAAAATTTCCTAAAAAGTTGGAAAATCAACATTTCTTTGGATCTAATAAAAAATTCTTACAATTGAGTAAATTCATACATATGTGGAAGAATATTTCCAAGCTTTTAAGAGAAAAAAATCTGAAATTTTTTGTATGGAAAAAATTCCATTTATGAAATTTTAACTTAAAAATGTGTCTTTTCCTAAAATGAAGTTAAAATGTTTACTGAAATGTATGCCGAGTTCTTCACACTTAAGTATTAATGAACTTACAAAAAACATTTGAAATTGTTTAAAAAATTCTTCAATATTAATGTAAGAAGCAATTCTCGCTCGTTTGCAGAGACTTATTTCTTAAATTCTTTAAGAATTATTAATTATTACTGCAAAGGCAGTAATAAAAAAATTGCCTTCACAGCAATCATGGAGTAAGAGCTCAGCTCTTTATGATGTCATTTTTTGTTTCACTTTTACAAAACCATTTGTTTGATTTTTCAGTTAAATTAACCGTATTTTATGTTCACTTTTTTCTTGTTACTTGTTTTACTTGTTTTAAGGAAAAAATTGCAAATTAGCAAAATTGACCTGAGTTTAAGTAAATATATACTTGATTTTAGTAAAAAAATACTTACTTGTAGGAAAATTTCAGCAAAATTTTACTAAGATTTAGTAAAAATATATTTAGTTTTAAGAAAATTGTAGTTAAAATAAGTAAAAATTTACTTGGTTTTAGGAAAAATTTACATAAAAATACTTGGTTTGAGGAAAAACTTACTGGAATTTTCCTCAGTTTGAGTAAATATTTACTTTGTATGAGTAAAATTTAACTAGAATCAAGTTCAAAACATGTACTAATTTCAAGGAAATGTTTGAACTTGATTTGAGGAAATTTTGATTTAGCGCTATACGAAGTTCAATTTAACTCATTATAGGGTTCACTTTTTTATGACAGTAGATGAAAACCCCCAGGGGGAAAATCCTGCGCACGGCCCTGCTCTTCGAGTTAATAATGAAGTAACACTATTTATTTAAAACAGTGTGCATAAGTATTCCTTATAGAATAGTAAACAATAAATTCCTAATATGGTAGTGTACTTCTATATAAAGTTGACAGCCACAAATCTGCCGGTTATATTGTTTAATGCACTCCGTGGTGAAGGGTATTTAAGATTTGGCCGGCCGAACTTAACGCCTTTTTACTTGTTTTCTTTTTTGATTTACCTATTATTTTCCCAATAGCTTTATCGTGAAATGTTCCGTTTGTAACACCTTAAAATATTCAACGGAGACCCCATAAAGTATATATGATCTGGGTTGTGGTAAATTTCTAAGACGACCTAGACATGTCCGTCTGTCTGTTGAACGCACGTTACCTTCCGTACGAAAAGAGCTAGGAGGTTGAAATTTTCCGTAAATGTGTCTTATGGTTGCAGATCGGTTGGGATTGAAAGTGGGCGAAATCTAAGACGGACTGAAAATGGTAAATACCATCTTTGGAGTATCGTTTATTTTAATTTTATATTTTACTATTAATTTTCTTTTAAATTAACACCTCAATTTAGAATTACATTTTATCAATGTACTATTAACAATGTTGCTTTTCTCTTTAGTCTAGAATAAGGGAATTGTGAACCTTTTTCGGTTACCAAAAAAGGTTTAAGTGGCAATTTTGAAACTATAGCGTACCAAAAACAATTTAGAGCGAAAAAGCGGGATAATCCCGCGTAAAGCGCGATGTATGGTCACCTTAGGCATATCGTACTATCAAATTCCATTATTTCGCGTTAATATCATTTTTATTCCCATGTTATCAGGCTAAAAGAGTGGCTGTAAAGTCAAAAATTGCGAAAGGTATCTTTAGAAAAACCCGCGTAACTTTATATTATATTGAGAATATTTCTAAAATATTTCTTTGGCATGTGATTGCTTGCTTCATGGGGAATATTTGTGTAAGAAAAGTTTCAGAATTATAGATGAAGAAAGTTAAAATATAAGCAATTGCAAACGCTAATTTTGGATTTTTCAACAATTTCAGCGATATTCACGTCTGACTACATAAGCTACAAGCGACATTAATAAATAAACAAAAATTCAGGCGGATCCGTTGGCTAAATCGCAAGAAAATCAAAAATGTCATGCATGAAAATCATTTTAGCCATATTTCCCACGAAAATTAAAATTTTCTAAAAAATATCCAATTTGTATTTTTTTGTTTACCGTGCACTACCGCAATATACACCTTTTGTAAAAAAATTGGGAAAAATAATAAATGGTACCAATTTGACGGATGAAGCTGGAATCTTTAAATTCGCAGAAAATGCGTTTTCTGTACAACATTGCCAAGATTTCATGAAAAACGTTATCGAGTTTACAATAAATCTTATTTATATATTTGGACATAAATGGCTATGTGCTTATTTTAGCATTCATAGTGCTCAATTGCAAAAGTGGCTATGAACCATAAAACCGCGAATAATAGGAAATTTCCAAAAAAAATTATAGTAACAATTAGTAATCCGTTTTAGATTAAACTGTAGAAGAATGATTAATAATTACTCTTAAAATTAAGGAGAAATTCAGTTTTTTTGCTCTCCTGAAAAGTTATGTTTTTGTTCATAGCCACTTGAATATAAGCCCTCGTTATACTCCGATATTTCAAAGTGTTACAAACGGAATGACAATGTGAATATACTCCCATCCTTAGGTGGAGGGTATAATCAGCGTTTTAATTCAAGATCAGTCTGTGTTCAATTGCATTACTCCTTATGTCTGAACTGGGAAGTGTTTTTACACCCGAATCGAATATTCTAAGAGCACAATTAGTACACATGATACATTGCCTTTTTATTTCCATATTAAAATAAAACTATTTCATATTAATTACAATGAAAAATTACAAAAGTGCAATAAAACTCAATTTTAACAAAAATAAGTCATTATATACATGTTTTTATGTTCGATGTTTCAAGCCTTCATTTAACCATATTGCGTCAAATTGGCCTACTAAACACTGGAGTTATTCAAGTTTTAAAATTTGGTTTTATTTTTCCACTATAACGAAGTAATCAAAGCCTAAACCGATTTCAAATTCGTATGAGATTTGAAATCGAACTCACGGTTTTAAATGACTGTTAGAAACTCTCTTCTCCTATATCTTCAATTTCACTCAACTGATTCTGTTGAGTCCAGATGTACTTGTTATACATACTTTTAAAGAGCCGTTACTTTCCCAATGCTGTTCACTTTCTGCAGATGGATGGGTTTGGAGGTAAGTACTTTTTTCAACAAATTATGCAGATTGCCGTTCCGGCAATGGTCGTGGAAATCGACGAGTCGAAAATTGGTCGCCGGAAATGCCACAGATGTCATACGGTGGAGGGACAGTGGCTATTTGGACTGGGAAATGTTTATTTATTCCAGTAGAAGAACAGGGACGAACATTATTTCGGACTGCTGGTAATAAAGAGTGATTTTTTTGAGGTTAGGATTTTCATGCATTAGTATTTGACAGATCACGTGGGATTTCAGACATGGTGTCAAAGAGAAAGATGCTCAGTATGCTTTGACATTTCATCATGAATCGTCTTACAAACGAACAACGCTTGCAAATTATTGAATTTTATTATCAAAATGCGTGCTCTGTTAAGAAAGTTCATTGCGCGCTTCCATTTTATGGTCAGTTTAATCGACCCACTGAAGCGGCTATTCGGGCTATTGTGACTAAATTTCGCACCAAATTTACATTGTTGGACATTAAACCACCAACACGCTTACGTAGAGTGCGAACTGAAGAAAATATCGCAGCTGTATCGGCCAGTGTTAATGATGACCACCAATTTTCGATTCGTCGCCGTTCGCACCAATTGGGTCTCTGTTACTCAAAAACGTGGAAATGCCAAAATTGGACTAAGCGGATGGACCACCTAAGACGCAGCCGCGGTCAACATTTAAATGAAATTATCTTCAAAAAGTAAATGTCATGGACCAATCTAACGTTTCAAATAAAGAACCGATGAGATTTTGCAAATTTTATGCGTTTTTTTAAAAAAAAAAGTTATCAAGCTCTTAAAAAATCACCCTTTAGTATTATGTTCGTATATTCATAATGTTGTATGTTTTAATTTTTTATTTACTGCCTGACCCACAATGTCGAATGAAAATCTATGTGAACGAAAGCCAGTAACTCACTTTCGCATCGAAAAGCGACCCACTATCTTCTGACTTTTCGTTCGCATAGCTTTCGTGTTGTGAGTGAATGAAAATGTTGCCAGATCAAAAAATCCACAAATAATCGCAAATATGCCAAGAAAAAAGCGTTAAATATCCAAATTCTAACTTATAATAAAAAGTGGACACAACTTTTTCTCAGCTGAAATAACTGAAAACAAAATTCAAAAAAATAATGTAAACAATCAATATTTGAAGTTTTTTTTTGTGTTGTCGAAAAATATAAATTTTCCCAACGCGCACATTTTTTGGAGGAATGTTAATTTCGAGATCCCCGTAGGTAGCTACTGGTCATCTCTAACATTCATGAGATGACAAAAAACCAATAAGAATACACTTATTTTAGATGGAAATACTTATTTTATATGAAAATACCCCTTTAGGAATACAAGGAACGTGGTTGAAAGACAACGTGGTTGAAAGACGTGGTTATTTTTTGTGTTTTTTATTTATTTACAGTCAAAACACAAGTAAGTGCTTTTGACATTTTCAGTTAATGGTTCGCATAGATTTTCGTTCGCTTTGTCGTTCTAGTGCCTGTTAGTGGGTCCCAAATCAGCTGTTTGTCGCATGAAAGGCATGCGAACGTTAACGTTCGACATCGTGGGCCAGGCAGTTAGTCTTATAAAAAACAATATTATATATAGGTTTGGTTTGGTTTAAAGGACCTGCACTCTGAACACTCGGAGACCCAGTCGGGTCCATTGTGCAAATCCTTTCGTTATCTGAAAAATAAGATTGTAGTTAATAGGAGGGGGGTAGGGAGTGATAGGATTTAGGAAGGGGTGATAGATGATATATGGAGTGTGAGGGAAATAAGAGGATTTTGGAAAGGGGATATGGGGGTAGGAGAATATGAAGTTGTGTTATTAGTTTTTCTAATGGTTGACGACTAGGTAAGAAATTTTGTTGAGAGTCATCCGGTATACCTATGGTGGTGGTAAGCCTTTATGGCTCTCTTTCTTTGTTAGTCGCCAACTGTCTATGCGGTTACATCCATGTTCCTTACTAGCCACCCCTGATCCGATTTAGTCCTTTTGAGAATCCCAAAAGGTCATAAACGGTGCGGGTTGCAATATCCTCTATGTTGTTAATAAAATAACTTCCTAGGTATTTGTTTCTACGTATACAAAGCGCTGGACATCTGCAGATTATGTGCTCGATCCTCACATAATCGACAGTGATCCTCAATGTCCAACTGCCATCTTGAGATCCTACTCCTAGTGCAGTAATGCCCTGTGTAGATACCTATCAAAGTTCGAATTTCTGCCTTGTTTAGCTCTAGTAGAGTTCTGGTTTTGCCCCTATCGATCTTTGGCCATGTGGCCCTGGCGATCCTACAGGTTGACAAACTATTCCATGCTGCGTTCATCTGTGACCATTTTCTTGATTCAATCAGTCTGTAAAACGTGCCAATCGGTGGTTTTACTAGGTTGTCAGCTCTATTGATTTCCAAGGACGAACCATTTCTAGCCAGTTCATCTGCTATCTCGTTTCCTTTGACATTGCTATGTCCGGGAACCCAGCAGAGACGGACGGTATGGTCGTTGAGGCTATCTAGTGAGCGTTTACAACTCAGTACCAGCCTTGATTTGACAGTGTGTGACATGATTGATTTCATTGCTGCCTGACTATCTACGTAGAAATTTATATCCGTGGTTACCGGAATGTTCTCGCTTGATAGAAATCTTGCTGCCCTTTCTATTGCCAGTAATTCTGCTTGGAAAACACTACAGTTGTCGTCGAGTCGGAGAGACTTGCGTATCTGTAGTGATTCAATGTAGAATCCCGCTCCTGTGCCCTGTTCCATCTTTGAACCATCAGTGTAGACCGAAAGCCCTGTGAAGGGCTCACCATTGTCCCAATCTGATCTCTTTGGTATAAACATCTGTGGTAAGGGTGAGAAGTCCAGAATCGGCACCATGTAGTCTGTACCTCCATTGATGACCGATTCGTGAACACCCAGTATTCCTCCTTGAACTATCCTTGCGTGACCATAAGGTCTATTTTTCCAGCATCCTGATTCTTTGAGTCTTATAGCACTCCTGGCAGCAATCATCTCTGTGAAGTGGTCCAGAGATGGGTGATGTAGAATTACATCCATCGCTGCTTGTGGAGTGCTTTTTATGGCTCCCGTAATGCTTAGTCCTGCTAGCCTTTGCGTTTTCATTAATTTTGCCCGGAGTTTACTCACTCTCATTGCGCTCCACCATACCAGACAACCATAAGTAGTAATGGGTCTAACAACCGATCGGTAGATCCAGTCTACAACTTTTGGTTTCAGACCCCAGCTCTTGCCTATGGAGTTCCTGCACATGTAGAGTGCATTTAGACCCTTTTTATACCTTTCCTCTGTGTTCCTATTCCAGTTCAACTTCCGGTCTAGGATGACACCAAAGTATTTGGCCTCCTGAGAGAGGTTGAGCTCCGTTCCATCAAGGATTGGCTTCCTAAATGGTTCTATGTTATATCTCCTTGTATATTGGACTAGCTCAGTTTTCCTAGGATTAATGCCCAGGCCACTGTCTCTGGCCCAATCAGATAATTTCTTCAGTGCTCCTTGCAACAGATCGCTGATTGTTGGTAGGAATTTTCCACCTACCAATATAACAACGTCATCTGCATATGCAACTACTTTGTTACCCTCATCAGAAAGGGATCTGAGGATATTATTGACAGCAAGAAGCCACAGAAGAGGAGATAAAACTCCCCCCTGTGGCGTTCCCCTGGTCACCAATTTCCTTATAGTTCCAGCTCCCAAGGTTGAATTTATTACTCGATGTCGTAGCATCGAGTCAATCCAGTCAGTCAGGAAGTTAGGAACATGTAGATCCTTTAATGAATTAGTTATTGTGTTGGCCTCAATGTTATTGAAAGCACCTTCTATGTCTAGAAACGCTGCAAGAGTGTAATCTTTACTTTCTAGGTTTCTCTCTATGTAACCAACGACCTCATGAAGAGCGCTCTCAGTAGATTTGCCTTTGAGATAGGCATGCTGAGCGTCGCTTATGAGATTGTTGTCTATGCTTCCTCTTAGATAAATGTCTAAGATTCGTTCCATTGTCTTAAGGAGGAAGGATGACAGACTGATTGGTCTAAAATCCTTGGTGAATGAATGACTTGGTTTGCCTGCTTTGGGTATGAAGACTACCCGCACCTCCCTCCAGCTCTTTGGTATAAATTTTAGGCGCAGACATGCTTTGAACACACGGACTAGATGTGAAGCAATTACATCTTTTGTATGTTGTAGCATGGCTGGGAATACACCTTCCATTCCCGGAGATTTGTAGTGTTGGAATGTATCAATTGCCCATTTAACTTTATCTTCACTGACTATGTTATCTATGCTAACTTCATCAAAAAGGGAAGTATTGGATGCTGTGGTCATGTTGACCTCGCCTTCAATATCCTCACAATTTGGGAAGTGGGTCTCTGCTAAGAGGCTAAGTGTCTCTAGGCCCGATGCCGTCCAGGTGCCATCCGTTTTCTGGATATGTCCTAGAGGTTTCGGATCCTTCGACAAGACTCTTCTAAATCTGGCGCAATCATTTACGTTATCTATTGTCTCGCAATAGGCAACCCATGACGTTCTCTTTGTCTTTTTTAAATCTGCTTTGTATTTGTTAAAACTAATCTTATAGTTTTCCCAATCATCATTGCTCCTAGTACAATGAGCCCTATTGTACAGTTTCCTAGTAACCTTTCTGAGTTCCCTTAGCTCATTTGTCCACCAGGACGGTTGTGTTATTTTTCCTGGAAAGGTTTTCGGACAAGACTTAGTGAAACTGTTTGACAGTGCTGATGTTAGGTTGTTGACGTACTTGTCAATATCTTTGCCTGTGAACGTACTAGTTTGTAGATCCGTAAGATCTGTTTCCACTTGATGGTGGAAAGCAGACCAGTTTGTTCTCTTTGGGTTCCTATATGGTTTTGTATTACTGTGTTCTACATTAACTGTGAAGAGTATTCTTTTGTGATCAGAAAAGGAGTGATCACTAGATACTCGCCAATCTGTAATGAAGGTACTATCCATGTTTGTCAGAGTCAAATCTAGAACTTCTGACCTGACCTTAGTACTGAAGGTTGGGGTATTACCTACGTTACATATTCTAAGGCAGGATAATGTAATAAATTCAAAAACTGACTCACCTCTGTCGTTTATATCTTTGCTGCCCCATAGTGTGTGGTGAGCATTGGCATCACAACCCAGAATCAGCTTCCATTTGTTGCTTGATGCGTATGCTATGAGTTCTTCCGTGTTGATTCCCGGCGGGTTTTGTCGTTCATAGGGCATGTAAATGGAGGAAAAAGTCAAGGTTTCCCCGATGGTTGTCTCCAGACACGCCACTGTCGCATCACCAGAACTAAAGCTCGTAGATAAGATTAGACCAAGACTTTTCTTAGCTACTATGCATGCTCTTACCTTTTCATCCGTGCTTGGTGTTATGACCGTGTAGTTGGTGTTAGCCGCTAGTCCCCTCACTTTATTGTGAACGATCCACGGTTCCTGGACTAGGGCTATGTCTGTGTCGTGTTCGGCTATATTAATTAAAAGATCGGCAGCAGCGGCTTGGCAGTGATGCAGATTAATCTGCACCACGCTGATCCTCTTCCTTTTCGGCTTTTTTGCCCTCAGCGTCAGGTATACGGAATCTGACGGAGCCAAGCCCGAAATTTATGTTGCCTTTCTTTTCCTTAATATAATTCGCCGATTCTTTGCTAATCACCAGGCGGAGATCTTTGCCGAAGTCTCTTTTACTGGTGGAAGGCAGAACCTCCCAGGACCCAGTATCGAGACCTCTGTTTTGTTTGGCTAATAGTCGCAGTATCATCTCATCCTCCAGTACTGGCGGGGGAAACCATACTAGGACTATTGTACGGAGTGGCAGTGTTGACGTTGGTACCACTTCGAGGGCGGCGTTCGGCCATGGGGAGACAAGACTGTGAATCACGGATTTTAGAAATGTCAGAGACTTTTCATTTCCGCAATTCACAATCTTGGTTCCCTTGATTCATTCGGCTCCCTTGAAGGATATATATATATATATATATATATATATATATATATATATATATATATATATATATATATATATATTAGACCGGTCCTTATTTCTTTTTTTCGAATTCGTATGACGGCAAGCGCTAAAACTTCTCTATTTGAACCTAAAAATACACAAAAAAAATTTGAGCTTGATTGGACAATTTTTAGGCGTGCCCCCGCCAACAATTGTTTGTCATTATAGTTAGTTACTATCATATAGGGGAAATTATCACCTTTGGTGCTCTTTTTTTGACATAACTCGAGAACCACTAGTTTAAATAAATTGAAAAATAATTAAGAATTACAATTCCTTTATAATGTGTATATATAGCGTTTTTCTATATACTCAACAGTTTAGCCGGTAAAAATAAATGTATGAAGAAAATAAATATTTTTTGCCTAAAATATTAATATTTTTTATTTTTTAAATTCATAGAAAATCCAAAACGAACAAATACATTTTAAAATTAAAAATCTAAAGCGATGACAACCAAAAGACTTCGATCGGATGATGACATTATGTTAATCGGCGTAATGGACCACCAAATTACTGGAGCTAAATTACCAGGAAGAAAACAAGTGCTACAAGTTTTATTTTATAATTTAAGAATAGTTGGCTTAAATTTAAGAGAAAGTTCTAGATTAGTTGTTGCTGAGGTCAGCATGTTTTGGCAAAAAGCACGAATTCCAACACACCATGAAAAACACTGCATTGAGAAGCTGGAAAAATTATACAACAAGTGGAGAGATATTACAAAGCATCATGGTCGAAAAACAGAATGTCAAAACAGGAAAGAAACTGAATTCCAAGATAAATTAGATGATTTATTCGATATCGCACATGCAAACGCGTTTGAATTAATTAAAATACAAGAAGACAAAGAGTTCTTAAAAAAGCAACGAGAAAAAGGAAGACCAGGTTGTATGCTAGGAACGGATAAAATTGTAATGCAGAAAGAAAAGCGAAAGGCAGTCCAGAAAGAACAAGAAAACCAGCGTCGAATAAAAGAAGATGAACGAAAAGAGTTATATGAACAACAAATTCAAAGAGGTATACAATTAAATATTCTATCTTTTAAGCAAATCAGAATTATTGTTGTAAAACAGGTATGATTGACATTGACGACGAAAACGATATTGAAGTTGTAGCATCAACATCAACATCTGTATCAAATCCAAATCCAGGTACATCAGGTATCTCCAGAGGTAAAACAATTTTTTTACACCAAGACTGCTTTCAACTTTGGATAAGTGGAAAATCACTGATGGTGCTGTAGTTCATATCCTAAGCGCAACTGCTGACGCGTTGGGCTATGATATCGAAGATCTTATACTAAATAGATCATCAATTCGTCGAATGCGTCAGAAGCATCGTGCAACAACAGCACAAAACATTGCAGCAAACTTTGATGTAAGTACTGTAATGTGGGTTTTCCCTATGCTTCTTTTTTATGTTTTGAGTATAAATTAAGAAACTTGAGTTTTTATTTCCAGATTCCACGTAGTTTTGTTTTGCACTGGGATGGTACAATGTTACCAGAAATTAGTGGCAGGGAAAAAGTTGACCGCTTGCCAATCATAGTCTCATCTCAAGGTATCGATAAACTACTTGGCGTTCCAAAGTTAAAATCTTCGAGTGGAAAAGAAATATCAGATGCCGTGTTTAATTCAATAAATGAATATGAAATGCTTGATCTAGTTCAAATAATCTGCTTCGACACAACTGCTCATAATACAGGAGTTCAAAGTGGTGCTGCTGCTCTACTTGAAGGAAAACTAGGTCGCGATTTATTATATTTTCCCTGCAGACACCATATTTACGAGTTGTTGATCCGTAAAGTGTTTGAAATTAGAGTGGCTACTACAGCCGGTCCAGAAGTGCTAATTTTTAATCGCTTTAGCAAATACTGGATTAATATTGACAAATTAAATTACAAGAGTTGTTTAGAAGATGAACACATTATTACAGTATTGACTGCTGAAGAACGTGGAACAATTTTAAATTACTGTCTAGATAACTTAAAACAAGCTCATAGCAGACGCGACTACAAAGAATTATTGCAATTAGTTGTCACTTTTCTTGGTGGTACGGTGCCGAATTTTAACACCTTTCGTATACCTGGTGCAACTTCTCATGCTCGATGGATGTCAAAATGTATTTATGCACTTAAAATGTATTTGTTTCGTAATGAATTCAATATGACCAACCAAGAGTTAAACGGTATACGTAGTGTCTGTCTGTTCGTAGTTCGTATTTATGTAAAAGCCTGGTTTGGATGCACTAAAGCAATTGAAGCACCAAATCAAGACTTAAATTTAATTAAAAATATTATGGCTTATCCTGAAAGGGATATAGCTCTTGCTTTGCTACAAAAAATCAGCAATCATTTGTGGTATTTGTCGGAAGAAGCAGTCGGTCTTTCATTCTTCGATCCTAATGTAAGTGTTGCAATTAAAAAAAAATGGTTCAGGCAATTAATGTTGAAGCAAATACAGAAAAATGCAAGCGAATAATAACTAATCCAACAAATATCGGCACATTTGCGCAAAAAGATTTAAGCGATTTTGTAAATTCCAATACACACGCATTCTTTGATCGTTTAGAAATTTCAAAAGAATTTTTGCAAGTCGATCCATCGGATTGGAATGAAAGATTTGACTACGCTCACGGATCACAAATTTGTAAAAACCTATCTGTAGTGAATGATGCAGCTGAAAGAGGCGCCAAATTCATTACAGATTATAATTATAAATTAACCCACAACGAAGAGGAGAAACAATTCCTTTTTCAGGTGGTTAAAGAATATAACATGAATTATCCCACTTTTAAAAAGACTTCACTATTAAATTAAAATAATATTAATGTTACTATGAGTATGAAATTAATAAAAATATTTAAGTTTATTCTTAATTTTCAAATAAATGTAAATAAAATAAAAAATATATATATTTTTTCCTTATTTCTCATAATAAAAACAAAAAGGTGCTTGGGGCACGGCTAAAAATTATCCAATCGTTGTCAATTTTTTTTTTATGCTTTTTGGGACTAAAACGAATATTTTTAGCGCTTGCCGTAACATATATTCGAGAAAATAAATTTGTCCATATAAATAAGGACCGGTCTAATATATATATATATATATATATATATATATATATATATATATATATATATATATATATGTTTCGAGTAAAAAGTTGGAGTTAGAGTCTGACGATGAGGAAGACTTACTGGACGAAGTGGAGTATGAGGATTGGTCTGATGAGGATTGATGATAATATATTGTTTTTTACTTACATATTCCTAGTTATTAATTTCTGACAATGTTGTAGAAAATCTTTACTCTGCGTAGCCAGATTTCGACATACCCCATAGAAGAAAATCTTAGATTCTGACATCTATATATATAACAAGTAAGAAAGAAAGTAAGTAAGAAAGAAAGGCTAAAATCGGACGGGGCCGACTATATAATACCCTACACCACTCCCTGCGTATATACCTCGCTTTGATTACTAAACCCAGGTATTTCATGGGAGCAATTTTATGTAGTTCATATAAATTATGCAGTTACTATAAATTCATCTTTAGTTGAATTTAATGAATATGGTAAATAATAAAGTAATTGATCAAACTTTCCAGCAGATATTTCGAGTAAAGTAAATATTACATGATCTGGAAAAATTGATCAAGATCCAATGATAAATACAGATTACAGGATGAATCGGACGGACATTTGAAGGAGGCCTATAACAACACTTGAGGCCTGTGCCAAAATATGGGCCTGCATAGTTTTCATTCACAGTATGTATTTCTAGTTGAAACATATAATGATCTGCAAAATTTGATGAAGATCCGATATAAGATGTAGTTTCTAGAGCTGTAATAGAGCAGAATGGGGCCCCATTTGGGTCATTCCAAAGTATGGACAAATGACAAATGAGCATCTCCCAAACAAGTAAGGGAAGGCTAAAGACGGACGGAGCCACTATATGATACACCCCACTTTCTATCTCATTACAATTCAATGCAGTAAAACAAGAATCGGGAAGGATTTTTGAATCATGTAAATTTATGTGTTTGAAAAAAAAGTTAAATCGGAAAGGACATTTGTATGGTGATATATTGAAACCTGGAATGATGTGACCCGCTTTCACCATGTATGTTTATTGGTTATGCAAAATTTGAAGAAAATCGGGTGAAAGCACGATAGTGGCCGAACGAAATGAGCTAGGAGGTTAACATTTTCCCTAAATGTGTCTTATGGTTGTAGATCGTTTGGGATTGAAAGTGGGCGAAATCGGCCCAGAGGGACAAATTTTTCCCTCCCAAGGACTGAAAATACCCCTAATATTTATGGTATTTAAGCATTTGTTTTAAATATGTCTGCTTATATTTACTTGATATTTGGAATTCTCATTCCCTTTATAGCAATAAAGCGCACAATTAAGTGATTTTTATTCGTAGGGGGTGAAATGGGGCAAAAAGGGATTAAAATGGTACCTATCAAACGACAATAGTTAGAAACACGAATAGAGTTTGGATAGATTGGCGAATCGATCACTTGTCGGTTCGGATCTAATAGAAAACAGTACGAATTGTGTCCTCCAAACATGCAGCAGTTTCCGAAGTAGAAATATGAGACGGTAAAGCTTGTTGGCGAAAATCTGATGGTGTATACTGCGTTTTCTGGACACGGCGTTGGTCCGATACACAAAATCGATGCACTAATGGATCAGTATATTTACAAAAATCTACTTGTTGATACTATGATAACATATTCAGATAAAAACATGCCAATTAAGTGGCGTTTTATGCACGACAACCGACCAAAACACACTTAACGCCAGTGAAGAGCTGTTTTGAGCTGAACAGAATAGATTTTTAAAAATGGTGCAGCACAGTCACCGGATGATCTCAATCCTATTGAGAATCTATGGAATGGACTTTAACAACATATTATAGTAATAAAACCCAAAAATTTGCCCGATTTCTTGAATGAAACTCAAAATTCCTGATATGCTATTCCAATGGAGCGTTTTATGTCTCTAGTGGAGAGTATGCCCAGAAGATGTACAGCTATTACTCAAAATAGTGGTTTATAATATAATGTATATTAAGTTTTAATAAAATGTATTAGATAGTTTAGTTTTTTTCCGGTTTGATTAATTTTTTTTTAATTTGTGCTAAATTACTGTGCAATCACTTTTCCTATTATTTGTACTTTAGATTGCATAAAACTAAAATGCAACATAAGAACCGAACAAAAACAACGTTAAATGGTCATCATATCGTACGTAATACTTTAGGAAAATACCGGGCAAAAAACATAAACAGAAGTTTAAATATTTGCTTTATAAAGTTACATGTTGTGAATGTTCTAAATTCGTGGCCACCACTGTAAATATTAATATAATTATTAGTCAGAAAACTTCAAAAATGTGCCCTAAATATTATTAGGTAGAAACAAATTTGCCCATTTGCAATTTTTTGATTCCATCTACAGCCTAAATTTTTGTACAATCTTGATAGGAAAAGTTGCAATATTGAAGATCCAATATATTTCAGAGTGGAATGTACACACCAAATTTCATGTTTTTAAATACAGCCGTTTGCTTGCTACTAGTTTCATTTCTTTTTTCATTTTGACCTCTAAAAGTACGAATTTAGAAAAAATTTTACCTCTTATTTTTCGTATCTACGAAGATATGCGAGTGCAAATACTGAATATCATGATTCTAGCTACAACCGTTTGATTGTAGCCAAATTTAATTCCATTTAGATCCTGATGCTATGGATATCGGAAGATTTCTTTATTATTCGCGTCACCGCAGTCAGAGAAGTGTACACTCAGAATTTCATTATTACAGCTGAAGCCGTTTGTATGGTACCATTTATCCCCATTCGCCCAATTTTCCGGCTAAAAGTACAAATTTCGAAAAAATCCTTTTTATTTCGCATCTTCACGGTCAGATGAAAGTACACATCGAATTTCAAGATTTCAACTGCAGCGGTTGGGTAGGTACCATTTTTATCCCTCTTTTCCAATAGTATCCCTTAAAAGTACGAATTTTGAAAAATCCCTCTATTTTACGTATCTATGCAATTAGAGAGATGTACATTCCAAATTTCACGTTTCAAGCTGTTATCGTATTATTGGTACCATTTTTATCCCTTATTGTCCCATTTCGCCCGCTAAAACGTGTATTTACTTTTTTTTACCAGAATATATAGTTTATGAAGTCTCCGATGAATATTTTAAGGTGTTACAAACGGATTGACGAAGTGAATATACCCCCATCCTTAGGGGTATATATGGAGGTATAAAAATTGTACCAACCGAATGGTCGCAGCTGGAGTCATGAAATTCGGCGTATATATTCCTTCGACTGCGTAGACACGAAAAATAAAGAGGTTTTTCCAATTCTTTTTTCAAGGGATACAATGGGGGCAGAGGGATAAAAATGGTACCCACTAAAGGGCTACAGCTAGAATGATGAAATTCGGTGTGTACATCCCTCCAATTACGTAGACGCGTAATATAAAGAGATTTTCGAAAGACGTCTGTCTGTCCACCTGTCTGTTGAAAGCAGAACGAAATGAGCTAGGATGTTCAATTTTTCCCTTAATGTGTCTTATGATTCAGATCGGTTGGGATTGAAAGTGTGCGTAATCGGCCAAGAGGGAAACATTTTCCCTAACAAGGACGGAAAATACCCCCTAATATTTTGACTATTTATTATTTTTTTAATTTCTGTTTTATATGCACTTGACATTTGTTGTTTTCATTCCACTAGTAGCGTAAAAGCACCAAAACTAAATACAAGTTTTAGAGTGCGTAATGGGATAATCAGGGATAAAAATGGTACCAATGATACGACAACAGCTAGAATCATGAAATTTGATGTGACGACTGACAATGTACCTGATATTTAGGGCATATTTTTGAAAATTGCTGCCTCATTTTCACTTTTTGATTACTCTTCGACAGGGCCGTGCGCAAGGGGGGTTGGGGGTTCAAACCCCCCATAGAGGTTTCGAACATATACTTTTTAATACCTTCTAGACTTTCTGAAGCAATAAAATATAGAATTTTTAAGGTCTTTTTAAAAAAACTCGTCTGAAATGATAATTTTGCAGTAAAATCATGAAGACAAGAAAAATACATAAAAATTCGTGGACAGTTTCTTGAATTTCGGACAAAGGTTATGAAAAATACAAACAAACTAAACGAATTGTGCCAATTTCAAGATTGTGTAATGCTAATTTCGCTAATGGACACCAAATTGCTCGGAAAAGTTTCATTTTAATTATCCGATACGACTTCTTGTCATTCGACTAGAGCAATATCTTATGAACTTTTAATTGTGTACTACAATAAAAATTTAATAACAAAATATTTTAGTAATTTTAAAAACGTGTAGATAAGAATCACTATGATATCATAATGAAATCTAAAAACATTCTTAATAAAAGCTTGATGCTTGTAGAGCGCTAAGATGTAACACCATCTTATCTGCATCTGCATTTTTTCTCTGCGTGTAGGTCTATTTTACAATCTACTTTAAAGTTGCGAAACAAAAAGAAATGAGTTTTAACTTACTCAAATTTTTGTTATATTTCCCACTTGTGTCAAATATTTTTCAGAGTTAGTATTTTTTGTACATATGTAACAAGTATTATTCAAAAGAGAAACAACAAATTCAGTAATTTGGATCTACGTAGGAAGACGAAACTCTAAAATACCAATCATTTGGTTTTTTGGAAATAAAATTCCTATGTGTTTCTTCTTGCATTTCATCGAGTACAAAACATCATATTTAGACCCATACTTTGTCAAGAAGCATATCCAATTTTCTGCATTTATCATAGAAAAAATGCGGGTCTGAAGGGTTAAGTGCCGAGGAATTTGATCGTTTTTTGTGTAATATTTCTTCAAAATATGTATCGACGGCTTATATTCAAAAGTGGTTATGAACCATTTTCTCGAAAATGAGTTTTTGATGCCAAACTATTCTCAGATTTGGATGTCATCTGTCATATAAATTTGGAAAAGAAAAGCCATTTTTTTAATTTTCTGATTTGGCAATCACACGCTAAGGAGTTTGCAGTCTGCTAAAATTGGCTGTTGTTAATTAAAATATAAAAATAGATAAGCGTTCAAAGCGAGTTTAGCTCGAATTTCGAATTTATATTAGTGGAACAATATGCGTATCATTTTTGCTTTATAATAAATTCTATTCAAAAAAGTGTTGTTAACATATGTATCTAAGTGGTCATAATGTTATGTCCATATGCTTAAAGTTTTTTTCTATATTGCTAAAAACAGCTGTTTACCATCTCAGCAGATACAAATCTGCTGTCTCTTTTTCAACTTTGTGCTTTCTTTTAGTGACATATTCCTTTGAGTGTACTGATGGATGGATTACTGAAATGCAATTTTCCCGACCATGTCTGTCGGACGAATGTATGAAAATATTTCTCGAAGATCCTGGCAATAAAATATGAATGGTTTCCAAACGCTCACGTAATCACGCATAATCAAATTAACGTCATTTATCATTGCGCCATAGACTGACTAGACGTCACGAGAAAAATTGAACATTGATCAAGGCGTATTTATACAGGTGATATCACTAGAACAACAACAAATTCGGCAACAACAAAATACAAGTAATTTTTTGAATGGTGAGCCATACTGTCAATGCAAAATATATGGGATTTGACAATTTCGGTAACTTTTGAATGAAAAAAATTTCAGTCAGCTGAGCTCCTGCTATCACCTTTATAAATACGCCTTGACATTGATTGAGAATTGGCTAAACTAATTAACAGAATTTCACCTGCTTTATTTTTTGTAAAACTACACTCAGAAAAATAGCATTCCTAAATCTGAGTAAAATTCACACTGCAATTTAGTTCAACAATTTTACTCCAGTTCAGTAAAAATTTCCTAAAAAGTTGAAAATTAACATTTCTTTGGATCTAATAAAAAATTCTTACAATTGAGTAAATTCATACTTATGTGGAAGAATATTTCCAAGCTTTTAATTGAGAAAAAAAAATCTGAAATTTTTTGTATGGAAAAAATTCCATTTAGGAAATTTTAACTTAAAAATGTGTTTTTCCAAAAATGAAGTTAAAATGTTTACTGAAATGTATGCCGAGTTCTTCATACATTTAAGTATTAATGAACTTATAAAAAACATTTGAAATTGTTTAAAAAATTCTTGAATATTAATCTAAGAAGCAATTCTCGTTCGTTTGCAGAGACTTATTTCTTAAATACTTTAAGAATTATTGTAAACAACCACTGCAAAGGCACCTCTCTTGCCTTCACAGCAATCATGGAGTACGAGCTCAGCTCTTTATGACCAGAGTTACAAGCCGAACCATAATTATCGGCGGCGGCGGCGCTGTTCAAAATGCGACGGCGGCTTTCGGCTGATTTACCGGCTCGTTCAGTCATTCGATTACCCCTATTTATTTGACAATTTTTGGAAAACAGAAGGAACAATTTTCTTTTATTTTTTGCCAAGTAGTTCAATATTCGTTAATATTAGCCAATGTTCCAATAATTTAATATTGTTATTAAGGTATCCAATTATTCGGACTTTTATGTTATTTGAAAACAAAAAATTTCCAATTAATAGCATTTTTATTCCCATGTTATCAGGCTAAAATAGTGGCTGTAAAGTCAAAAATTGCGAAAAGTATCTTTAGAAAAACCCGCGTAACTTTATATTATATTAAGAATATTTCTAAAATATTTCTTTGGCATGTGATTGCTTGCTTCATGGGGAATATTTGTGTAAGAAAAGTTTCAGAATTATAGATAAAGAAAGTTAAAGTATAAGCAATTGCAAACGCTAATTTTGGATTTTTCAACAATTGCAGCGATATTCACGTCTGACTACATATGCTACAAGCGACATTAATAAATAAACAAAAATTCAGACGGATCCGTTGGATAGATCGCAAGAAAATCAAAAATGTCATGCATGAAAATCATTTTAGCCATATTTCCCACGAAAATTAAAATTTTCTAAAAAATATCCAATTTGTATTTTTTTGTTTACCGTGCACTACCGCAATATACACCTTTTGTAAAAAATTTGGGAAAAATAATAAATGGTACCAATTTGACGGATGAAGCTGGAATCTTTAAATTCGCAGAAAATGCGTTTTCTGTACAACATTGCCAAGATTTCATGAAAAACGTTATCGAGTTTACAATAAATCTTATTTATATATTTGGACATAAATGGCTATGTGCTTATTTTAACATTCATAGTGCTCAATTGCAAAAGTGGCTATGAACCATAAAACCGCGAATAATAGGAAATTTCAAAAAAAAAATTATAGTAACAATTAGTAATCCGTTTTAGATTAAACTGTAGAAGAATGATTAATAATTACTCTTAAAATTAAGGAGAAATTCAGTTTTTTTGCTCTCCTGAAAAGTTATGTTTTTGTTCATAGCCACTTGAATATAAGCCCTCGTTATACTTTATGGAGTCTCCGATATTTCAAAGTGTTACAAACGGAATGACAATGTGAATATACTCCCATCCTTAGGTGGAGGGTATAATCAGCGTTTTAATTCAAGATCAGTCTGTGTTCAATTGCATGACCCTTATGTCTGAACTGGGAAGTGTTTTTACACCCGAATCGAATATTCTAAGAGCACAATTAGTACACATGATACATTGCCTTATTATTTCCATATTAAAATAAAACTATTTCATATTAATTACAATGAAAAATTACAAAAGTGCAATAAAACTCAATTTTAACAAAAATAAGTCATTATATACATGTTTTTATGTTCGATGTTTCAAGCCTTCATTTAACCATATTGCGTCAAATTGGCCTACTAAACACTGGAGTTATTCAAGTTTTAAAATTTGGTTTTATTTTTCCACTATAACGAAGTAATCAAAGCCTAAACCGATTTCAAATTCGTATGAGATTTGAAATCGAACTCACGGTTTTAAATGACTGTTAGAAACTCTCTTCTCCTATATCTTCAATTTCACTCAACTGATTCTGTTGAGTCCAGATGTACTTGTTATACATACTTTTAAAGAACCGTTACTTTCCCAATGCTGTTCACTTTCTGCAGATGGATGGATTTGGAGGTAAGTACTTTTTTCAACAAATTATGCAGATTGTCGTTCCGGCAAAGGTCGTGGAAATCGACGAGTCGAAAATTGGTCGCCGGAAATGCCACAGATGTCATACGGTGGAGGGACAGTGGCTATTTGGACTGGGAAATGTTTATTTATTCCAGTAGAAGAACAGGGACGAACATTATTTCGGACTGCTGGTAATAGTATTATGTTCGTATATTCATAATGTTGTATGTTTTAATTTTTTATTTACTGCCTGACCCACAATGTCGAATGAAAATCTATGTGAACGAAAGCCAGTAACTCACTTTCGCATCAAAAAGCGACCCACTATCTTCTGACTTTTCGTTCGCATAGCTTTCGTGTTGTGAGTGAATGATCAGATCAAAAAAACCACAAATAATCGCAAATATGCCAAGAAAAAAGCGTTAAATATCCAAATTATAATAAAAAAGTGGACACAACTTTTTCTCAACTGAAATAACTGAAAACAAAATTCAAAAAAATAATGTAAACAATCAATATTTGAAGTTTTTTGTGTTGTCGAAAAATATAAATTTTTCCAACGCGCACATTTTTTGGAGGAATGTTAATTTCGAGTTCCCCGTAGGTAGCTACTGGTCATCTCTAACATTCATGAGATGACAAAAAACCAATAAGAATACACTTATTTTAGATGGAAATACTTATTTTATATGAAAATATCCCTTTAGGAATACAAGGAACGTGGTTGAAAGACAAAGAGCAACGGAATGTATAAATGTGTGATGTGTTCTCCGGTACTCAAAGGAACAAGGGGATGAAGTAGAGAGGATAGTAACAAAAATATAAATTACATTTGTTTTGTGTTTTGTATTTATTTACAGCCAAAACACAAGTGAGTGCTTTTGACGTTATCAGTTAATGGGCCCCGATTTTGTACTGAAATGCTTACGTTTTCGTTCGCATAGATTTTCGTTCGCTTTGTCGTTCTAGTGCCTGTTAGTGGGTCCCAAATCAGGTGTTTGTCGCATGAAAGGCATGCGAACGTTAACGTTCGACATCGTGGGCCATGCAGTTAGTCTTATAAAAAAAAAACAATATTATGTATATATATACATATATACATATATATATATATATATATATATATATATATATATATATATATATATATATATATATATATATATATATATATATATATATATAGTAGATCGGTCTTTCGGCTCCTTCGTTGGCACAATCCAGCTCCTCCAACTGGCACAATCCAGCTCCTACTCCTGTGCTTGAAGCGTCACATTGGATTATAAACGGCTTCGAGTAATCAGGATGAACAAGAACAGCCGCAGAACAAAGAGCTTCTTTAAGTAAATCGAGGGATTTCAAGGCGGTTTCTGTCATGATAAACTTCTTGTTCTTTTGCAAAAGATCGAACAAAGGTGCACTAAGTGTAGAAAAATCTCTGACAAACTTTTTATAATAATTAGCCATGCCAAGAAATCGTCGAAGTTCCTTAGGAGATTTTAATTGCGCTAATATTTTCATCGGTTGTCCGAATGACAATTGCTCAATTGAATGCTCTTTGCAACCTTTTCTAATAAGCTAACATGCTCCTCAAACCTTCGTGAATAGACGAGCAAATCGTCTAAATAAACGAAGACTCTCACTTTCAATTCCGCCGGTATGACAAGATCCATCAGTCGCATCATAGTCTGAGGGGAGTTACAGAGACCAAACGGCCAGGGCCGTGCGCAGGGGGGGGGGGGGGGTTTGGAGGTTCAAACCCCCCACAGAGAGGTTTCGAACATATACTTTTTAAAACCTTCCAGACTTTCTGAAGCAATAAAATATAGAATTTTTAAGGTCTTTTTAAAATAACTCGTCTGAAATGGTAATTTTGCAGTAAAATCATGAAAACACGAAAATTACATAAAAAATCGTGGACACTTTCTTAAATTTTTGGACAAAGGTTATGAAAAATACAAACAAACTAAACGAATTGTACCAATTTCAAGATTGTGTAGTGCTAATTTCGCTATTTCATCGAATACAAAAAAAACTGTATTTGTTATTCGATTTTATACATATTTAAGATAATAAAAATTAAGAAACATTTCCAAATATCTTTTATTTAATCGGAATATGCGTATAAAGATTTTGAGTAAACATCCTGTTACTCATGTCCGATATAAATTAAAAACCCCAAAACTCTTTAGACATCCTATTTAGACCCATACTTTGTCAAAAATCGTATCAAATTTTCTGCATTTATCATAGAAAAAATGCGGGACTGAAGGGTTTATCGCCGAGGAAATTGATCGTTTTTTGTGTAATATTTCTTCAAAATATATATCGAGGGCTTATATTCAAAAAGTGGCTATGAACCATTTTCTCGAAAATGAGTTTTTGTCTGTTATATAAATTTGGAAAAGACTTTTCTAAAGCCATTTTTTTAATTTTCTGATTTGGATATCCCCTCGAACGTTAGTTTGTGACTATTAAGTGGCTATGCACATAAAAATAATAGAAATAAATAGTTAAACAATGGAGCAGCATGAAACCGAAGGTTATAATTCGCTGCAACGATTTTGTTTAAAACATTTTTCTAGATTTATCGTACTAATTAATAGCATTTTGATTCCCCAGTTATCAGGCTAAAATAGGAAAAATGGTGGCTGTAAAGTCAAAAATTGTGAAAAGTATATTTAGAAAAACCGGCGTAACATTTTATTATATTGAGAATAAGAAAATATTTCTTTGGCATGTGATTGCTGACTTCATGGGGAACATTTCTGTATGAAAAGTTTCAGAATTATGAATGAAGAAAGTTAAAATATAAGGAATTGCAACGGCGAATTTTGAATTTTTCATCAATTGCAGCGATTTTCGCGACAGGCTACATATATGTATGTTACAAGCGACCAATCTGACGGATGAAGCTGGAATCTTTAAATTCGCTGTATACATGACAGAAAATGCGTTTTCTATACAACATTGCCAAGATTTCATGAAAAAAGTTATGAAGTTTACAATAAATCTTATTTATATATTTGGGCATAAATGGCTATGTGCTTATTTCAACATTCATAGTGCTCAATTTTAAACATACAAAAGTGGCTATGAACCATGAAACCGCGAATAATAGGAAATTTCGAAAACTTTTTAATCGTAGCAATTAGTAATCCTTTTTAGATTAAACTGTAGAAGAACGATTAATAATTTCTCTTCAAATTAAGGAGAAAATCAGTTTTTTTCGCTCTCCTGAAAAGTTATGTTTGTGTTCATAACCACTTATGAATATAAGCCCTCGATATGTATGTATGTAATTTCAAGCAACTATTTAAAGTTCTACTCTTAGAGAACAAGTCTGTTAATAAAAGCAGCGATTGTCTGCTGCCTATCAGCAGACACTTTTCTGCTATTACAGCTGTTTTTTGGCATAACAGCAGTTTTCTGCAATCTTACATCACCATTCACACTGCTAAAGAGTTTGCAGTCTGCTAAATTGGCTGTTGTTAATTAAAATATAAAAATATATAGGCGATCATAAGCGAGTTTAGCGCAAATTTTCTTTTATATTAGCTTGGGACAATATGCGTATCACATATAGGGTTTGCCATCTAACGTTTTTTTTTAACTATTCAACCGTTGGAATATTATTTGTGGGGTGCCCGAGGCAGCCATTTGAATGACATTATTTTCCATTATTAACCGGAAGAATTGTACTTTCAAATAAAAAATAAATTTGAGAAAATAATCAGTAGTTTTTTTATAGCATTTTCAAAAAATATATATTGCTAAAAACAGCAAACAGCTGCTTACCATCTCAGCAGATAAAAATCTGCTGCCTCTTTTTTAACAGCAGAAAATCTACTCTTTCAGTAGACTTTCTGCTTTCATTTACTGACATATTCCCTTGAGTGTACTGATAGATGGATTACTGAAATGCAATTTTGCCGACAATGTCTGTCGGACGAATGTATCAAAATATTTCTCGGAGATCCTGGCAATAAAATACGAGTGGTTTCCAAACGCTCCAGTAAAAATTTCCGGAAAATAAACTAAGTATGAGTAAAGTTTCCTTCTTTCAAAGCCATAGTAAATAGTTCATTTACTAGAAATATACTACCCTCGATTTACTTAAAAGCATTTCTTTGGATCTAATAAAAAATTCTTACAATTGAGTAAATTCAAACTTATGTGGAAGAATATTTTCAAGGTTTTAAGTGAGAAAAAAACTGAAATTTTTGTATGGAAAAAATTCCATTTAGGAAATTTTAACTTAAAAATGTGTTTTTTCCTAAAATGAAGTTAAAATGTTTACTGAAATTTATGCCGAGTTCTTCATACATTTAAGTATTAATGAACTTATAAAAAACATTTGAAATTGTTTAAAAAATTCTTGAATATTAATCTAAGAGGCAATTCTCGTTCTTTTGCAGAGACTTATTTCTTAAATACTTTATGAATTATTCTAAACAACCACTGCGAAAGCGCCTATCTTGCCTTCGCAACAATAATGAAGTAATAGCTCAACTCCTTATGGCAGAGGTATCATGAAACTTTTGAGAAATATTTCACGTTGTCTTTTTTTGCATCAGTTTTGCATACTCTGAAGCAAAACTATTTGTTTGATTTTTTAGTTAAATTGAACTTATTTTAATTTCACCTTTTTTCCTTGTATAAAATAAAATTTTCCTCAGTTTAAGTAAAAATATACTCGTTTTGAGGAAAAAAATCAGCAAAATTGTCCTCAGTTTGAGTAAATATTTACTTGATTTGAGTAAACATTTACTTAGTTTTAGGAAATTTTCAGCAAAATTTTACTAAGATTTAGTAAAAATTTACTTAGTTTTAGGAAAATTTTGCTTAAATTTAGTAAAAAATTACTTGGTTTTAGGAAAAATTTACTTAGATTTAGGAAAATTCAGCAAAATTCTACTTATATTTAGTAGGTCCTCTATATGTGGAATTGGATAGTCATCTTTAATGGTTACTTTATTGAGATCTCGACTGTCCAAACATACTCGCGTTTTACCAGGTTTTACTACCGTTGCCACTGGAGATGACCAAGGACTTCTACTTTCTTCAATAACTCCTAATTTCAGCATCCTATCCAATTCCTCATATAGAAGTTCCTCCTTAGCACGAGATATTGGATAATGCCTCTTTTTGATAGGATTCGCATTTCCCGTTTCGATATGATGTTCAAGCAAGTGAGTTTTACCAAGACCTAATTTTGAAAATGATGAGAACATTAACTTTACATTTTCGACTATTATATTCTGATCATGACTTAAATCATGGGAATTCGTATCTGCAGTGGAACTTGGAGTCGAAACCTCTGTTACAAGAAATTTGTCTAAACCAAACAGAATCCAAAAATCAAATCCCAAAATATAGAGACTGACTCAGATCTGGAGCAATGTACAAAGTAATGTTTTTCGTCTCACCTCGATATGTAATATTGGTTTGAATCCTTCCAATCACTGGTAAAACAGAACCACTAGCAACTTTTAAAGATGATTTTAAAGGACGAAAGCTAATTTTGTTATCACGTAGCAGTCCTACAGATCCTGCACCTAAAACGCTTATGCTGGCCCCGCTATCAAGCAAGCTTGAGATTGTGGTGCCCCATAAGTTAACGTGAGCATATGGTCTAGCATCTAAATTGTCACTACTAACAATTGAATTAACTATTCGCTTGTATTCGGTTTTAAGATATTAATGGCGTTGTCGTGTCCTCAAAATACGTGCTGGCAAAGTCATTCCGTTTTCCTTTATCTCGTTTCCATTAAATATACGATCCCGAACCTTATTGTAATGTGTCCATCTAGATATAAATGAATGTCGAAAATCAGGTGGTATATCAGAGCAATCACGTTCATAAGAATGTTTTGTTAAATCATTGTATTTATTGTAACAACCTGTATTGTTTTTATCAAATTTCAATTCATTTCCCATGTTTGTGCCGGGAGAGTTATCTACGAGTTCGCGGTTACCCAACTCTGACGAAAGTTTTTTCCGTTACAGTCAATGCAATTAGAAATCACATAATTGTCCTTCCCACATCGATAACAAAATATCCGATTGGATTTCTCTTGGCAGTTAACAGCGATGTGGCCGACTTTCTTACAATCGAAACAAGTCAATCTTGAATGATCAGGAGCTTCGCGTTTGGTATTAGGATGAACCGCGTCGAAATGAGGTATATCCTCAGCACCCAAGGGCATAAATTCTTCAACTAATTTAATCTCGTTTACCCTTGGCCTATTTCGATTCATACTACCCTCAACTTTTGCTATGTCCCTCTCAGCTCTTCTACATTCCTTCAAAAATTCCCTCGTTTTGGAATTATGAATAAAATAACTGTTTATTTTTGGATTAACATTTCGTTTCAAAATTTCAATTAAATCCGCATCCGATTTCCCATTCTGGAATTTAACCCAGTAATCACATGATAAAATTGATCAAAAGTCTCGTTTGACCTTTGGCCTCTATTCATCATGGTATGCTCTATGTCACAATCTGTATCAGCAGTGCGAAAATGATCTCTTAATCCATTTTTCAATTCACTCCATGATGCTTCAGTGTTGCAGCTACGCCAAGAAAAGAACAATGAAGCAGCTAAACCATGTAAAAGGATGTAAATATTCCGAGCCACTTCTTCAAAAGAATATCTTTGTGTAGTTGCAATATGTTCTACGCGAATAATAAACTCATCTACCCGTAAACCTATACCATCACCAGAAAAAGAAATATTCCAGCGGTGCATTTCTAGTCGCTTAAAGTCGTTCCGATCAGACCTGTTCAATAGTACACTGCGGAGTAATTCATCTATATCGGCAGACGTACGTAGTGGAAATTCCCCCGTTCTATTGTTCAAATTCTGAGCTGACGTTGGTTCGGTATTTCGTGGTACACTCGTCTCACGTATACGATCTTCAGACTGACGATTAGTGGAAACACGATCATTTAAGTTAATTGAATTTCGATTGCGATATCTACCTCTACCCCCTCTTGATCTTCGTGTCTGTGACATGTCTTGAGGAAAATCAGGAATATCCTGCATCTGGGATTCCAACATAGTTGAAATTTTTGAAAGAAGTCGTCCTTCCAATAATATGACTTCGCTTTGAATTTGATGTGAAATTATCGGAATTAAAGCTTCTGCGGACGATTGTCCCTCGATTAAATTCTGATCGGTTTCGTTACTAGTCATACTGACGACCTCAGCTAATGTAACGTTACTCAATCCCTCTTCTCTTCCTCCCGTACTATTTGCTTCCACTATAGTACAATTCGTTTCACTAAATCCTTCCAAAACAGTGGTATTTGAAAGTGAATCGAGTTGCTTCCGGTTTTATAACGCTTGAACGTGTAAATGATCTCATCAAAATGTGAAAATATATTTTCAAGCATCAAAATGTCGATAATTCTAGACTTAAATATAATAAAGGTTAAAGTATAATTATAGTTCGTTCTCAACTCTCAAAAAAAAATATTAATTAATTAAAAAATATTACTCACATGCAGCCAGACAGGAGAATGCAAGTAATCTAAGATATATCGAAAGCATTCAACAACGAAAACTCGATTCGCGAAATGATCGGATCGAAAACTTACGACAATCTGACGTACATTAAACTGTGACACAAATATCATATTATTAATGACGTCATTACAGTCTAATTAATAATAAGATTACTCCATGTATGTTGCTGAAGATTTGGAAACAATCAGAAGGTCTAATCTTCCAAGTTATGTAATAAAGTAAACTAGCACGATTGCCGGAAGACATATGCTTCGCAAGTCAAGATACTAAACTAAACCCTACTACGCTTAAGAAAATTAAAAAATATTTTTAAACTTATCAATTAGTCATTAGTTTAATGGAAATTGAAAATTATTTTCTAGTTTTAAGAATAGCAAAAACAATTGCTAAATTTATAAAAAGATTATACTTAGATGGTAAAATCCATTCACGTCACTATCGCCAATCCGTGGTTCAACTTATACATTGCAGGTTGTTTGCATTTACTGTTGCTGAGGATATGTGAGTTGCTATAGGTTAGGTACTGGTACAGTCTGACAGCATACAAATGAATCTGCTTCCCAAGATAAATCAAAAGCGGTATTGCATGGTTATGAAGCATAAAATGCTAGCAGCAATTTCTCAGCATTTCCCTTAGAAGGAAACTTCTATAGGTGTAGACTACCCGTTAGGCACATCAGTAAACTTTCTCACAAAGAACACTCGGTTGGTGGCCGTAAAGTTGTTGGAAACTATCAATTGGTGGTGGAGTATATGAAGGTGCTGTTGTACAATGAATATATATTCTCGGTGGCTAAATATATTTTTCAACACCGATAAATCACCGCTTCGACTTCTGCGTTGTGGCGATATTCTTGTCCATCCCGGTCAAGCACACAATCACTCTTTTCTTTCTTTGTCCAACCACTTCAGTTTTACTTGCCTTCTGTGACGTGCAAGAAACTATTCTCCCTCTAGATCAATTAGAAACTTTTCCAACTAAACTATCGTCATGATCCCGTTTTCTGTCCTTGGGCAATATCACCTTCAACTCAATCTTTCGCCGCAAGCTGACAATAAAGAATTTGCAAGCAAAAGGAAATGTCACATACTCCGAATCCTGTTTACTTCACGGCGATCAGCTGATCTTCTCTGTTGCGGAGGCATTCTTTGAGGGCTGGGGCAGCTTGACCGCTGGCGACTCCGGCGGGATGGCGCGTTCGGCGAATCGACCCACTTGGTTGCGATGAGAGGTTGGAATCTCTTACGGGTCGCCAAATCATCCTGTTGAGGAGAGGTGTGGACCTGAAAAGAGACATGTATGAAAACATGATCCACTAAACATGGGCGTAAACTCACCCTTTTTTCTACTTCTTTTGTTTTCTCCGGCAGGAGCTGGCCTCAGGTCTGTCCAGGTTGCTCCGAAGCGTCGGACATGTTTTCGCGGCCTGCGAGCGCCTTATGCTGTGGGCAAGAAGAGGAAGAAAATTAAAGTGGAAAAATTATTTATACTTTTACTCACCATTGCCCACGATGTCCTGATCTCATGGGGACGGGTGCATGAGAAGGTCGGGTGTCTGCTTCTGGAGCCCTGGCTGCAAAAATAAAAGAAAGAAGGATTAGGAAATAATTAGAAAAAATCATTTTCAATATACTCACGTGTTGTGTCGTTCAGCCTGCACTTTTCATTTCGTTTTGTTTTGTATGAATGTAGGTGACATCTTACGTTTGACGGATTGTATAGGCCGGTAATGCGGTGTTCCATTTGGGTTGCCAGAGAGAAGGCCAACGACGTGCACCGTGTTATCGCACAAATACAACCCATTCATAAAAATTAAAACCGCCAAAATTAATTTTTACGCAAAACGTGAAATAAAAGAATAAATGTCAGGATTGATGAAATCCGATACATAATAAAAACAGATGTCGCCTGGAAGGATGATGACGCCTTCGGGAAAATTCTGGAGGGAAAATGGGTAATAAAAGGGGGTGCAGATGAAGAAGAAGGCGTCATAAGTTTTCAGTTGTGGTGTTGTGCGGATCTACGTTTGTGTTGTGTGAAAAGTTTTAAGTGAGTTTTCGGGTGTATTAATTTTTTTTGAGTAAATTGTGTAAAATTAGTGTGTTTGTTTTAGAATCGACAACTGAGAGCGAGGGGAAATCGGGCGAAATAAATATTTGTTTTGTGTGCTTAACACTATACAGAAAGTAAGTTTCGTGAAATACGTGATTTTGTGTTTTTTTGGTTGTTTTTAACAAGAATTTTTCTACAGAAAGTAGACGGGTAGTCTTTAGACGGGGGAGACAAGATCCAGGAACACAGTGAGAACGTCATACCACCAATAAGTAGCCGGATTTAAGATAGGTCGCAGGCTAGTAAAAACATTTCGGGCCCAGTGTAAACGGGTCCCGTAAATAAAAGACTTAAGTACCATCTACTGGCCAGCCAAACCCAGTAGATCTAAGCCCCATCTACAGTGTTCCATCACCACATTACGCTCGGTCGCTCTTGTTGTGCCATTTCGTTTTTGGACATATCCACAAGATGGCGTTCAACCGCCAATGGCGTCGAACTGATTTTAGGCGCAAAAACGAGCGGTGACTACCACCATTACCAAAAATATTAAATCTAATGCTTTTCAAACAATTGTTATCTGAACCGCACCACCAAATTATTTGAAACTGGCATAATTATTACTTGCAAGACATTCCAGTCTGCAACCACAAAAAACAAAACTCAAAAACATCAATTAGATTTTAAGTTAGTTTAAGTATTTGTATTTTATATGTTTTATGTAGTATTTGTAGCGTTTTTATTTTTACTTTTTTTACATATATATATTTTTTTTTTGATTTTTGTTTCTCCATAAAATCTTTGTGAGGAATTAGCAAAGTTTCAACGTAGAATAGCCAGTGTCAAATCTTTCTACACTTTGACCAGCGAGACCCCGACTAAGAGAGCTCTTTTAGGCGGCTGAATGTGGCCAAAGGAAGAAACTTTGTAGGTCCTATTTGTTAGTCAATTTTGTGTTAGGTTAAGATTGTCATTCTAAAAGAAAAATATTAGGCTTATCGTTAGTGTTTAAAAGTATCAATAAAATCATGTAATTGTCCTGAAAAGAAACTTAAAAGAATATGGAATAGATTTATTTGTGTTATAGGGGGAGAAAAGTGATGAGGTGAGTTTGGACCGATAGATTGTGTGTGGTTAAATGGGATCCGGTTAAGTGAGTATGCTGGTGAGCACGGATCGTGGTAGGGTGGGCAACGGTGGGAAATAACACCAAGGTTTCCTGGTGAGAATGTTGTACGTTTTTGTGTTAGTAATTTTTGTTATTTGTTAAAAATCTCACTAGATGTTCGGTCACTGGGCTAGAGCATGGCGGGATGGGACCTTCCCTGATGCATTGCTTGAGCTGCCGTGATGCCATCTCTAGCGCCTGTCAAGTGGCTCGTAACAGAATGGCGCCCAAAGAAAGCAAGAATTTTCCACATAAACGGAAAATAAAAGTATAAAATGTGTATATTTACATCTACATATGTAAAAAACAATATATTATCATCAAATTGCCTTACCTCAACAGACCAATCCTCATACTCCACTTCGTCCAGTAAGTCTTCCTCATCGTCAGACTCTAACTCCAACTTTTTACTCGAAGCATATATATATTTCACGTATTTCACGAAACTTACTTTCTGTATAGTGTTAAGCACACAAAACAAATATTTATTTCGCTCGATTTCCCCTCGCTCTCAGTTGTCGATTCTAAAACAAACACACTAATTTTACACAATTTACTCAAAAAAAATTAATACACCCGAAAACTCACTTAAAACTTTTCACACAACACAAACGTAGATCCGCACAACACCACAACTGAGAACTTATGACGCCTTCTTCTTCATCTGCACCCCCTTTTATTACCCATTTTCCCTCCAGAATTTTCCCGAAGGCGTCATCATCCTTCCAGGCGACATCTTTTTTTATTATGTATCGGATTTCATCAATCCTGACATTTATTCTTTTATTTCACGTTTTGCGTAAAAACTAATTTTGGCGGTTTTAATTTTTATGAATGGGTTGTATTTGTGCGATAACACGGTGGACGTCGTTGGCCTTCTGTCTGGCAACCCAAATGGAACACCGCATTACCGGCCTATACAATCCATCAAACGTAAGATGTCACCCATACACACCTACATTCATACATAACAAAACGAAATGAAAAGTGCAGGCTGAACGACACAACACGTGAGTATATTGAAAATGATTTTTTCTAATTATTTCCTAATCCTTTTTTCTTTTATTTTTGCAGCCAGGGCTCCAGAAGCAGACACCCGACCTTCTCATGCACCCGTCCCCATGAGATCAGGACATCGTGGGCAACGGTGAGTAAAAGTATAAATAATTTTTCCACTTTAATTTTCTTCCTCTTCTTGCCCACAGCATAAGGCACTCGCAGGCCGCGAAAACATGTCCGACGCTTCGGAGCAACCTGGACAGACCTGAGGCCAGCTCCTGCCGGAGAAAACAAAAAAAGTAGAAAAAAGGGTGAGTTTACGCCCATGTTTAGT
This sequence comes from Polietes domitor, assembly GCA_947397865.1. Lineage (NCBI taxonomy): Eukaryota > Metazoa > Arthropoda > Insecta > Diptera > Muscidae > Polietes > Polietes domitor. The sequence goes on along the minus strand of OX377618.1, from coordinate 82,358,729 downwards.
GGATCATGTTTTCATACATGTCTCTTTTCAGGTCCACACCTCTCCTCAACAGGATGATTTGGCGACCCGTAAGAGATTCCAACCTCTCATCGCAACCAAGTGGGTCGATTCCCCGAACGCGCCATCCCGCCGGAGTCGCCAGCGGTCAAGCTTCCCCAGCCCTCAAAGAATGCCTCTGCAACAGAGAAGATCAGCTGATCGCCGTGAAGTAAACAGTATTCGGAGTATTTGAAATTTCCTTTTGCTTGCAAATTCTTTATTGTCAGCTTGCGGCGAAAGATTGAGTTGA